>JAEHOC010000076.1:0-436226 GCA_016834605.1 Chlamydomonas incerta
GTTTGTGGAGACGGGCAGGGCTCAGGGCCGCAAATGGCTTAGTTGGGGGGGTTCGAGCACACGCACACACCACAAGTGCTGGCACACACCGCAAACATGTCCACGCCGGCCTGCCGCAGCGCCAGAGCATGAGACACATCACAGGGGGGAGCCTAGCACGCGGGAGGGGCGGCGGCAGGCAGGCTGGGCAACTTGGCCCAGGGCCGGTTTGGGCCGGCTCCCCCCCTCCTCCCCTCAGACCCACAGGGCGAGGGTCGGGATTTTCACCCGGCTAGTCCCGTCGAATGGCACCAAAAACTGTGCATGCTTCAAATGGACATCATAATAAGCATACAAGAGCAGCGGCATGTTTTGTGGAGACGGGCAGGGCTCAGGGCCGCAAAATGGGCTTAGTTGGGGGGGTTCGAGCACACGCACACACACAAGTGCTGCACACACCGCAACATGTCCACGCCGGCCTGCCGCAGCGCCAGAGCATTGAGACACATCACAGGGGGGAGCCTAGCACGCGGGAGGGGCGGCGGCAGGCAGGCTGGGCAACTTGGCCCAGGGCCGGTTTGGGCCGGCTCCCCCCCTCCTCCCCTCAGACCCACAGGGCGAGGGTCGGGATTTTCCCCGGCTAGTCCCGTCGAATGGCCAGCAAACTGTGCATGCTTCAAATGGACATCATAATAAGCATACAAGAGCAGCGGCACGTTTTGTGGAGACGGGCAGGGCTCAGGGCCGCAAAATGGGCTTAGTTGGGGGGGTTCGAGCACACGCACACACCACAAGTGCTGGCACACACCGCAAACATGTCCACGCCGGCCTGCCGCAGCGCCAGAGCATTGAGACACATCACAGGGGGGAGCCTAGCACGCGGGAGGGGCGAGCAGGAGGCTGGGCAACTTGGCCCAGGGCCGGTTTGGGCCGGCTCCCCCCCTCCTCCCCTCAGACCCACAGGGCGAGGGTCGGGATTTTCACCGGCTAGTCCCGTCGAATGGCCACCAAACTGTGCATGCTTCAAATGGACATCATAATAAGCATACAAGAGCAGCGGCAGTTTTGTGGAGACGGGCAGGGCTCAGGGCGCAAAAGGGCTTAGTTGGGGGGGGTCGAGCACACGCAAAAACAAAAGTGCTGGCACACACCGCAAAACATGTCCACGCCGGCCTGCCGCAGCGCCAGAGCATTGAAGACACAT
The DNA here is from genome assembly GCA_016834605.1 of Chlamydomonas incerta. Classification (NCBI taxonomy): domain Eukaryota; kingdom Viridiplantae; phylum Chlorophyta; class Chlorophyceae; order Chlamydomonadales; family Chlamydomonadaceae; genus Chlamydomonas; species Chlamydomonas incerta. The sequence continues at coordinate 1,184 of JAEHOC010000076.1, forward strand.
CACAGGGGGGAGGGAGCTAGCACGCGGGAGGGGCGGCGGCAGGCAGGCTGGGCAACTTGGCCCAGGGCCGGTTTGGGCCGGCTCCCCCCTCCTCCCCTCAGACCCCACGGGCGAGGGTCGGGATTTTCACCCGGCTAGTCCGTCGAATGGCCACCAAACTGTGCATGCTTCAAATGGACATCATAATAAGCATACAAGAGCAGTCGGCACTGTTTTGTGGAGACGGGCAGGGCTCAGGGCCGCAAAATGGGCTTAGTTGGGGGGGTTCGAGCACACGCACACACACAAGTGCTGGCACACACCGCAAACATGTCCACGCCGGCCTGCCGCAGCGCCAGAGCATTGAGACACATCACAGGGGGGAGCCTAGCACGCGGGAGGGGCGGCGGCAGGCAGGCTGGGCAACTTGGCCCAGGGCCGGTTTGGCCGGCTCCCCCCCTCCTCCCCTCAGACCCACAGGGCGAGGGTCGGGATTTTCACCCGGCTAGTCCCGTCGAATGGCCACCAAACTGTGCATGCTTCAAATGGACATCATAATAAGCATACAAGAGCAGCGGCATGTTTTGTGGAGACGGGCAGGGCTCAGGGCCGCAAAATGGGCTTAGTTGGGGGGGTTCGAGCACACGCACACCACACAAGTGCTGGCACCACCGCAAAACATGTCCACGCCGGCCTGCCGCAGCGCCAGAGCATTGAGACACATCACAGGGGGGAGCTAGCACGCGGGAGGGGCGGCGGCAGGCAGGCTGGGCAACTTGGCCCAGGGCCGGTTTGGGCCGGCTCCCCCCCTCCTCCCCTCAGACCCACAGGGCGAGGGTCGGGATTTTCACCCGGCTAGTCCCGTCGAATGGCCACCAAACTGTGCATGCTTCAAATGGACATCATAATAAGCATACAAGAGCACGCGCATGTTTTGTGGAGACGGGCAGGGCTCAGGGCCGCAAAATGGGCTTAGTTGGGGGGGTTCGAGCACACGCACACACACAAGTGCTGGCACACACCGCAAACATGTCCACGCCGGCCTGCCGCAGCGCCAGAGCATTGAGACACATCACAGGGGGGAGCCTAGCACGCGGGAGGGGCGGCGCAGGCAGGCTGGGCAACTTGGCCCAGGGCCGGTTTGGGCCGGCTCCCCCCTCCTCCCCTCAGACCCACAGGGCGAGGGTCGGGATTTTCACCCGGCTAGTCCCGTCGAATGGCCACCAAACTGTGCATGCTTCAAATGGACATCATAATAAGCATACAGAGCAGCGGCATGTTTTGTGGAGACGGGCAGGGCTCAGGGCCGCAAAATGGGCTTAGTTGGGGGGTTTCGAGCACACGCACACACACAAGTGCTGGCACACACCGCAAACTGTCCACGCCGGCCTGCCGCAGCGCCAGAGCATTGAGACACATCACAGGGGGAGCCTAGCACGCGGGAGGGGCGGCGGCAGGCAGGCTGGGCAACTTGGCCCAGGCCGGTTTGGGCCGGCTCCCCCCCGCCTCCCCTCAGACCCCACAGGGCGAGGGTCGGGATTTTCACCCGGCTAGTCCCGTCGAATGGCCACCAAACTGTGCATGCTTCAAAGCTGGACATCATAATAAGCATACAAAGAGCAGCGGCATGTTTGTGGAGACGGGCAGGGCTCAGGGCCGCAAAATGGGCTTAGTTGGGGGGTTCGAGCACACGCCCCCACACAAGTGCTGGCACACACCGCAAACATGTCCACGCGCGGCCTGCCGCAGCGCCAGAGCATGGAGACACATCACAGGGGGGAGCCTAGCACGCGGGAGGGGCGGGCGGCAGGCAGGCTGGGCAACTTGGCCCAGGGCCGGTTTGGGCCGGCTCCCCCCCTCCTCCCCTCAGACCCACAGGCGAGGGTCGGGATTTTCACCCGGCTAGTCCCGTCGAATGGCCACCAAACTGTGCATGCTTCAATGGACATCATAATAAGCATACAAGAGCAGCCGGCATGTTTTTGTGGAGACGGGCCAGGGCTCAGGGCCGCAAAATGGGCTTAGTTGGGGGGGTTCGAGCACACGCACACACACAAGTGCTGGCACACACACCCGCAAACTGTCCACGCCGGCCTGCCGCAGCGCCAGAGCATTGAGACACATCACAGGGGGGAGCCTAGCACGCGGGAGGGGCGGCGGCAGGCAGGCTGGGCAACTTGCCCAGGGCCGGTTTGGGCCGGCTCCCCCCCTCCTCCCCTCAGACCCACAGGGCGAGGGTCGGGATTTTCACCCGGCTAGTCCCGTCGAATGGCCACCAAACTGTGCATGCTTCAAATGGACATCATAATAAGCATACAAGAGCAGCGGCATGTTTTGTGGAGACGGGCAGGGCTCAGGGCCGCAAAATGGGCTTAGTTGGGGGGGTTCGAGCACACGCACACACACAAGTGCTGGCACACACCGCAACATGTCCACGCCGGCCTGCCGCAGCGCCAGAGCATTGAGACACATCACAGGGGGAGCCTAGCACGCGGGAGGGGCGGCGGCAGGCAGGCTGGGCAACTTGGCCCGGGCCGGTTTGGGCCGGCTCCCCCCCTCCTCCCCTCAGACCCACAGGGCGAGGGTCGGGATTTTCACCCGGCTAGTCCCGTCGAATGGCCACCAAACTGTGCATGCTTCAAATGGACATCATAATAAGCATACAAGAGCAGCGGCATGTTTTGTGGAGACGGGCAGGGCTCAGGGCCGCAAAATGGGCTTAGTTGGGGGGGTTCGAGCACACGCACACACACAAGTGCTGGCACAACACCGCAAACATGTCCACGCCGGCCTGCCGCAGCGCCAGAGCATTGAGACACATCACAGGGGGGAGCCTAGCACGCGGGATGGGGCGGGCGGCAGGCAGGCCTGGGCAACTTGGCCGCAGGGCCGGTTGGGGCCCGGCTCCCCCCCTCCTCCCCTCAGAACCCACAGGGCCGAGGGTCGGGATTTATCCAACTCACCCTGCTAGTCCGTCGAATGGCCACCCAAACTGTGCAAATGCTTCAAATGGACAGCATAATAAGCATACAAGAGCCAGCGGCATGTTTGTGGAGAACGGGCAGGGGCTTCAGGGCCGCAAAATGGGCTTGTTTGGAGGGGGGTTCGAGCACACGCACACACACAAGTGCTGGCACAGCAAAAACGCAAACATTCCCGGCCGGCCTGCCGCGCGCCAGAGCCTTGAGACAAACATCCACAGGGGGAAAAAAAAAGCCTAGCACGGGGCGGGAGGGGCGGCGGCAGGCAGGCTGGGCAAACCTTGGCCGAAAACAGGGCCGGTTGTTGGGCCGGCTTCCCCCCCTCCGCCCCTCAAGAACCCACAGGGCGAGGGTCGGGATTTTCACCCGGCTAGTCCCCGTCGAATGGCCACCAAACTGTGGCATTCTTCAAATGGACATCATATAAGCAGAACAAGAGCAGCGGCATGTTTTGTGGAGACGGGCCAGGGCTCAGGGCCGCAAAATGGAGCTTAGTTGGGGGGGGTTCGAGCACACGCACACACACAAGTGCTGGCACACACCTCAAACATGTCCACGCCGGCCTTCCGCAGCGCCAGAGCATTGAGACCATCACATGGGTGACCTAGCACGCGGGAGGGGCTGCGGCAGGCAGGCTGGGCAACTTGGCCCAGGGCCGGTTTGGGCCGGCTCCCCCCCTCCTCCCCTCAGACCCAAGGGCGAGGGTCGGATTTTCACCCGGCTAGTCCCGTCGAATGGCCACCAAACTGTGCATGCTTCAAAATGGACATCATAATAAGCATACAAGAGCAGCGGCATGTTTTGTGGAGACGGGCAGGGCTCAGGGCCGCAAAATGGGGCTTAGTTGGGGGGGTTCGAGCACACGCACACACACAAGTGCTGCAACACACCGCAAACATGTCCACGCCGGCCTGCCGCAAGCGCCAGAGCATTGAGACACATCACAGGGGGGAGCCTAGCACGCGGGAGGTGCGGCGGCAGGCAGGCTGGGCAACGTTGGCCCAGGGCCGGTTTGGGCCGGCTCCCCCCCTCCTCCCCTCAGACCCACAGGGCGAGGGTCGGGATTTCACCCGGCTAGTCCCGTCGAATGGCCACCAACTGTGCATGCTTCAAATGACATCATAATAAAGCATACAAGAGCAGCGGCATGTTTTGTGGAGACGGGCAGGGCTCAGGGGCCGCAAAATGGGCTTAGTTGGGGGGGTTCGAGCACACGCACACACACAAGTGCTGGCACACACCGCAAACATGTCCACGCCGGCCTGCCGCAGCGCCAGAGCATTGAGACACATCACAGGGGGGGAGCCTAGCACGCGGGAGGGGCGGCGGCAGGCAGGCTGGGCAACTTGGCCCAGGGCCGGTTTGGGCCGGCTCCCCCCTCCTCCCCTCAGACCCACAGGGCGAGGGTCGGATTTCACCCGGCTAGTCCCCGGCGAATGGCCACCAAACTGTGCATGCTTCAAATGGACATCATAATAAGCATACAGAGCAGCGGCAATGTTTTGGTGAGACGGGCAGGGCTCAGGGCCGCAAAATGGGCTTAGTTGGGGGGGTTCGAGCACACGCACACACACAAGTGGCTGGCACACACCGCAAACATGTCCCGCACCGCCGGCCCGCAGCGCCAGAGCATTGAGACACATCACAGGGGGAGCCTACACGCAGGGAGGGGCGGCGGCAGGCAGGCTGGGCAAACTTGGCCCAGGGCCGTTTGGGCCGGCTCCCCCCCTCCTCCCCTCAGACCCACAGGGCGAGGGTCGGGATTTTCACCCGGCTAGTCCCCTCGAATGGCCACCAAACTGTGCATGCTTCAAATGGACATCATAATAAGCATACAAGAGCAGCGGCATGTTTTGTGGAGACGGGCAGGGCGCAGGGCCGCAAATGGGCTTAGTTGGGGGGGGTTCGAGCACACGCACACACACAAGTGCTGGCACACACCCGCAAACATGTCCACGCCGGCCTGCCGCAGCGCCAGAGCATTGAGACACATCACAGGGGGGAGCCTAGCACGCGGATGAGGGGCGGCGGCAGGCAGGCTGGGCAAACTTGGCCCAGGGCCGGTTTGGGCCGGCTCCCCCCCTCCTCCCACTCAGACCCACAGTGCGAGGGTCGGGATTTTCACACCCGGCTAGTCCCGTCGAATGGCCACCAAACTGTGCATGCTTCAAATGGACATCATAATAAGCATACAAGAGCAGCGGCATGTTTTGTGGAGACGGGCAGGCTCAGGGCCGCAAAATGGGCTTAGTTGGGGGGGGTTCGAGCACACGCACACACACAAGTGCTGGCACACACCGCAAACATGTCCACAGCCGGCCTGCCGCAGCGCCAGAGCATTGAGACACATCACAGGGGGGAGCCTAGCACGCGGGAGGGGCGGCGGCAGGCAGGCTGGGCAACTTGGCCCAGGGCCGGTTTGGGCCGGCTCCCCCCCTCCTCCCCTCAGACCCACAGGGCGAGGGTCGGGATTTTCACCCGGCTAGTCCCGTCGAATGGCCACCAAACTGTGCATGCTTCAAATGGACATCATAATAAGCATACAAGAGCAGCGGCATGTTTTGTGGAGACGGGCAGGGCTCAGGGCCGCAAAATGGGCTTAGTTGGGGGGGTTCGAGCACACGCACACACACAAGTGCTGGCACACACCGCAAACATGTCCACGCCGGCCTGCCGCAGCGCCAGAGCATTGAGACACATCACAGGGGGGAGCCTAGCACGCGGGAGGGGCGGCGGCAGGCAGGCTGGGCAACTTGGCCCAGGGCCGGTTTGGGCCGGCTCCCCCCTCCTCCCCTCAGACCCACAGGGCGAGGGTCGGGATTTTCACCCGGCTAGTCCCGTCGAATGGCCACCAAACTGTGCATGCTTCAAATGGACATCATAATAAGCATACAAGAGCAGCGGCATGTTTTGTGGAGACGGGCAGGGCTCAGGGCCGCAAAATGGGCTTAGTTGGGGGGGTTCGAGCACACGCACACACACAAGTGCTGGCACACAACCGCAAACATGTCCACGCCGGCCTGCCGCAGCGCCAGAGCATTGAGACACATCACAGGGGGGAGCCTAGCACGCGGGAGGGGCGGCGGCAGGCAGGCTGGGCAACTTGGCCCAGGGCCGGTTTGGGCCGGCTCCCCCCCTCCTCCCCTCAGACCCACAGGGCGAGGGTCGGGATTTTCACCCGGCTAGTCCCGTCGAATGGCCACCAAACTGTGCATGCTTCAAATGGACATCATAATAAGCATACAAGAGCAGCGGCATGTTTTGTGGAGACGGGCAGGGCTCAGGGCCGCAAAATGGGCTTAGTTGGGGGGGTTCGAGCACACGCACACACACAAGTGCTGGCACACACCGCAAACATGTCCACGCCGGCCTGCCGCAGCGCCAGAGCATTGAGACACATCACAGGGGGGAGCCTAGCACGCGGGAGGGGGCGGCGGCAGGCAGGCTGGGCAACTTGGCCCAGGGCCGGTTTGGGGCCGGCTCCCCCCCTCCTCCCCTCAGACCCACAGGGCGAGGGTCGGGATTTTCACCCGGCTAGTCCCGTCGAATGGCCACCAAACTGTGCATGCTTCAAATGGACATCATAATAAGCATACAAGAGCAGCGGCATGTTTTGTGGAGACGGGCAGGGCTCAGGGCCGCAAAATGGGCTTAGTTGGGGGGGTTCGAGCACACGCACACACACAAGTGCTGGCACACACCGCAAACATGTCCACGCCGGCCTGCCGCAGCGCCAGAGCATTGAGACACATCACAGGGGGGAGCCTAGCACGCGGGAGGGGCGGCGGCAGGCAGGCTGGGCAACTTGGCCCAGGGCCGGTTTGGGCCGGCTCCCCCCCTCCTCCCCTCAGACCCACAGGGCGAGGGTCGGGATTTTCACCCGGCTAGTCCCGTCGAATGGCCACCAAACTGTGCATGCTTCAAATGGACATCATAATAAGCATACAAGAGCAGCGGCATGTTTTGTGGAGACGGGCAGGGCTCAGGGCCGCAAAATGGGCTTAGTTGGGGGGGGTTCGAGCACACGCACACACACAAGTGCTGGCACACACCGCAAACATGTCCACGCCGGCCTGCCGCAGCGCCAGAGCATTGAGACACATCACAGGGGGGAGCCTAGCACGCGGGAGGGGCGGCGGCAGGCAGGCTGGGCAACTTGGCCCAGGGCCGGTTTGGGCCGGCTCCCCCCCTCCTCCCCTCAGACCCACAGGGCGAGGGTCGGGATTTTCACCCGGCTAGTCCCGTCGAATGGCCACCAAACTGTGCATGCTTCAAATGGACATCATAATAAGCATACAAGAGCAGCGGCATGTTTTGTGGAGACGGGCAGGGCTCAGGGCCGCAAAATGGGCTTAGTTGGGGGGGTTCGAGCACACGCACACACACAAGTGCTGGCACACACCGCAAACATGTCCACGCCGGCCTGCCGCAGCGCCAGAGCATTGAGACACATCACAGGGGGGAGCCTAGCACGCGGGAGGGGCGGCGGCAGGCAGGCTGGGCAACTTGGCCCAGGGCCGGTTTGGGCCGGCTCCCCCCCTCCTCCCCTCAGACCCACAGGGCGAGGGTCGGGATTTTCACCCGGCTAGTCCCGTCGAATGGCCACCAAACTGTGCATGCTTCAAATGGACATCATAATAAGCATACAAGAGCAGCGGCATGTTTTGTGGAGACGGGCAGGGCTCAGGGCCGCAAAATGGGCTTAGTTGGGGGGGTTCGAGCACACGCACACACACAAGTGCTGGCACACACCGCAAACATGTCCACGCCGGCCTGCCGCAGCGCCAGAGCATTGAGACACATCACAGGGGGAGCCTAGCACGCGGGAGGGGCGGCGGCAGGCAGGCTGGGCAACTTGGCCCAGGGCCGGTTTGGGCCGGCTCCCCCCCTCCTCCCCTCAGACCCACAGGGCGAGGGTCGGGATTTTCACCCGGCTAGTCCCGTCGAATGGCCACCAAACTGTGCATGCTTCAAATGGACATCATAATAAGCATACAAGAGCAGCGGCATGTTTTGTGGAGACGGGCAGGGCTCAGGGCCGCAAAATGGGCTTAGTTGGGGGGGTTCGAGCACACGCACACACACAAGTGCTGGCACACACCGCAAACATGTCCACGCCGGCCTGCCGCAGCGCCAGAGCATTGAGACACATCACAGGGGGGAGCCTAGCACGCGGGAGGGGCGGCGGCAGGCAGGCTGGGCAACTTGGCCCAGGGCCGGTTTGGGCCGGCTCCCCCCCTCCTCCCCTCAGACCCACAGGGCGAGGGTCGGGATTTTCACCCGGCTAGTCCCGTCGAATGGCCACCAAACTGTGCATGCTTCAAATGGACATCATAATAAGCATACAAGAGCAGCGGCATGTTTTGTGGAGACGGGCAGGGCTCAGGGCCGCAAAATGGGCTTAGTTGGGGGGGTTCGAGCACACGCACACACACAAGTGCTGGCACACACCGCAAACATGTCCACGCCGGCCTGCCGCAGCGCCAGAGCATTGAGACACATCACAGGGGGGAGCCTAGCACGCGGGAGGGGCGGCGGCAGGCAGGCTGGGCAACTTGGCCCAGGGCCGGTTTGGGCCGGCTCCCCCCCTCCTCCCCTCAGACCCACAGGGCGAGGGTCGGGATTTTCACCCGGCTAGTCCCGTCGAATGGCCACCAAACTGTGCATGCTTCAAATGGACATCATAATAAGCATACAAGAGCAGCGGCATGTTTTGTGGAGACGGGCAGGGCTCAGGGCCGCAAAATGGGCTTAGTTGGGGGGGGTTCGAGCACACGCACACACACAAGTGCTGGCACACACCGCAAACATGTCCACGCCGGCCTGCCGCAGCGCCAGAGCATTGAGACACATCACAGGGGGGAGCCTAGCACGCGGGAGGGGCGGCGGCAGGCAGGCTGGGCAACTTGGCCCAGGGCCGGTTTGGGCCGGCTCCCCCCCTCCTCCCCTCAGACCCACAGGGCGAGGGTCGGGATTTTCACCCGGCTAGTCCCGTCGAATGGCCACCAAACTGTGCATGCTTCAAATGGACATCATAATAAGCATACAAGAGCAGCGGCATGTTTTGTGGAGACGGGCAGGGCTCAGGGCCGCAAAATGGGCTTAGTTGGGGGGGTTCGAGCACACGCACACACACAAGTGCTGGCACACACCGCAAACATGTCCACGCCGGCCTGCCGCAGCGCCAGAGCATTGAGACACATCACAGGGGGGAGCCTAGCACGCGGGAGGGGCGGCGGCAGGCAGGCTGGGCAACTTGGCCCAGGGCCGGTTTGGGCCGGCTCCCCCCCTCCTCCCCTCAGACCCACAGGGCGAGGGTCGGGATTTTCACCCGGCTAGTCCCGTCGAATGGCCACCAAACTGTGCATGCTTCAAATGGACATCATAATAAGCATACAAGAGCAGCGGCATGTTTTGTGGAGACGGGCAGGGCTCAGGGCCGCAAAATGGGCTTAGTTGGGGGGGTTCGAGCACACGCACACACACAAGTGCTGGCACACACCGCAAACATGTCCACGCCGGCCTGCCGCAGCGCCAGAGCATTGAGACACATCACAGGGGGGAGCCTAGCACGCGGGAGGGGCGGCGGCAGGCAGGCTGGGCAACTTGGCCCAGGGCCGGTTTGGGCCGGCTCCCCCCCTCCTCCCCTCAGACCCACAGGGCGAGGGTCGGGATTTTCACCCGGCTAGTCCCGTCGAATGGCCACCAAACTGTGCATGCTTCAAATGGACATCATAATAAGCATACAAGAGCAGCGGCATGTTTTGTGGAGACGGGCAGGGCTCAGGGCCGCAAAATGGGCTTAGTTGGGGGGGTTCGAGCACACGCACACACACAAGTGCTGGCACACACCGCAAACATGTCCACGCCGGCCTGCCGCAGCGCCAGAGCATTGAGACACATCACAGGGGGGAGCCTAGCACGCGGGAGGGGCGGCGGCAGGCAGGCTGGGCAACTTGGCCCAGGGCCGGTTTGGGCCGGCTCCCCCCCTCCTCCCCTCAGACCCACAGGGCGAGGGTCGGGATTTTCACCCGGCTAGTCCCGTCGAATGGCCACCAAACTGTGCATGCTTCAAATGGACATCATAATAAGCATACAAGAGCAGCGGCATGTTTTGTGGAGACGGGCAGGGCTCAGGGCCGCAAAATGGGCTTAGTTGGGGGGGTTCGAGCACACGCACACACACAAGTGCTGGCACACACCGCAAACATGTCCACGCCGGCCTGCCGCAGCGCCAGAGCATTGAGACACATCACAGGGGGGAGCCTAGCACGCGGGAGGGGCGGCGGCAGGCAGGCTGGGCAACTTGGCCCAGGGCCGGTTTGGGCCGGCTCCCCCCCTCCTCCCCTCAGACCCACAGGGCGAGGGTCGGGATTTTCACCCGGCTAGTCCCGTCGAATGGCCACCAAACTGTGCATGCTTCAAATGGACATCATAATAAGCATACAAGAGCAGCGGCATGTTTTGTGGAGACGGGCAGGGCTCAGGGCCGCAAAATGGGCTTAGTTGGGGGGGTTCGAGCACACGCACACACACAAGTGCTGGCACACACCGCAAACATGTCCACGCCGGCCTGCCGCAGCGCCAGAGCATTGAGACACATCACAGGGGGGAGCCTAGCACGCGGGAGGGGCGGCGGCAGGCAGGCTGGGCAACTTGGCCCAGGGCCGGTTTGGGCCGGCTCCCCCCCTCCTCCCCTCAGACCCACAGGGCGAGGGTCGGGATTTTCACCCGGCTAGTCCCGTCGAATGGCCACCAAACTGTGCATGCTTCAAATGGACATCATAATAAGCATACAAGAGCAGCGGCATGTTTTGTGGAGACGGGCAGGGCTCAGGGCCGCAAAATGGGCTTAGTTGGGGGGGTTCGAGCACACGCACACACACAAGTGCTGGCACACACCGCAAACATGTCCACGCCGGCCTGCCGCAGCGCCAGAGCATTGAGACACATCACAGGGGGGAGCCTAGCACGCGGGAGGGGCGGCGGCAGGCAGGCTGGGCAACTTGGCCCAGGGCCGGTTTGGGCCGGCTCCCCCCCTCCTCCCCTCAGACCCACAGGGCGAGGGTCGGGATTTTCACCCGGCTAGTCCCGTCGAATGGCCACCAAACTGTGCATGCTTCAAATGGACATCATAATAAGCATACAAGAGCAGCGGCATGTTTTGTGGAGACGGGCAGGGCTCAGGGCCGCAAAATGGGCTTAGTTGGGGGGGTTCGAGCACACGCACACACACAAGTGCTGGCACACACCGCAAACATGTCCACGCCGGCCTGCCGCAGCGCCAGAGCATTGAGACACATCACAGGGGGGAGCCTAGCACGCGGGAGGGGCGGCGGCAGGCAGGCTGGGCAACTTGGCCCAGGGCCGGTTTGGGCCGGCTCCCCCCCTCCTCCCCTCAGACCCACAGGGCGAGGGTCGGGATTTTCACCCGGCTAGTCCCGTCGAATGGCCACCAAACTGTGCATGCTTCAAATGGACATCATAATAAGCATACAAGAGCAGCGGCATGTTTTGTGGAGACGGGCAGGGCTCAGGGCCGCAAAATGGGCTTAGTTGGGGGGGTTCGAGCACACGCACACACACAAGTGCTGGCACACACCGCAAACATGTCCACGCCGGCCTGCCGCAGCGCCAGAGCATTGAGACACATCACAGGGGGGAGCCTAGCACGCGGGAGGGGCGGCGGCAGGCAGGCTGGGCAACTTGGCCCAGGGCCGGTTTGGGGCCGGCTCCCCCCCTCCTCCCCTCAGACCCACAGGGCGAGGGTCGGGATTTTCACCCGGCTAGTCCCGTCGAATGGCCACCAAACTGTGCATGCTTCAAATGGACATCATAATAAGCATACAAGAGCAGCGGCATGTTTTGTGGAGACGGGCAGGGCTCAGGGCCGCAAAATGGGCTTAGTTGGGGGGGTTCGAGCACACGCACACACACAAGTGCTGGCACACACCGCAAACATGTCCACGCCGGCCTGCCGCAGCGCCAGAGCATTGAGACACATCACAGGGGGGAGCCTAGCACGCGGGAGGGGCGGCGGCAGGCAGGCTGGGCAACTTGGCCCAGGGCCGGTTTGGGCCGGCTCCCCCCCTCCTCCCCTCAGACCCACAGGGCGAGGGTCGGGATTTTCACCCGGCTAGTCCCGTCGAATGGCCACCAAACTGTGCATGCTTCAAATGGACATCATAATAAGCATACAAGAGCAGCGGCATGTTTTGTGGAGACGGGCAGGGCTCAGGGCCGCAAAATGGGCTTAGTTGGGGGGGTTCGAGCACACGCACACACACAAGTGCTGGCACACACCGCAAACATGTCCACGCCGGCCTGCCGCAGCGCCAGAGCATTGAGACACATCACAGGGGGGAGCCTAGCACGCGGGAGGGGCGGCGGCAGGCAGGCTGGGCAACTTGGCCCAGGGCCGGTTTGGGCCGGCTCCCCCCCTCCTCCCCTCAGACCCACAGGGCGAGGGTCGGGATTTTCACCCGGCTAGTCCCGTCGAATGGCCACCAAACTGTGCATGCTTCAAATGGACATCATAATAAGCATACAAGAGCAGCGGCATGTTTTGTGGAGACGGGCAGGGCTCAGGGCCGCAAAATGGGCTTAGTTGGGGGGGTTCGAGCACACGCACACACACAAGTGCTGGCACACACCGCAAACATGTCCACGCCGGCCTGCCGCAGCGCCAGAGCATTGAGACACATCACAGGGGGGAGCCTAGCACGCGGGAGGGGCGGCGGCAGGCAGGCTGGGCAACTTGGCCCAGGGCCGGTTTGGGCCGGCTCCCCCCCTCCTCCCCTCAGACCCACAGGGCGAGGGTCGGGATTTTCACCCGGCTAGTCCCGTCGAATGGCCACCAAACTGTGCATGCTTCAAATGGACATCATAATAAGCATACAAGAGCAGCGGCATGTTTTGTGGAGACGGGCAGGGCTCAGGGCCGCAAAATGGGCTTAGTTGGGGGGGTTCGAGCACACGCACACACACAAGTGCTGGCACACACCGCAAACATGTCCACGCCGGCCTGCCGCAGCGCCAGAGCATTGAGACACATCACAGGGGGGAGCCTAGCACGCGGGAGGGGCGGCGGCAGGCAGGCTGGGCAACTTGGCCCAGGGCCGGTTTGGGCCGGCTCCCCCCCTCCTCCCCTCAGACCCACAGGGCGAGGGTCGGGATTTTCACCCGGCTAGTCCCGTCGAATGGCCACCAAACTGTGCATGCTTCAAATGGACATCATAATAAGCATACAAGAGCAGCGGCATGTTTTGTGGAGACGGGCAGGGCTCAGGGCCGCAAAATGGGCTTAGTTGGGGGGGTTCGAGCACACGCACACACACAAGTGCTGGCACACACCGCAAACATGTCCACGCCGGCCTGCCGCAGCGCCAGAGCATTGAGACACATCACAGGGGGGAGCCTAGCACGCGGGAGGGGCGGCGGCAGGCAGGCTGGGCAACTTGGCCCAGGGCCGGTTTGGGCCGGCTCCCCCCCTCCTCCCCTCAGACCCACAGGGCGAGGGTCGGGATTTTCACCCGGCTAGTCCCGTCGAATGGCCACCAAACTGTGCATGCTTCAAATGGACATCATAATAAGCATACAAGAGCAGCGGCATGTTTTGTGGAGACGGGCAGGGCTCAGGGCCGCAAAATGGGCTTAGTTGGGGGGGTTCGAGCACACGCACACACACAAGTGCTGGCACACACCGCAAACATGTCCACGCCGGCCTGCCGCAGCGCCAGAGCATTGAGACACATCACAGGGGGGAGCCTAGCACGCGGGAGGGGCGGCGGCAGGCAGGCTGGGCAACTTGGCCCAGGGCCGGTTTGGGCCGGCTCCCCCCCTCCTCCCCTCAGACCCACAGGGCGAGGGTCGGGATTTTCACCCGGCTAGTCCCGTCGAATGGCCACCAAACTGTGCATGCTTCAAATGGACATCATAATAAGCATACAAGAGCAGCGGCATGTTTTGTGGAGACGGGCAGGGCTCAGGGCCGCAAAATGGGCTTAGTTGGGGGGGTTCGAGCACACGCACACACACAAGTGCTGGCACACACCGCAAACATGTCCACGCCGGCCTGCCGCAGCGCCAGAGCATTGAGACACATCACAGGGGGGAGCCTAGCACGCGGGAGGGGCGGCGGCAGGCAGGCTGGGCAACTTGGCCCAGGGCCGGTTTGGGCCGGCTCCCCCCCTCCTCCCCTCAGACCCACAGGGCGAGGGTCGGGATTTTCACCCGGCTAGTCCCGTCGAATGGCCACCAAACTGTGCATGCTTCAAATGGACATCATAATAAGCATACAAGAGCAGCGGCATGTTTTGTGGAGACGGGCAGGGCTCAGGGCCGCAAAATGGGCTTAGTTGGGGGGGTTCGAGCACACGCACACACACAAGTGCTGGCACACACCGCAAACATGTCCACGCCGGCCTGCCGCAGCGCCAGAGCATTGAGACACATCACAGGGGGGAGCCTAGCACGCGGGAGGGGCGGCGGCAGGCAGGCTGGGCAACTTGGCCCAGGGCCGGTTTGGGCCGGCTCCCCCCCTCCTCCCCTCAGACCCACAGGGCGAGGGTCGGGATTTTCACCCGGCTAGTCCCGTCGAATGGCCACCAAACTGTGCATGCTTCAAATGGACATCATAATAAGCATACAAGAGCAGCGGCATGTTTTGTGGAGACGGGCAGGGCTCAGGGCCGCAAAATGGGCTTAGTTGGGGGGGTTCGAGCACACGCACACACACAAGTGCTGGCACACACCGCAAACATGTCCACGCCGGCCTGCCGCAGCGCCAGAGCATTGAGACACATCACAGGGGGGAGCCTAGCACGCGGGAGGGGCGGCGGCAGGCAGGCTGGGCAACTTGGCCCAGGGCCGGTTTGGGCCGGCTCCCCCCCTCCTCCCCTCAGACCCACAGGGCGAGGGTCGGGATTTTCACCCGGCTAGTCCCGTCGAATGGCCACCAAACTGTGCATGCTTCAAATGGACATCATAATAAGCATACAAGAGCAGCGGCATGTTTTGTGGAGACGGGCAGGGCTCAGGGCCGCAAAATGGGCTTAGTTGGGGGGGTTCGAGCACACGCACACACACAAGTGCTGGCACACACCGCAAACATGTCCACGCCGGCCTGCCGCAGCGCCAGAGCATTGAGACACATCACAGGGGGGAGCCTAGCACGCGGGAGGGGCGGCGGCAGGCAGGCTGGGCAACTTGGCCCAGGGCCGGTTTGGGCCGGCTCCCCCCCTCCTCCCCTCAGACCCACAGGGCGAGGGTCGGGATTTTCACCCGGCTAGTCCCGTCGAATGGCCACCAAACTGTGCATGCTTCAAATGGACATCATAATAAGCATACAAGAGCAGCGGCATGTTTTGTGGAGACGGGCAGGGCTCAGGGCCGCAAAATGGGCTTAGTTGGGGGGGTTCGAGCACACGCACACACACAAGTGCTGGCACACACCGCAAACATGTCCACGCCGGCCTGCCGCAGCGCCAGAGCATTGAGACACATCACAGGGGGGAGCCTAGCACGCGGGAGGGGCGGCGGCAGGCAGGCTGGGCAACTTGGCCCAGGGCCGGTTTGGGCCGGCTCCCCCCCTCCTCCCCTCAGACCCACAGGGCGAGGGTCGGGATTTTCACCCGGCTAGTCCCGTCGAATGGCCACCAAACTGTGCATGCTTCAAATGGACATCATAATAAGCATACAAGAGCAGCGGCATGTTTTGTGGAGACGGGCAGGGCTCAGGGCCGCAAAATGGGCTTAGTTGGGGGGGTTCGAGCACACGCACACACACAAGTGCTGGCACACACCGCAAACATGTCCACGCCGGCCTGCCGCAGCGCCAGAGCATTGAGACACATCACAGGGGGGAGCCTAGCACGCGGGAGGGGCGGCGGCAGGCAGGCTGGGCAACTTGGCCCAGGGCCGGTTTGGGCCGGCTCCCCCCCTCCTCCCCTCAGACCCACAGGGCGAGGGTCGGGATTTTCACCCGGCTAGTCCCGTCGAATGGCCACCAAACTGTGCATGCTTCAAATGGACATCATAATAAGCATACAAGAGCAGCGGCATGTTTTGTGGAGACGGGCAGGGCTCAGGGCCGCAAAATGGGCTTAGTTGGGGGGGTTCGAGCACACGCACACACACAAGTGCTGGCACACACCGCAAACATGTCCACGCCGGCCTGCCGCAGCGCCAGAGCATTGAGACACATCACAGGGGGGAGCCTAGCACGCGGGAGGGGCGGCGGCAGGCAGGCTGGGCAACTTGGCCCAGGGCCGGTTTGGGCCGGCTCCCCCCCTCCTCCCCTCAGACCCACAGGGCGAGGGTCGGGATTTTCACCCGGCTAGTCCCGTCGAATGGCCACCAAACTGTGCATGCTTCAAATGGACATCATAATAAGCATACAAGAGCAGCGGCATGTTTTGTGGAGACGGGCAGGGCTCAGGGCCGCAAAATGGGCTTAGTTGGGGGGGTTCGAGCACACGCACACACACAAGTGCTGGCACACACCGCAAACATGTCCACGCCGGCCTGCCGCAGCGCCAGAGCATTGAGACACATCACAGGGGGGAGCCTAGCACGCGGGAGGGGCGGCGGCAGGCAGGCTGGGCAACTTGGCCCAGGGCCGGTTTGGGCCGGCTCCCCCCCTCCTCCCCTCAGACCCACAGGGCGAGGGTCGGGATTTTCACCCGGCTAGTCCCGTCGAATGGCCACCAAACTGTGCATGCTTCAAATGGACATCATAATAAGCATACAAGAGCAGCGGCATGTTTTGTGGAGACGGGCAGGGCTCAGGGCCGCAAAATGGGCTTAGTTGGGGGGGTTCGAGCACACGCACACACACAAGTGCTGGCACACACCGCAAACATGTCCACGCCGGCCTGCCGCAGCGCCAGAGCATTGAGACACATCACAGGGGGGAGCCTAGCACGCGGGAGGGGCGGCGGCAGGCAGGCTGGGCAACTTGGCCCAGGGCCGGTTTGGGCCGGCTCCCCCCCTCCTCCCCTCAGACCCACAGGGCGAGGGTCGGGATTTTCACCCGGCTAGTCCCGTCGAATGGCCACCAAACTGTGCATGCTTCAAATGGACATCATAATAAGCATACAAGAGCAGCGGCATGTTTTGTGGAGACGGGCAGGGCTCAGGGCCGCAAAATGGGCTTAGTTGGGGGGGGTTCGAGCACACGCACACACACAAGTGCTGGCACACACCGCAAACATGTCCACGCCGGCCTGCCGCAGCGCCAGAGCATTGAGACACATCACAGGGGGGAGCCTAGCACGCGGGAGGGGCGGCGGCAGGCAGGCTGGGCAACTTGGCCCAGGGCCGGTTTGGGCCGGCTCCCCCCCTCCTCCCCTCAGACCCACAGGGCGAGGGTCGGGATTTTCACCCGGCTAGTCCCGTCGAATGGCCACCAAACTGTGCATGCTTCAAATGGACATCATAATAAGCATACAAGAGCAGCGGCATGTTTTGTGGAGACGGGCAGGGCTCAGGGCCGCAAAATGGGCTTAGTTGGGGGGGTTCGAGCACACGCACACACACAAGTGCTGGCACACACCGCAAACATGTCCACGCCGGCCTGCCGCAGCGCCAGAGCATTGAGACACATCACAGGGGGGAGCCTAGCACGCGGGAGGGGCGGCGGCAGGCAGGCTGGGCAACTTGGCCCAGGGCCGGTTTGGGCCGGCTCCCCCCCTCCTCCCCTCAGACCCACAGGGCGAGGGTCGGGATTTTCACCCGGCTAGTCCCGTCGAATGGCCACCAAACTGTGCATGCTTCAAATGGACATCATAATAAGCATACAAGAGCAGCGGCATGTTTTGTGGAGACGGGCAGGGCTCAGGGCCGCAAAATGGGCTTAGTTGGGGGGGTTCGAGCACACGCACACACACAAGTGCTGGCACACACCGCAAACATGTCCACGCCGGCCTGCCGCAGCGCCAGAGCATTGAGACACATCACAGGGGGGAGCCTAGCACGCGGGAGGGGCGGCGGCAGGCAGGCTGGGCAACTTGGCCCAGGGCCGGTTTGGGCCGGCTCCCCCCCTCCTCCCCTCAGACCCACAGGGCGAGGGTCGGGATTTTCACCCGGCTAGTCCCGTCGAATGGCCACCAAACTGTGCATGCTTCAAATGGACATCATAATAAGCATACAAGAGCAGCGGCATGTTTTGTGGAGACGGGCAGGGCTCAGGGCCGCAAAATGGGCTTAGTTGGGGGGGTTCGAGCACACGCACACACACAAGTGCTGGCACACACCGCAAACATGTCCACGCCGGCCTGCCGCAGCGCCAGAGCATTGAGACACATCACAGGGGGGAGCCTAGCACGCGGGAGGGGCGGCGGCAGGCAGGCTGGGCAACTTGGCCCAGGGCCGGTTTGGGCCGGCTCCCCCCCTCCTCCCCTCAGACCCACAGGGCGAGGGTCGGGATTTTCACCCGGCTAGTCCCGTCGAATGGCCACCAAACTGTGCATGCTTCAAATGGACATCATAATAAGCATACAAGAGCAGCGGCATGTTTTGTGGAGACGGGCAGGGCTCAGGGCCGCAAAATGGGCTTAGTTGGGGGGGTTCGAGCACACGCACACACACAAGTGCTGGCACACACCGCAAACATGTCCACGCCGGCCTGCCGCAGCGCCAGAGCATTGAGACACATCACAGGGGGGAGCCTAGCACGCGGGAGGGGCGGCGGCAGGCAGGCTGGGCAACTTGGCCCAGGGCCGGTTTGGGCCGGCTCCCCCCCTCCTCCCCTCAGACCCACAGGGCGAGGGTCGGGATTTTCACCCGGCTAGTCCCGTCGAATGGCCACCAAACTGTGCATGCTTCAAATGGACATCATAATAAGCATACAAGAGCAGCGGCATGTTTTGTGGAGACGGGCAGGGCTCAGGGCCGCAAAATGGGCTTAGTTGGGGGGGTTCGAGCACACGCACACACACAAGTGCTGGCACACACCGCAAACATGTCCACGCCGGCCTGCCGCAGCGCCAGAGCATTGAGACACATCACAGGGGGGAGCCTAGCACGCGGGAGGGGCGGCGGCAGGCAGGCTGGGCAACTTGGCCCAGGGCCGGTTTGGGCCGGCTCCCCCCCTCCTCCCCTCAGACCCACAGGGCGAGGGTCGGGATTTTCACCCGGCTAGTCCCGTCGAATGGCCACCAAACTGTGCATGCTTCAAATGGACATCATAATAAGCATACAAGAGCAGCGGCATGTTTTGTGGAGACGGGCAGGGCTCAGGGCCGCAAAATGGGCTTAGTTGGGGGGGTTCGAGCACACGCACACACACAAGTGCTGGCACACACCGCAAACATGTCCACGCCGGCCTGCCGCAGCGCCAGAGCATTGAGACACATCACAGGGGGGAGCCTAGCACGCGGGAGGGGCGGCGGCAGGCAGGCTGGGCAACTTGGCCCAGGGCCGGTTTGGGCCGGCTCCCCCCCTCCTCCCCTCAGACCCACAGGGCGAGGGTCGGGATTTTCACCCGGCTAGTCCCGTCGAATGGCCACCAAACTGTGCATGCTTCAAATGGACATCATAATAAGCATACAAGAGCAGCGGCATGTTTTGTGGAGACGGGCAGGGCTCAGGGCCGCAAAATGGGCTTAGTTGGGGGGGTTCGAGCACACGCACACACACAAGTGCTGGCACACACCGCAAACATGTCCACGCCGGCCTGCCGCAGCGCCAGAGCATTGAGACACATCACAGGGGGGAGCCTAGCACGCGGGAGGGGCGGCGGCAGGCAGGCTGGGCAACTTGGCCCAGGGCCGGTTTGGGCCGGCTCCCCCCCTCCTCCCCTCAGACCCACAGGGCGAGGGTCGGGATTTTCACCCGGCTAGTCCCGTCGAATGGCCACCAAACTGTGCATGCTTCAAATGGACATCATAATAAGCATACAAGAGCAGCGGCATGTTTTGTGGAGACGGGCAGGGCTCAGGGCCGCAAAATGGGCTTAGTTGGGGGGGTTCGAGCACACGCACACACACAAGTGCTGGCACACACCGCAAACATGTCCACGCCGGCCTGCCGCAGCGCCAGAGCATTGAGACACATCACAGGGGGGAGCCTAGCACGCGGGAGGGGCGGCGGCAGGCAGGCTGGGCAACTTGGCCCAGGGCCGGTTTGGGCCGGCTCCCCCCCTCCTCCCCTCAGACCCACAGGGCGAGGGTCGGGATTTTCACCCGGCTAGTCCCGTCGAATGGCCACCAAACTGTGCATGCTTCAAATGGACATCATAATAAGCATACAAGAGCAGCGGCATGTTTTGTGGAGACGGGCAGGGCTCAGGGCCGCAAAATGGGCTTAGTTGGGGGGGTTCGAGCACACGCACACACACAAGTGCTGGCACACACCGCAAACATGTCCACGCCGGCCTGCCGCAGCGCCAGAGCATTGAGACACATCACAGGGGGGAGCCTAGCACGCGGGAGGGGCGGCGGCAGGCAGGCTGGGCAACTTGGCCCAGGGCCGGTTTGGGCCGGCTCCCCCCCTCCTCCCCTCAGACCCACAGGGCGAGGGTCGGGATTTTCACCCGGCTAGTCCCGTCGAATGGCCACCAAACTGTGCATGCTTCAAATGGACATCATAATAAGCATACAAGAGCAGCGGCATGTTTTGTGGAGACGGGCAGGGCTCAGGGCCGCAAAATGGGCTTAGTTGGGGGGGTTCGAGCACACGCACACACACAAGTGCTGGCACACACCGCAAACATGTCCACGCCGGCCTGCCGCAGCGCCAGAGCATTGAGACACATCACAGGGGGGAGCCTAGCACGCGGGAGGGGCGGCGGCAGGCAGGCTGGGCAACTTGGCCCAGGGCCGGTTTGGGCCGGCTCCCCCCCTCCTCCCCTCAGACCCACAGGGCGAGGGTCGGGATTTTCACCCGGCTAGTCCCGTCGAATGGCCACCAAACTGTGCATGCTTCAAATGGACATCATAATAAGCATACAAGAGCAGCGGCATGTTTTGTGGAGACGGGCAGGGCTCAGGGCCGCAAAATGGGCTTAGTTGGGGGGGTTCGAGCACACGCACACACACAAGTGCTGGCACACACCGCAAACATGTCCACGCCGGCCTGCCGCAGCGCCAGAGCATTGAGACACATCACAGGGGGGAGCCTAGCACGCGGGAGGGGCGGCGGCAGGCAGGCTGGGCAACTTGGCCCAGGGCCGGTTTGGGCCGGCTCCCCCCCTCCTCCCCTCAGACCCACAGGGCGAGGGTCGGGATTTTCACCCGGCTAGTCCCGTCGAATGGCCACCAAACTGTGCATGCTTCAAATGGACATCATAATAAGCATACAAGAGCAGCGGCATGTTTTGTGGAGACGGGCAGGGCTCAGGGCCGCAAAATGGGCTTAGTTGGGGGGGTTCGAGCACACGCACACACACAAGTGCTGGCACACACCGCAAACATGTCCACGCCGGCCTGCCGCAGCGCCAGAGCATTGAGACACATCACAGGGGGGAGCCTAGCACGCGGGAGGGGCGGCGGCAGGCAGGCTGGGCAACTTGGCCCAGGGCCGGTTTGGGCCGGCTCCCCCCCTCCTCCCCTCAGACCCACAGGGCGAGGGTCGGGATTTTCACCCGGCTAGTCCCGTCGAATGGCCACCAAACTGTGCATGCTTCAAATGGACATCATAATAAGCATACAAGAGCAGCGGCATGTTTTGTGGAGACGGGCAGGGCTCAGGGCCGCAAAATGGGCTTAGTTGGGGGGGTTCGAGCACACGCACACACACAAGTGCTGGCACACACCGCAAACATGTCCACGCCGGCCTGCCGCAGCGCCAGAGCATTGAGACACATCACAGGGGGGAGCCTAGCACGCGGGAGGGGCGGCGGCAGGCAGGCTGGGCAACTTGGCCCAGGGCCGGTTTGGGCCGGCTCCCCCCCTCCTCCCCTCAGACCCACAGGGCGAGGGTCGGGATTTTCACCCGGCTAGTCCCGTCGAATGGCCACCAAACTGTGCATGCTTCAAATGGACATCATAATAAGCATACAAGAGCAGCGGCATGTTTTGTGGAGACGGGCAGGGCTCAGGGCCGCAAAATGGGCTTAGTTGGGGGGGTTCGAGCACACGCACACACACAAGTGCTGGCACACACCGCAAACATGTCCACGCCGGCCTGCCGCAGCGCCAGAGCATTGAGACACATCACAGGGGGGAGCCTAGCACGCGGGAGGGGCGGCGGCAGGCAGGCTGGGCAACTTGGCCCAGGGCCGGTTTGGGCCGGCTCCCCCCCTCCTCCCCTCAGACCCACAGGGCGAGGGTCGGGATTTTCACCCGGCTAGTCCCGTCGAATGGCCACCAAACTGTGCATGCTTCAAATGGACATCATAATAAGCATACAAGAGCAGCGGCATGTTTTGTGGAGACGGGCAGGGCTCAGGGCCGCAAAATGGGCTTAGTTGGGGGGGTTCGAGCACACGCACACACACAAGTGCTGGCACACACCGCAAACATGTCCACGCCGGCCTGCCGCAGCGCCAGAGCATTGAGACACATCACAGGGGGGAGCCTAGCACGCGGGAGGGGCGGCGGCAGGCAGGCTGGGCAACTTGGCCCAGGGCCGGTTTGGGCCGGCTCCCCCCCTCCTCCCCTCAGACCCACAGGGCGAGGGTCGGGATTTTCACCCGGCTAGTCCCGTCGAATGGCCACCAAACTGTGCATGCTTCAAATGGACATCATAATAAGCATACAAGAGCAGCGGCATGTTTTGTGGAGACGGGCAGGGCTCAGGGCCGCAAAATGGGCTTAGTTGGGGGGGTTCGAGCACACGCACACACACAAGTGCTGGCACACACCGCAAACATGTCCACGCCGGCCTGCCGCAGCGCCAGAGCATTGAGACACATCACAGGGGGGAGCCTAGCACGCGGGAGGGGCGGCGGCAGGCAGGCTGGGCAACTTGGCCCAGGGCCGGTTTGGGCCGGCTCCCCCCCTCCTCCCCTCAGACCCACAGGGCGAGGGTCGGGATTTTCACCCGGCTAGTCCCGTCGAATGGCCACCAAACTGTGCATGCTTCAAATGGACATCATAATAAGCATACAAGAGCAGCGGCATGTTTTGTGGAGACGGGCAGGGCTCAGGGCCGCAAAATGGGCTTAGTTGGGGGGGTTCGAGCACACGCACACACACAAGTGCTGGCACACACCGCAAACATGTCCACGCCGGCCTGCCGCAGCGCCAGAGCATTGAGACACATCACAGGGGGGAGCCTAGCACGCGGGAGGGGCGGCGGCAGGCAGGCTGGGCAACTTGGCCCAGGGCCGGTTTGGGCCGGCTCCCCCCCTCCTCCCCTCAGACCCACAGGGCGAGGGTCGGGATTTTCACCCGGCTAGTCCCGTCGAATGGCCACCAAACTGTGCATGCTTCAAATGGACATCATAATAAGCATACAAGAGCAGCGGCATGTTTTGTGGAGACGGGCAGGGCTCAGGGCCGCAAAATGGGCTTAGTTGGGGGGGTTCGAGCACACGCACACACACAAGTGCTGGCACACACCGCAAACATGTCCACGCCGGCCTGCCGCAGCGCCAGAGCATTGAGACACATCACAGGGGGGAGCCTAGCACGCGGGAGGGGCGGCGGCAGGCAGGCTGGGCAACTTGGCCCAGGGCCGGTTTGGGCCGGCTCCCCCCCTCCTCCCCTCAGACCCACAGGGCGAGGGTCGGGATTTTCACCCGGCTAGTCCCGTCGAATGGCCACCAAACTGTGCATGCTTCAAATGGACATCATAATAAGCATACAAGAGCAGCGGCATGTTTTGTGGAGACGGGCAGGGCTCAGGGCCGCAAAATGGGCTTAGTTGGGGGGGTTCGAGCACACGCACACACACAAGTGCTGGCACACACCGCAAACATGTCCACGCCGGCCTGCCGCAGCGCCAGAGCATTGAGACACATCACAGGGGGGAGCCTAGCACGCGGGAGGGGCGGCGGCAGGCAGGCTGGGCAACTTGGCCCAGGGCCGGTTTGGGCCGGCTCCCCCCCTCCTCCCCTCAGACCCACAGGGCGAGGGTCGGGATTTTCACCCGGCTAGTCCCGTCGAATGGCCACCAAACTGTGCATGCTTCAAATGGACATCATAATAAGCATACAAGAGCAGCGGCATGTTTTGTGGAGACGGGCAGGGCTCAGGGCCGCAAAATGGGCTTAGTTGGGGGGGTTCGAGCACACGCACACACACAAGTGCTGGCACACACCGCAAACATGTCCACGCCGGCCTGCCGCAGCGCCAGAGCATTGAGACACATCACAGGGGGGAGCCTAGCACGCGGGAGGGGCGGCGGCAGGCAGGCTGGGCAACTTGGCCCAGGGCCGGTTTGGGCCGGCTCCCCCCCTCCTCCCCTCAGACCCACAGGGCGAGGGTCGGGATTTTCACCCGGCTAGTCCCGTCGAATGGCCACCAAACTGTGCATGCTTCAAATGGACATCATAATAAGCATACAAGAGCAGCGGCATGTTTTGTGGAGACGGGCAGGGCTCAGGGCCGCAAAATGGGCTTAGTTGGGGGGGTTCGAGCACACGCACACACACAAGTGCTGGCACACACCGCAAACATGTCCACGCCGGCCTGCCGCAGCGCCAGAGCATTGAGACACATCACAGGGGGGAGCCTAGCACGCGGGAGGGGCGGCGGCAGGCAGGCTGGGCAACTTGGCCCAGGGCCGGTTTGGGCCGGCTCCCCCCCTCCTCCCCTCAGACCCACAGGGCGAGGGTCGGGATTTTCACCCGGCTAGTCCCGTCGAATGGCCACCAAACTGTGCATGCTTCAAATGGACATCATAATAAGCATACAAGAGCAGCGGCATGTTTTGTGGAGACGGGCAGGGCTCAGGGCCGCAAAATGGGCTTAGTTGGGGGGGTTCGAGCACACGCACACACACAAGTGCTGGCACACACCGCAAACATGTCCACGCCGGCCTGCCGCAGCGCCAGAGCATTGAGACACATCACAGGGGGGAGCCTAGCACGCGGGAGGGGCGGCGGCAGGCAGGCTGGGCAACTTGGCCCAGGGCCGGTTTGGGCCGGCTCCCCCCCTCCTCCCCTCAGACCCACAGGGCGAGGGTCGGGATTTTCACCCGGCTAGTCCCGTCGAATGGCCACCAAACTGTGCATGCTTCAAATGGACATCATAATAAGCATACAAGAGCAGCGGCATGTTTTGTGGAGACGGGCAGGGCTCAGGGCCGCAAAATGGGCTTAGTTGGGGGGGTTCGAGCACACGCACACACACAAGTGCTGGCACACACCGCAAACATGTCCACGCCGGCCTGCCGCAGCGCCAGAGCATTGAGACACATCACAGGGGGGAGCCTAGCACGCGGGAGGGGCGGCGGCAGGCAGGCTGGGCAACTTGGCCCAGGGCCGGTTTGGGCCGGCTCCCCCCCTCCTCCCCTCAGACCCACAGGGCGAGGGTCGGGATTTTCACCCGGCTAGTCCCGTCGAATGGCCACCAAACTGTGCATGCTTCAAATGGACATCATAATAAGCATACAAGAGCAGCGGCATGTTTTGTGGAGACGGGCAGGGCTCAGGGCCGCAAAATGGGCTTAGTTGGGGGGGTTCGAGCACACGCACACACACAAGTGCTGGCACACACCGCAAACATGTCCACGCCGGCCTGCCGCAGCGCCAGAGCATTGAGACACATCACAGGGGGGAGCCTAGCACGCGGGAGGGGCGGCGGCAGGCAGGCTGGGCAACTTGGCCCAGGGCCGGTTTGGGCCGGCTCCCCCCCTCCTCCCCTCAGACCCACAGGGCGAGGGTCGGGATTTTCACCCGGCTAGTCCCGTCGAATGGCCACCAAACTGTGCATGCTTCAAATGGACATCATAATAAGCATACAAGAGCAGCGGCATGTTTTGTGGAGACGGGCAGGGCTCAGGGCCGCAAAATGGGCTTAGTTGGGGGGGTTCGAGCACACGCACACACACAAGTGCTGGCACACACCGCAAACATGTCCACGCCGGCCTGCCGCAGCGCCAGAGCATTGAGACACATCACAGGGGGGAGCCTAGCACGCGGGAGGGGCGGCGGCAGGCAGGCTGGGCAACTTGGCCCAGGGCCGGTTTGGGCCGGCTCCCCCCCTCCTCCCCTCAGACCCACAGGGCGAGGGTCGGGATTTTCACCCGGCTAGTCCCGTCGAATGGCCACCAAACTGTGCATGCTTCAAATGGACATCATAATAAGCATACAAGAGCAGCGGCATGTTTTGTGGAGACGGGCAGGGCTCAGGGCCGCAAAATGGGCTTAGTTGGGGGGGTTCGAGCACACGCACACACACAAGTGCTGGCACACACCGCAAACATGTCCACGCCGGCCTGCCGCAGCGCCAGAGCATTGAGACACATCACAGGGGGGAGCCTAGCACGCGGGAGGGGCGGCGGCAGGCAGGCTGGGCAACTTGGCCCAGGGCCGGTTTGGGCCGGCTCCCCCCCTCCTCCCCTCAGACCCACAGGGCGAGGGTCGGGATTTTCACCCGGCTAGTCCCGTCGAATGGCCACCAAACTGTGCATGCTTCAAATGGACATCATAATAAGCATACAAGAGCAGCGGCATGTTTTGTGGAGACGGGCAGGGCTCAGGGCCGCAAAATGGGCTTAGTTGGGGGGGTTCGAGCACACGCACACACACAAGTGCTGGCACACACCGCAAACATGTCCACGCCGGCCTGCCGCAGCGCCTTGCACAAAACTAGCATGCTCATCCTTTGATAATCGACTATAAGCTATCCATTGCACTGAGAATTATAGCGCGCCGGCTTGTGAGGGCAAACGATGTAGTTCGATTGGTGCCCAGGCGCATGCTTTGGCCCTAGAAATTGAATACATAGATACAAATTAGCAAGATAGCACATGTGAACTTTGAAGAGGGTTAGAAATGCATGCGTTTGGTGCAAGCCGGTCTGGAGTCGATGGCTTCATCGCACGCGCAGGCGCTTTTACTGCTCTTCTTGACTACCCGATTATCATGCGTTGCTATCTTACTAAACTGGAAGCAATACATCGTATGCCATGGACTGTTGCTGTTGGTTTGCTTGAATGCTCACCATTCTTCTCTCATCGATACATCTTCAGACCTCGAGGGGTCTTTACTTAGTTCAACCATGTCACGCTTGATGTACGCCTCATTGCATTGTTAGGTTTAGGGATACCACGGGGTTCGCTTGGGGCCTCGAGTCCCAGTCAATCATCTCATCTCGCGAGCTCGCCGAGGGGCCGTAAGGCTTCCGATACATGGTGAGTGCAAACGCGGAGTTAGAGTGTGTGTTGTGTGTGCGGAGGGTTGAAGTGGTTGGGTATTGACCTGGCGTGAGCTTTTGCTGCGGCGTGTACCCCCCTGCCCGCTATGTGCACCCTTGGCCTCGGAACAACGCCAGGCCGTGCATCAAGCGTCAATGGTTACGGTTCAGACCACTGATTAAGCTCACGAGACCGACCCGCTCCTGCAGCTATGGAGCCATTGCACCCAGGCTCCATCGTGGCAAGCAGCCCTCCCGCCTAGCCCTAGCTCTCTTTAAGTCCCAACCCTGATTTGTGGCCCTTGTTAAGTTGCTGTGATTTTGTGTTGTCCCGCGCTTGCTCAACACAGGCGGCTATGACTGTCATGGGGTATCAGCCGCTGGCGAGGAGGACCTCCCCCGAATATGAGCGGCTATGGCATGGTGAGATAGTGCGTGGGTGTTACGGAAGGGAACCCAAACCACCGTGGAAGTTCGTTACGGATACTTTCATGCTGCCCGGGTAGAGTCATACTGCCTCTGAATGCCAGTACCCCATCAGGCAATTACCAAGCGACCTGATCCCAACACGCACTCATGCTTAGCATCCTCGGCGCGCCAGAAGTGTTGACCTGGCACACCTATTCACTCTTGCCCGCTATCCATAGCTAGTCTCGTACAGCCAACAATAGGAGACAGGTGCTTTGGGTGGACGGGCCGGAAAATGGCAAAGGAGACATGCACAGCAGCGTGCAGTAAGCTAGCAAGGCAGGCAGGCAACATGAAGCCGCCCGGCCCCCTGAAGAATTAGACAACCTGAAGAAGGCGGCGAACTGAGCGGCGAGGAGTCAAATAGCACTAGACCGCAGGCTGACCTAACATGACGAGGCAAGGAGGTGGTGTGTGCGGGGAGGGGCCTGGGTCACCATGGGTCGGCAGGAGGAGCTGGCATTCCGCTCCCCATTCCACTGCTAGCCACCAGTCACTTGACCAACCCACAGCTTGTCTGGTGACCAGGACAGCGACCTCAATGCCAATATGTGAAGGCACAGCACACACACGCCCAGGTGGCAATTTAGGAGGAGCGGGTGCAAGGAGGGGCTACAAGCAGGGCAGCGAGGGCATCGGAATGGCTGGTGGTGACAGGATGTGGCAGGCAGAACGCGACTTTGCACATACACTGCCAGCCTGGATGCCCCACACTCATGCAGGGCACCCAGGCAGGAGGGTGGTTACGTAGGGCGGGAGGGCGGTGACGTAAAATCGGGATGCCAGAAGGGCTTTGGCAAAGGGAACCGGCTGGGACAGCAAGAAGGCGGGGCGAAAGGTCAAGGGTGAGGGGCAATGGAAGGGGTGGGGCGGAGGTGATGGTGCGGCAACATGAATGCCAGACTGTGTGTGGCAGCCATAAAAAAATCTGCTGTGGCAACCCTGGCTAGCGACGCTTGCTCCTTGCACACACATTGGTGACCATAACCCACGTGGCTTCACGGCTGTGTGGTCCTGTAAAGTTGCCGCACCCTGGGGTAGTTGCCAGGTTGCGTGGTGGAATAATGTATGGAAATGGAAAAAAGGAAGGTTTGAAGCAAATAGCATTGGGCTGCATAAAGTTGCATGGCGGGCGGCGGTGCAACTATCTAACTCACAGAACAGAGCAAGGAACAGACCAAGCAGCAGGGGACAGAGCAGGAAAAGTAAAGGAAAGGAGTTGGTCCACCACGAGAACCCAGTCCACCACGAGAACGGGAACCACCACAGATGTCCACACAACAAGGCGCTGGCACACCCACGCCACCACACTTCAAACCAGGCTCCATGCCCCAAGCAGGCCAGGGAACACAGGCTACCAATCGTGGCGGCGACCCGACCGCCACGAACACACGCACGCCTCCACGCAAATGCACACTGACCCAGCAACCAAGCAGACCAGCGAACGCATGGGAACCACTGCCGGTTCACAACAGAGAGCTGCTCGCAAGCCAAGCAGTGCTGCTGACCGCTCCAGCCGCGGATGGCGTCGGCCTCCTGGGGGCCGCACCGCCTTAAAGCCGACCACGGGTCCACCATCATGGCGGCAGGCCCGCCAGGCAAAGCACCAGGAGGCGTTGGAAGGGATGGCGCCGCCCTGGGAGCAGTGGCGGCGCTGGAAACAGTGGCGGCAGTGGAAGTGGCAGTGCCGGTGGAAGCGGACTAGAACTAAGACAGTCTGTGCTGCAGAGTGTGTGTGGCTTCAGTGCCATCATGGTGGGGCATGGCATACAGCTGGTGTGCCAACCTCTGGGGCTCGCCAAGCCACTGCGGGATGGTGTGTCTCACTGCTGTTTCTGCACTGCACTGGGTGGTGGGTGATGGGTGATCGTGGCTGTCATCCTGGCTCAGGCGGCATTGCCACCTACAGGGATGGCCGTTTGCCATGGTGCTGGCTGTTGAGGCAACTGTTGTGCGAATGTGGTGGTCTTGAATGTGCCAATTGCGGTTGACTGCCCACACCCCCTAAGAGCTGTCGGTGACAGCATATGGGATAGCAGTGTTCTTTCATCCTTGAGCACCTCTGGCCTAGGCTTACCTGTGGTTTATGTGTTGCTGCACACTGCGCGTTCCGTGTGGGCGTTCCGTGTTGGGCCACAGACTGTGGGCTTTGGCTCAGGTAGCTGTTAAAAGGTAGTAGACAGAGATTGGAGTCGGCTTCTTCTCTGCTGGGACACATTTCAGGTGTTTCTTAACACCGTAAGGATGCGACTTGGATGTCGGGGTCGCCAGTAACCGTGGAATCAGCGCGGGCGGCCGATCACTCCGAGTGCCGAGCGATCGCCGTGGCTATCGCGAGCGATCCGAACGGCCTGGTATGGTTAGCAGGCCCCAGACATAGACGGGCGCATTAAAACAAATGCCAACGTCAGTACAACCTCGACCAATCCAATAAAACTGTTTTGTGGCGGGCCGACATCCCCAATCTGTTTTCAGGGGTAGCGTGGCATGCACTCGCCTCTAAAGTTTCCATCAATGTCTGAAACACTGGCGTAATTAAGTTGGGAGTTGACAATGAAAGCGGGTGGACAGCGGTGAAGCCGGGCGGAGCCCCAAGTTGGGCCCGAAGCTGGGCCCGACGACGCCATCCCCTCTCGAATTTTGACACGGTATGGGAGTGACGGGATCCATACCCTACAACCTGGTGCCCCTCCTTACCACACCCCTGGGTGTGAGCAGGCCAACGCAACGGCATGTGCCCGCGAATTCCACGTCCACGCCGTCAACAGCGCTGGGGGTATATTAAACTCAGGCGCATTACTGAAGGGCAAATGCGCCGGCCACCTGGGTGAGACCCCATGCTTGATCCCACTTGTGTGGTGAGGTGGAAGCGTGAGGGGGCATTCCTCACCCCTGACCAGACCCAAGGGGTCGGCGTTACTGTAGTACCGTAGTATGGGTACCCACTTGTCTGCTGGACTGCGTGTCAGCAAACAACGAAGCCAGCCAGCCAGCGTGCATCGGTACGGTAACCGCGTCGCACAGCCCCAGCCTCTGTCTTTGTTGTCGCGCAACGGCTTGCTGGGTGCGGGGGATTCATCTGTCACTACCGGGACATGCCAACTCTCGCACTTGTCCTGTTCGTACCGCCACCCACTTGTCTGCTGCCCTCAGGCCGGTACACGCTGCACCAGAATGGAGCCCAGCTGGCGGTGTGGTGGGTTGGAGCCTGCCACACGTTCCACCTGTCTTCCTGGCCCATGATGGAAATGGCTACACCCAGCAGAGATGCCAGACAGGGGGCCGCCACCCAGGAGGAATGACCGGAATACCGGCGCAGGGCCCATTTAAGGCATGTTTGCGCGACGAGGCCATAAAGCTGCAGGTCCAATACAGAGCTGCAGATCAGGTATATGCGACAGACGGTGGGAGCGGCAAAACCGTCACGTCATCTCTTTCTTGCGGATCTGGCCCAACTGGCGATGGGGGAGCGCCGGTGGAGGAACAGCCGCCACACTTCTTCATAGCCAAACAAGGTCTGGTTTTTGACAATAGGATTTCCGCACAAAACAGAAGTCTGGCTTTTGATGCGCTAGTTGACGAGGCACGGGAGGCATGGGCGAACCCAATGGGAGACGGGTGGTGCGCGTGGCTGTTTCGCTTTGTGGCAGCACAGGGTGTCCTGTCCGTGTCCACGCGTGGCATTGGCCAGGCACACACGAGACGAGCGAGGAGTGGAGAGCAAGACGTCTTACCTGACGGACCTATCTTATCCACCTTCAGGGGCCATTTGACGAGGGCGTGGGAGCACGAGAGGCTGGTAGCAGACCTGCACGCATTCCCTTCAGATGGCAAGCAACCCGGCATACACATGTCAAATTGTTACAAACATTAGATGGGTCTATGCGCACTAGGGTCCGCACCGCCGACCATGCACGACCATAGTAGAGCCTTCATACTAGTTGCACAGCATGAGCTTTTGATGAGATTCCGTTTATGTTGCTGGCCAATCACCACGACCTGTGCCTGGGAGAGGACGTGCCCTCTATGTACGGCAATGAGGTGGAGGATGAGCACCACGTCCTGATGCAATGTGCAGCCTACACTGAGTTACGGGCGAGCAGTGGCCTAGACTTTAGCATAAGCATGCGCTAAGTGATGCAAATCTGAGCCTGTCATCAGGTTAGCCATACTACTCAGCTCCATCTGGGAGCATAGGAGTAGGGAAGTACCCCACGGAAGTACCCCTTGCAAGGGGAGAACAATAAATAGGACAATCATGCACTGGCGTTATAACCCCAGCCTGGGCCTCCGATTTACACGAAGCAGGAAGGCACACAAGAACGTGCACACCACTCCGTAACCACACGCACATACACCCGGTCAGAGGTTAGTGGTGGACGGGAGTGGGGAGAGTGAAGGAGACAGGCCGGGCCCAACCTCTACAATCCCACTACCAAACTATGGAAGATGGGCGCATGGGCTGGGCCTGCAGAGGGGGGGGGTAAGGAAGAAAGTGCCAGAAATGCCCACCATGCCCCGAAATCCCCTGGGTCCCCCCTTTGGGGGACGACCGACCCCCTGATGGACAAAACCGTCCCGTAGAGGGGGCTATACCCCTCCATTTAATGTCAAAGTAGTGCCAATCGACTCCTCTCGCCGAGCTCTACCTTTCCAGACCATTCCTGAGCGTGCACCGTGACTTTGACACACCCGGGATTCCATCCGTTGGAATTCCCGGACCCGCCCCCCCGACGAGCCCTGACTGCATTTCAAGCTTCTACATGCTATTAGAGGGGCTGTACATCAGAAAACGTTGCTGAGTGCATACCCGCGACTGATACGGCTGCCCGTTCTGCCATCATGTGTCAACTTGCCGCGGCATCCCGGGGACATGAAGGGACATCTCCCTGCCATGACACATAGGCGACCCTTCCCTCGCTGCAACGCCATGGGTTATAGCATTTCATGCTTGTATGAGCTGCATGGCACTGCGTTTGGGCGCTGGAGCTGCCTGTGGCGCCCCTCCCGAAACCCGCAGGTTGGGCGCCCAAAACCCGGACGACCCTGAGGACCAACGACCGACCCCCCAACTTTGGCGGCCCAGAACTTCCTCACCAGACACCCCCTGAAAAAACTAAAAGCACGTGCATGATTATTTCGTTGAGCTCTATAATATTGGGGTATGGTGTAAAATTTCGACGTTCTTACCCCCCCTGGGGCCTGTGCCTTATCAAGGTGGTGTGGTCCGCCAGGGTCGCAGTGGCTGACCCCACTTCAAGTTGCTGCGTGAAGACTATACCGTGTAATTGAGGCTGGAGACGGCATGGTCGCGCTCGGCATCGCTGCAGCTGCACATGTGGAGCGATGTGACTCTCAGCGAGGTGAGGAAGGGGTGCAGGTCACTGCGGGTGATGCCCTGAGGCCCAGGCGTTTTGTGCAGTGTATTGTACTCCAACCTGCTTCTTTGGCGCAGTTTGAGCTTGAGCTCTTTATGGTGTTTGCTGATGTGGTTGGTGTGCGTTGAGTAGCCTGTTATATGATGTGGACCAAGGGAGGAGTCCTCCGGGCTCCCCTGATGTGGACAGTGTTTTGCATGCTAGGAGTGAAGCCAGGGTTGCCTAGTACGCGACCCTCTCTCTATAACACGCGTATTAATACAGCGTACTAGGATTTCTAGTACAATACGTTCAAATACGTTGCAGAATACGTTGGACCGGGAAATCCAGGGGGAAACTTGTGCGGAAACTTGGTGCGAAACACGACACGCGTGCCCAAATCTATGTAAACTTGATTTTCGCGGCCTTCGTCTTCTAGCGGAATTTTCTTCAGCTTATTACACTCATAGTGTTGTAAGACAAGGGGTGTCAGCTTTGTACAGCTGGAAAATGGGCTGAGCCCCCGTACGCTTGGGAGGTAGTAAGCATGTAACGGCCCCGTCAGAGCCTCGATGCCCCAACGAAGCACAGGCGCATGGCTTAGGACACCCGGGTTCAGGCCCGGGCGGGATTTCCCGCGCCATCCATGTGCGTGCCTTGGCACGTTACAAACACCCCAAGCCTTTCTCTAGCCTCCTGGCATAAGCTACACCCCTCCGGCGCCCCACGCTCAAAGGGCTAGGCGCGGGGCGGGGGCGACCTCGGGGCTTCTTGGCATTCTGGCGCGTCGGCAGGCATGGCTCGGCAAGTCGCTCAAAGCTTTCGATATACTTCCCCGCTTTGCTTGCCGCCAACATAGCTTGCCTTATATACTGCATATCAGCGGGCAACGGATGCTTTCCTCGCGACCTCGCGAAAGTCAATTGTCCCTGGAAGCGCGAAGGCACTTCTCGTTCCTCCCGAAATTTCCCCGCCACCTAATTACATGCAATAGGCATTAACAAACCCTAATACGTAGCAGTCGCGGCTTGCGCCAGTATGCTATGTTTTGCCGACGCAGCCACGCACGCACGCACGCACGCACGCACGCACGCACGGACAGGGGTGTCCCTGGGGGGCTTCGCCCCCCCCCCTGGAACGCTTCGCTGGGGGGGCTCAGCCCAAAAACACAGCTGCGGTGCGGAGAGGAGCCATGGTCGCAAACTTCGATGGACATCCATTCCCAGCACCCCTCGCCCGCCACGGCGCCCACCCCACACCCCCGTTGTTTTCCCCCACCGCAACGTATTCTCTCAACGTACTAGCAAAAAGGGCAGCGTACTAATACGTAGTACAGTACGTAGTACGTAGTACGTAGTACGCGTACTACGTACTAGGCAACCCTGAGTGAAGCTGATGGGTGCTGTGGTGGCTGCCAGTGTGCTGGAGGGGATGAGCAGTCTGGTTGGTAGTGGAGGTGCCTGCTGCGCAGCGCTGTACAGTTAGTCCAGGCACTTGATTTTGAGGCCTACTGAGGCCAACATCTAATCCAGAAGTATGTGCCGCGGGCGCTTGTCAGGCTTGAGCCGTTCTGCGTCAGCTAGGTAACACTTCACCATAGGCGGTTTTCACCGCCGCGGGGGCAGTGGCCTGGGCCCAGCAGTGACTGCGACCCCGGGCCCGGCAGCGGCGGCGGCGGCGGCGAGCATGTGCGGTGCAGAGTGGGCGGGAAAGGCCACGTGGAGGAGGAAAGCGCGGCGCCGCCCAAGAAGCGGCGCAGGCGCGCAGGTTGAGACTGGCAGGTGTCTGGTTAGCCGTTTGGGCTGGCGAGCATAACACGGTATGCGGCAGTAGGCCGCAGCAGCTAGCGGGAGTGTTGCGGCTACAGGACGTCGTGTTGCTGTGCTTGTGCTTGAATAGCTGAACACGGCGGCCGGACACATGGCTGGCGGTGCCTGTACCAACCGACCCCGGCTATAGGTGAATAGTGACTAGGGCGCGGGAATAGTGACTGCTGGCTCGTGAGCTGCGTCAGCAGGTCCCTCCTGTAACCAATGCAATCTAGGGCGGTTACAGATGACCGGGAGATGAGGTAGTGTCGCAACACCTTCGGCCTCAGACGGAAGATGTGACGGGGACTCAGCCCCCTTTTCCAGCCGCCAAGACACCTCTTCTTGTCACCGCCGCACCTGAACTTGAACTCCGTGTGCTCGTATCTTC
This sequence comes from Chlamydomonas incerta, assembly GCA_016834605.1. Lineage (NCBI taxonomy): Eukaryota > Viridiplantae > Chlorophyta > Chlorophyceae > Chlamydomonadales > Chlamydomonadaceae > Chlamydomonas > Chlamydomonas incerta. The sequence goes on from JAEHOC010000076.1 coordinate 36,413, forward strand.
CATCTACGCTGCTGTAAAATATTTTGGGGGGTTGGGGCCGCGCATCTACCGTACTGCTACGCTAGGTTGGTGATTTTGGAATTGGTGACGGCCCATCCCCCGCGGCACTTGGGTGGCCTCACTGCGCCACAGCAGCCAGGCGCTGGCAGGCATCCGCGTGCGCCCCAAACGCATGCCCGCCAGGCGCCAGCCACTCTGCCTATGGACGCCCCACCCCCTGCGGTGGCGCCACTTGACATTAAAACATCGCTCCATGCAGCACGCAGCCGGCAGCCGGCCTGCGCCCACTGTCACGCCGGGCATGTGACTGGTGCACTGGGCGGTCGCGCGGGGTGAGAGGAAGATGCATGCACGGACGGTCAATCCGCCTGGCTGTAACAGGGGGGGGGGTAGTTTCGCCTGAAACAGACCCCATGATCCAAATGGAAAGAGCTCGACGAGAGCGTTCAGAATCTGCTTTCAGAGTTTTAATCAGGGTAGTAATTGCAAAGATATGGGCCCCCAAAGTTCTGGGTCGGTCCTCGGTCCCTGGGGTCCCCAAGGTTTCGTCCAGCGGCCGGTCCAGGGGCCGCTAGATTTTGTTCACACGCCTCAAACACGATCAAACGCGCTCAGAATCTACCCCCCAGCAAGGTGTTAAAGGTCGGGGGAAGGTAATGGAGCCGCCAGGAAGGGCTCTGCGAGTCCGTGCCAACTTTCAATGGACATGTGGGCACGCATGTGCGTCGGACATGTGTCTTACATGCCACTCCAAACACCCCCGAAACTGCTGCGAAACATGGCGCGTTCCACAACATACGTATACAGCAGCTGTGATAAACATATATGGCCGATGGTTATCAACGCTGGGGGAACGGTACCTCCGGTCCAAACGCATCGACACTTGGAATCCCGCGTGCGGGTAAAGTTCGAGTGCCGCTTCGGGAGATGACACAGGCCGATAGAGCTCGTCGAGGGGAGTGCATTGGCACTGTTTTGGACGAAAATGGGTGGGGTTTGAGGCCTGTTTGACACGGTCAAAGTGCGGTCAGGGTCGGTCGGTCGGTCCGTCGGGGGGTCGGGAGGTTTTGGGTCATGGGGTCTGGAACTATAGTTTATACGCGTCTGGGGGCGGCGGAAGGGCCTAGGGGACCCTGGATGTCCTGCGGCGGGCAAGGCGACCGCTGCGTGTGACGGCACGGCCTGGTGCACCTTCGCCATGCGGCTGGTGACCTGCGCGAGCATTTCAAAATGCATTATTAATATCTAGTAATGATGCTTGCAGGGCAAGTAGGCGCTGGGCTGGCGGCTGGAATTGTAGCCGCCTTTCCAGCGCGAGCACCCTTCGCACGAGCGACGCAGGGTCAGGCCAAAAGTCGCCACTTTCCTGGCGTCGGGCCCTCCATATCCCTATCAACATATACATTGATGTGAACGACCGCAAGCAAGCCACCTTGAAGTTGGCGTAGTCCGAATCCTAGCGAAATGCGGACCCGCCAAAGATGTGGACATGCCACTCGCGACCCAGCGATGTGCGCCAGGCCCAGCCAGTCTGCACTGGGGACGCATATAGGGCCGCAAGCCTGAGACGAGCATGGCCGGACATTTGTGGGACCACCACACGGGCGCTGGGCCGTTTACAGGCGTGGCGCCGTGTGGGGTTCGTCGCGCGCCTGGCCGCGGCATGGCCAGGGCGCTGCTAGTTTGGGCCGACTGAGTGCCTTCATCGCATGCCGGATAGCGTGTCTTGGCATGGCAGACGGGGAAGCCGCAGCGCACATCCCCCGCGGCACGTGGGTGGCCTTACTGCGCCACAGCAGCCAGGCGCTGGCAGGCATCCGCGTGCGCCCAAAACGCATGCCCGCCAGCCACTCCGCCTATGGACGCCCCACCCCCTGCGGTGGCGCTACTTGACATTAAAACATCGCTCCATGCAGCACGCAGCCGGCAGCCGGCCTGCGCCCACTGTCACGCCGGGCATGTGACTGGTGCACTGGGCGGTCGCGCGGGGTGAGAGGAAGATGCATGCACGGACGGTCAATCCGCCTGGCTGTAACCCCTTTTCGTCGCATTTGCGTTGGATACATTGTAGAGCCGTGTCACGTAGCCGGGCAGCGCCTGGAAGCGGCGGTCTATGGCACAAGCAGGCACCTGAAGCCCGGCTGCGCACCGCTCAGCCGGGTCCCCCTGGCGCCGCGCCCGGACTCCTGTGTGCTGTGCGCTTGCTGATGGAATCGTGCTGTTGGCTACTGGTCATGTAGGACTGCCCTGTGTGCCTACCTGGTATTCTCACTGCCTACCTTAATCGGGGCTAGCAGACGCTCGCCAGCCTGGCCAGCCACTGGCTTCGTTATGACATGTACATGCACGCCGGGCACTGTAATGCAGGGACCCATATCTATCAGTGATAGAGTAGCCCAGGCCCTGCAAATGTGGCTTATTTTACATGGCTCTGCCAGCGCAGCAATCTTGTGCACAAGCTTCTTCAAATGAACAGGTCGGAATCTGGGGCAAGTCTGTATGAGAATTTGGCGGTGAATCATTTTCCTGCAGCACCACCTCGCGATCCAAAGCAGTGACACCGGTCCCCAACCACTGTACACATGAGCACCCCTGCACATGAGGCACGGAATCGCACAGCCGCCAGGTGTGAAGTCATTTGCATCACAGTCCCCGCCCTCGCAGTTTACTCCGTGAGCAAGACAGGCGGCCCCCCGTCTTGCATCCAGCAGCCCAAGCCCCGCGCCACCTGCATTACGGTATTGCCCCAGCCACCATCCACTGCAATTCTCCAGCCGGGAGCATGAAGTCTGCACGCCTAATCCCCATCCGATTAATCTGCGCCACCCCCACTCAGTTGGCAGGGAGCAGCGCCACCGCCTCCACAAAGTAAATGGTCCGCCCCCGCCAGGGGCTACTCATCAGGCCCCAAAAGCAGGGACAGCAGCTCCCGCTGTGTGACTCACCCAGCCAATAAGTGGCTGCTACACCTTGGTCAGGTACATATCCGAGCGCATACCGTACCTTGCGCCCTAACCCGCCTAGCTTCCACATATCCTAGCACATACCGTACCATGTGCCGTAACCCACCTAGCGGATGGAAGCAGTGCGCGCACAAGGTATCCAACGCATCACTTGCTGCCACCAATTGCCTCACATACAACAGCCCCGACAAATTTGCAACCACACTTAAAAAGCCAGCTATGGCGCCTCAGCCATATGTCAAGCACACATATGACTGCAGGGTACGTGAAGCTCTGCTTAGCATCACCAAACTCCCTACCAAACAATCCATTATTGGGGTGTGTAAGCAGTCAAAACGCACCGCGGATGCCAGGACGCGTGCAAGCTATGCTTATACTGATCTACTCCCCCCTTCGGATGGGCGCGTCCTCGTGCCCCTTCGTCGATATTTATTTGTTTCGGCGGCGGCTCGATCAGGCGGCTCGATCAGGGTGCCTCACACGGGTGCCTGAAGGACGGATGGGCATGCGCTGACCTAGTCACGGCTGTACCGGTATCCAAAATATATCATCCACCTTTAACGGCATTTTAATGCAACATCAGCATAATCAGCATCATCGTCACCATCACCAATACTGTACTTGGTTACCGTACCAGTATTCACAGCAAGGCCCACGTGCGCAAGTAGTACACCCCTAGCACGATTGGCCGCATAAGCATTCATCACTTATCAGGGATGCATTCATCGTTTAAGCTTGTAACACGTCAGAACATAATCACTGCCATGGCATCATCCACAACTCCACATGAACCTGACTGCTGGCTATACACATTGAGTAAAATGTGCGGCACTCACATGCAGTTTTACTAAACCATACCTTCATTTCGGTGTGCTTGCGGCTATGTTGATCCTTACCAGCCGGATGGCCCGAAGCTAGGGGTGCCTTATTGCTTGCATTTGCATGGGGGCCCTGATGAAGGCAATCCCCGCCCCCATCGCAGTGTCCTGTTTTTGTCCCGTCTGAACCCAATTTGCAACGATAAAACACCGACGTCCACCGAGGCCCAGGTGCTATGCTGCCGCCAGCGTCCTGCTGCTGGTGGCTCTATGTCCACCTCACTTGTTCTCACCCAGCTCAGCCTGCAGACGCACAATCTCCGTCAGCAGCTGTTGCATCACCGCGGCATCCACTTGCTGCATCGGTGCCTGCTGCGGAGTAGCCACTGCCATGGCCGATGGTGGTGAAAAGCGGTCAGACCGCACGCTGGCAGCAGCAGCCAGCGGTGACATCACACCACCATAGCCACCACCGGACTGGCCTGGCGACGGTGCCAATTCGTACAGTGGGTTGGTGCCGTTGTTGTGCGCAAAGCTTGGCATGGCGCCCGGGCTCATCCGCATGCTGGTGGTGGAGAGCAGTGGAGGCGGCTGTGGCTGGGGTGCATACGGTGACTGCTGCACGAATTGTGGCTGCTGCTGCTGCTGCTGCTGCTGCGTATACTGTGGCGGTGGCGGTGGGTATTGCGGTGGCGGCGCCGGCAACTGGGCTGGCTGCTGCTGGTGCGCATTAGCAGCAGCAGCCAGTGCGCTGGAGTACTTGAACTTTTGCAGCGACTGCATGACCACCAGCAGGTGGAGCAGGTTCTCCTGGTCCACCGCCTCATCACCTGACGGGCCGTCGAACCACCCGTCCAGCATCCATCCTACACCTGTAGGCGCGGGTTCACACGCGGGTTCACACGCACACGTGTGCGTGACGATCGATTCTGATGCAGGGGCGTAAGAATTTGTATACAACAGGAATTGCATTCGACAATCCATCTGCGACCATGACAGAGCGTACCAACCCCACAGCCGACGGGTGAGCGGGTGGGCTCATTCCGCATCTTACCGGGACCCTCAGAGCCGTCAAAGCCAAAGGCACAGACGCGCTGTCCCAACATTTTAATGCGTGTCGCCAGGTTCGGCTGCGTGCATGGATGACGCCAAGTGAAGGGATTGGACGTAAGTTATGCAGATGCAAGTAACAGTGCACTTTGCGTTCTGTCGCTTGTATAAAACGGCATTTCCACAGGCACCATCACCTACCCTATCAAACGTGCTCTCGTGCAGCAGCGCCGGGTGCACCAACACGCAGTCCAGGTGGCCACTTTGCGCTGCACGCTCTGTCAGCATGAGCGCGTTGGCAGGGCCGATTTCTCAGAACGACGACTCACGGTTCGGGGTTGTAGAAGCAGTAGAACGTAAAGGCGATCGCCATGATCCAGAAGTTCTCCCAGCGTGCGGCGCCGCGTCCGAATTTGACGAAGAGGAAAACATTCGTGAGCATGACGCAAAGGGTGCACGCAAAGACGATCCATCCCATCACATTCGCAAAATCTTGCGCCGATTGTGTGCCTGCGCGTCGCACAGTTGTGGCGATGGCGTCAGGCCCTTCTGGGTAGGCTTCTGCCAAACATGCGCAAAACAGCCGAACCCAAAAGACTCGTCTTGTGCATGCCGCATGGCAGGCACCTAATGTATACAGCCATAGGTTTACTAGCGAGATTTGCGCTGCTCATGGAAAGGGCGGTCTCGCTTCGGTTAGGCGGTCGCGGAGACGCCGCGCCCGCGCCAGTAGGCATCTTTCGGCGACCCGGCGCCACAGCGAATTCAAGTCAGGTTGAAGATTACCGCCAACGTATGCGCGTGTTGTCGCGATGCCAAGCGGAAACTGGAAAAAAAAGCAGAGGCCTCACCCTTCTTCTCATACCAGCCCGAGCAATAGCAGTCATCCTCATTGACGAGTACGGTGCCATTTCCAGCGTAGGATGCGGGGCTCTGCGGGCCTGGCCCAGTGTTGAGCGGCCATTGCTGACCGATTTGGGGTGTCGACATGGTGCCCCAGATTGTGTCGGTTCAAGCTAAATGAGATGTATGCATATGTGTAGAATTGAAGGCAATGCCCAGAAATGCCTGGGGGCGCAAAGCGCGCAAAGGGCCATCCGCCGATACCGAGGATGGAGTACAATGTCGACGTGGGCCGGCAAATTGCGTTTCTTTGGGTCTTTCCGCGTTTTTGAGATGCTTACATCGCAATAGGTGATTGTGATTGAAGAGCGCGAGTAAATGCGTCTGTACTTGGCACGGCCCTGTCGTGACATTCCAGACTCGACGGCTGACTGTTCTGTCGACTGCCACAGGCACGCGTGCCGGCACGTGCACATCCAGCGTGGGGAGCCTCAGACCCTTTGCGCAAGTCTGAATGGGCAGGGGAGCGTCAGACCCTTGACACTCGTGGCCATTAACCCTCCCCTGCCTTCAAAGGAAAGTGCGGAGAGCCAGCGGACAGCGTAGCACAAGGAAGATTGTCCCCTTACATGTAAGCTCGCGTTCTTGACCCCCCCCTGCCGTGCAACCATGGTGCACAGGGAGGGGGGCTCACAGGTGATGGTGCAAGCATTCTCCTTGGGAAATCCAAACCCACAAAGGAGAAGGGATGGGAATGGCACGGCATCGGAACCGCACACGACCTTCAAAACGAGCAAGCAGCACATCAGAGAAACCACCGCACCAGGCACCGAAACCCAAGGGCACCCCTGCCTCCGGGGCACATCCAGGCACATCAAGGACAGACCGGGGCCCAAAACAGGCGAAGTAATCACCAAACTCACAGGACAGAGCATCTGCGGTGCTTGGGCGGCCAGAAGAAGGTGCCAGCACTGCATTGGTGTTCGCCGCTGTCTGTGGCCGCTCGGTGCGCGCCGGCCTGTGTTCGTGTCAGTCGTATGGCGCATGACGGCCCCAGTCCGCAGGCGATGGCGCTCCGAGCACCCCGCGTGCTGGCGTGGCCCCGGCACCGCGTGGTGGTCGCGGCTGCCATGACCGCGGGCGCCGCGCTGCCCAGCGGCCGCCGCCGTCCCCGCGGCTTCCTGTCGCCCGAACCGTCATCGCGGCACAGCCACCGCCCGTCCCCCGCGCTCGTACCGGCGCCGACGCCGCAGGAGGGGCGTCCGTTCTCGCCTCCCCCGCTAGCGCTCTTCGGCAAGGCTCGGAAAGGTCGGCGGCGGAAGTCAGCCATGGCGCCGCCGCTTCTGCCGGCACCGCTGTCGTGCCCGTATGCCGGCTGTGCATTTCACCGGCAGAGCAGGGTTTGGCCCGGGCCCATTCGACCGGGTTGAGGGGATGGTGTCACGGTTGGATCGTGCGGTACCATGAGGCTGTGCCATGGGGACGCTCCCAGCTACAAGAGCGCAGCGCCGGCCTCGTCCGGCGCTGCTCTTCCGTAACTCCCTAGCCAACACAGAACAGACGACATATGCTGCAACGAACTCTGTTGTTGGGGGCGTCTTCGGAGAGCATGCCAAGTCTAGGCGCGCAGGCGCATAGCAACGTCACTTGAGTCCAGCCCCACGCTTCGCCAGCCCACACTGCAACTCTTGGACAGCACTTAGGCGGAGGACAGAGCACTTAGGCGGAGGACAGAGCAGCCACGCGTCCGCAGCCGTCGGGCCTGTCCCTCGCATGTGGACATAGCGCTGCCCGCAGCTGGTCGAGTCGGGCGTGCTGGGCGGCTCCCTCGTCAGCCTGACCAAGTCTCCCGGCCGAATCGCTGACGAGCCAGGCTACAGCCGGCAGATGGGCGTGACACCGCCACTGCCGCTGCTGCAGCCACTTCGGGCGCCACCGCCACTCCCGGGGGCGCCAGCCCTTCCAACGCCTCCTGGCGCTGCCGGCGGGCCAGACGCCGTGCTGGTGGATCCGCGGTCGGCTTTGGGGCGGCGCGGGCCCCAGGAGGCCGACGGCCTCGATGAGCCCCTGCTGCCAAGCGCGCGGACATCCGGGATCTGGCCTGCGGACTGGTTTCCTGATGCCGCCAGCTGGGCGGTGGCCGTCGCGTTCGGTGGTTGGCGCGGTCGGCGGCGCTGCTGGGCGTGCGAGCAGCTCTCTGGCTGCAGACGGCCCGCGTGGCGGTGGTGGCGGCGAGCCCGGCATCGCACTTGGGCGGCCGGGGTGGGCACGGACCCTGCTGTGGGTTGTGGCGAGTGCGACTACGGGACCATCCCGTCCGCGGCGGACGTCGCTGCATTGCTGGCTGACTGCGATGAGGTCCCCAACCCCGGCACTGCCTTAGAGGCGGTCCTGCAGCCGACGCTGTGGGATGCGATTGATCAGTACGCGGTGTGCTGTCGTGGCACTGGGCGCGCTCTGGTCCTGTGGTCCCTCCGTGGTGACATCTGCGCCCGGAATCGGGACTGGGTGGCGGACGGTGGCCCTCCCGTGTGACCATGGGGCCTGGTGCCGCAGCTGCTCGAGGTCGTGGCGCGCGCGCAGTTATTGCAGGCGATCTTTGAGCGGCCCTTCGAGTGTGCTAACGGTTTGGCGGCGTGATGGTGCGTGTGGGCCTGCGTTTGGTCGTGCCCCAGCGGTGATTCCGCTGCGTTCGATGGTCTGGTTTGTTGCTGGGTCAGTGCGCGCGTGCTTGGCGGCGTGCGTGCATTCGTGGCGGTCGGGTCGCAGATGCCTGTGTTCCCTGGCCTGCTTGGGGTCCGGAACCCGGCTTGGATGTGGTGGCGCGGGTGTGCCGGCGCCCTGTTCTGTTGGCGCCTGAAGTGGTTTCCGTTCTCGCGGTGGTTTGGGCTTGGGTGTTGGGTTTCGGTGACTGGTAGGTGCAGTGGTCCCTGTCGTTCTGCTTGCTCGCGTTGCAGGTCGATTGCGGGTGTCTGTTTGGCTGTGCCTTTCCGCTTCCTTCTCCGTGATAACCATTTGCTCAAAACAGACAATGTGGCTGCTGCCACCGCCGTCAAACCTCCTTGGGCTGCCGCAGTGCTGGCCATTCCGTGCAGCCACACCCAGGCACGCCCGATGGTACGGTAGACAACGGCACCATGGCCACCACATCCTGCGACGCTGCTGGTGACCCAGCTAGCAGTGCCTGCGTGTGTGCGCGCGCGCTCCAGGGTGGTGGGTGGTTTCGATAGTTGTACTTCTACAAGTGTTTTGTCACGCTATCCCGTGTGCGACGTGTTTGCTAGTGAATGCGAATGCAAGACGCCGTCGAGTGCTCCAGGCCTTGGCTCCAGACTAGCAATAATCAGCACGAAAGAAGTTAGTGTGTCACGCCCATCTGCCGGCTTTAGCCGGCTGGGGTGTAGCAGGCGTGGGGCTTGGTCAGGCTGACGAGGGAGCCGCCCAGCACGCCCGACTCGACCAGCCGCGGGCGAGGCTCTGTCCACATGCGAGGGACAGGCCCCGACGGCTGCGGACGCGTGGCTGCTCTGTCCTCCGCCTAAGTGCTGTCCAAGAGTTGCAGTGTGGGGTAGCGAAGCGTGGGGCTGGACTAAAGTGACGTTGCTATGCGCCTGCACGCCTAGACTTGGCATGCTCTCCGAAGACGCCCCCAACAACAGAAAGAGAATGCTTCCGGGAATCCAGTGACAGGTCCATCAGAGTTCCTTACAGCATATGTCGTCTGTTCTGTGTTGGCTAGGGAGTAATGGAAGAGCAGCGCCGGACGAGGCCGGCGCTGCGCTCTTGTAGCTGGGAGCGTCCCCATGGCACAGCCTCATGGCACCGCACGATCCAACCGTGACACCATCCCCTCAACCCGGTCGAATGGGCCCGGGCCAAACCCTGCTCTGCCGGTGAAATGCACAGCCGGCATACGGGCACGACAAGTGTTTGGCAAAACAGGTACTCGTTACCTTTCGATACAACACTCCAAGACTGCTGTCGCCGGCCCCGGCCCCGGCCCCGGCCCCGGCCCCGGCCCCGGCCCCGGCCCCGGCCCCGGCCCCGGCCCCGGCCCCGGCCCCGGCCCCGGCCCCGGCCCCGGCCCCGGCCCCGGCCCCGGCCCCGGCCCCGGCCCCGGCCCCGGCCCCGGCCCCGGCCCCGGCCCCGGCCCCGGCCCCGGCCTCTGGCGGCGTGCGAGCCCCGGCTGTGCCCCGATCTGGGAAACTCCTCTGCACGTGTAACCTGAATTAAGGCGCTCGCAACCATTGACCTCTATTACATAGGATGGTCTGATACAAAGAAACGAATGCCCTCGGCTCAACCGAACTCGCTGACGAGGACGTGCACGACAGGGAAACGCTAACGCGTCATTCGGGGTGAACTTTGACAGCCCTGCAAACTTCTATATGAAACTTCGTGCTACAAAATACACGTAGAGCCCAGAAACCTGGCAAGCTGAGGCCGGCCCCGATGCCCCGATGCTCTGCCGCCGATCACTCCTCCGCTGATAGGCGCGAGGCTCCTTCGGAACCCCGAATCATGACACCCTATGGAAATGCGGAAGTTGAGCCGCAAACTTTGGAGGATTGCTGATCATCAAGCCGGGTGCAATCCAAACGTTTTCAGAAACCCCCGATTCGCCCAGTGTTTAGTCTGATTATTGAGATTAAATCGAGGACCATTCTCCGTGGTACATATACGCTTGCGCGCGAATGTCCGGGACGCTTTCGCAGACCAGCGCTCGGAATCCGCGCGCACCGCGCTGGCACTCGTGCTTGCCATTTTAATGATCCCCTGACTGCGAAGTTGTCCGGGTCTGCTCGGGGGGTTGACTTTTGCGGACCACGGTCCACAGACAGAAAAGCCGCTCGCTAGCTAATGCAGTCTCCAGGAAGCCCCAGAAGCATGAATCTGCAAGCGCAGATTCAGGCTCTCCAGCAGCAGCTTGCGGCGCGAAACGCATCGACAGTCCAATCCTCTCCGTCGCAGCCAGCCGTGGCCATGGCGCAAAGGACCACGAGCAGCACAAAACCTGGCACGCCAGGTGGGCCGGCTTTTTTGTACTGACCGGCGATGGGCCGCCGTGATGCCTGTCGGAAATCGCCCGCCCTCATACCCCTTCCCCCGCGCCCTGCAGCAGCGGCCCTGGCCGCCCACGTGTTAGTGGTCGTGTCGGATCCAGCTATGGCTGCAGCTTTCCAGCAGGCGCTATCGCAGGCGCCGGTGCCAACCGTGCTGCACATGGCGCTCGCCAACGACTTGTGGTTGGTTGTGGACCAAATAAAAACGGTGCGTCCGCCAAGGGCACGGCGGCCTGAGGCAGCACACAGTAGAGGCAAAGCTCGTGTTGCACATGCGCTGCGTGTGGGGCTGGGGGGGGGGGGTGTCTGCCGCAGCAGAGCTCCTGTACGTGTGCTCACGCGTGTGCTTTTCACACGTGCGCTTCCCGTAACGAGGCGGTGGCCTGTAATACCTAATTGTGAGGTAGCTTGGTGATGTGCTGTCACCTGCACGTTGACCGCAGGTGGCGGGCCGCACCTCCGGCCCCGACATCATCTTCCTCCAGCTGGAGGCGCTGGCGGCGGCCGGCGGGCCCGCCGCCGTGGCACGGCTGCGCGCGCTGTGCGGCATGGCAGCGCTGGTGGCACTGGCGGGCAGCGAGCCACTGGCACGGGCGGCCGGGCTGGATGACTACCTGGTGCGTAATTGCAGAGAGCAAACAAGGGCTGGGCCTGCATGCCCCTATAGGTGTGCATCTTGATGGAGCCGCTGGCATATGGGTAAGGAACAGAACCCTGGGGCAGCGTGTGGATGGATGGGCGCTCCTCGCCCTCCCTAAAATGGGCCACCCCTGCTGCCGCCCCACGTCCTCTTCAATACCGTCCGGCCGCGCCCTGTCCCTGCCACTTTTTCTGCTGCCCCCTTGAAACGTTTTGTGTGCCCCCAACCCATGCCCCCAACCCACGCAACCGCCAGGCGGGTCCCAGTGCCACCGCCCCGCTAAAACCTCAAGATGTGGGTCTGATGATTCTCAAGTGGCGCACGCGGCAGCAGCAGCTGGCGTTGCAGTCGCTGCAGTCGCCACGTGCCGCCGCCATCGGCGCCGCAGCGGGGGTGTCTCAGTCGAAACCGTCTACGGTGCCGGCGCAGCCTGCTGTGTCACCGGCGCCGTCGGCGACTGTGTCAGTGCCGTCAGGACAGCTGTTGCAGCTGGAAGTGCTGAAGGCCCAGCTCCAGGCCCAGCTGCAGGGGAGGGGAAAGTCGCCACCGCGAATGGCGGCGTCACCGCCGCCACGAGCTTCGCCAGAAATTGAGCCTGTCGCGGTGGCGGCTGCTGCGGCTGCGGTGGCCGCGGCGGCAGGCCGCGGCGGCAGTGGATTGGTAACGCCGCCCAGGCTGCAGCCGTTGCGCCTTGCAAGTGTGGGCGTGGTTCCGACCGATACGCCACCCAGCCCTGGACAGCCGCAGAGCGCCATGGCTAGCACGTCTTCGGAGCTTGCACTGCAGGTGAGGCATGGGCTACACACGCGTACTCTGCATTATGCAGTACACGGGAGCCGTGCGGGACGAAGGCCACTCGACTGCCCGTGTCCCGCCTTCTAACTGTACTCATTGGGGTACCCTATGTATCCGCCGCTCGGCCCCAACCCCTTTGCATGTTGGCCGGCCCTCGTCACCACAGATTGCAGAGCTGAGGCGCAAGGTGGCGGAGGGCGCCAACCGCACCCAGTCCCTGCAGTCGCCTGCAGCCGCCCCCACAACCCTACTGAACGCCGCCCCGGCCACCACTGCTGCCGGCGGCAGCGTGAAATCTGCTGCGCTGGTGGCGCTGAAGGCACAGGTGGAGGCTCTGCAGGTGCGTGGGAACCAGAACGGGCGTTACGTTATGTGTCGTATTATGCAGTCGTGGACTCTTTGGCAAACTCTGGGCAATGTGCGTCCGGCTGGAGCTTGAACTTTCAGAAATAGCCGCGTGAAGCCTAAAACTGGTTATCGCGGGGTGCGGTGCAAGATGATCGGCACGGCGTGGTGAACGCGTGTCTTTTGTTTGCGTCGTCCGCTCACATCGGCACTTGAAACCGCCGCGGGCGTGGGTGCACGGCGATCGGATGCGTTTCTTTTTGCATCGTCCCCGCCCGTGGGCACCAGCTTCAGCCTTGGCGACCTGCCTTCTCACTTGTTGGTCCTGTGCCAACCTATTTTGTCCGCTGCGTCCCCGCCCGTCCTGCTCTTGTGCAGGCCGAGCAGGCCGCCCTGATGAAAAAGGCAGGCATTACTTCGCTGCCCGCGCCCGTGACTGCACCGGCAATGCAGACCCCCGTGCGTCCCATATCTAACAGCTCGCTGCCTGGGCCGCAGCAGTCCGTTCTTACCACTGGCCTGCTCGGCGCTCCGCCAGCAGGGGCAGCTCCTGCACTGCAGCAGCAGTGGCTTCAGCTGCAGCAGGTTCAGCTCCAGCAGCAGCTGCAGCAGCGCAAGGCCCAGGCGAGCGGGGCCCTGCCATCGCTGGACACATTTGCGCTGAACAGGTGTGTGGCCTGGCGGTGGGAGAACCGCGGCGGTGAGGGGTGGGGCTTCCTAGAAGGTGAGCACGGCCTTGGTGCTTTGCTACCGAGAGTAAGATCTCATCCCGTCCGAACCAGTGGGGAACTCTACTCATGTGTCGTGTCCTTCGCCCGATTCCCGCAATGCCTGCGCATACAGGGCCGGCAACAGCTCAACGGCCGGCCCCGAGAGCCCGCGTGCTGGCGCCGGTGACTGGTCCCCCGGTGGCTCCCGCTCCAACTCCTTCGTGGCTGGTAGGTCGAGGGGGTCCGGTGCACACTGGGATCTGGAGAGAGGTCCGGGCAAAAGGGTTAATTATGGTGAAAGGGACATGAACGGAGATGGAAACGGAGTGGGCATGGATACATGGAACCACCTCGCACGTTTGCGTGCGCGCGCATGGACGATTTGGGACGCAGCAGAATGCTGAGGCGTTTGTTGTAGGGCAAGCGACGGCAAGCGCTGAGCGCTCTATTAAATAGCCCTCCCAGTGTGGTCTCATTTAGGGGCCAACCGTGGGGTCACCCATCCCTGCAGGCTCCTCGCGGTACCGGCCTCGCTCACCTTCGCCTCTGGGTGTGGACCGCACGTCAGGACACGTCAGCGACAGCGGCCCGTCAGCGTCCTCCTCACGCCTGAGCGCCGGCACCGGCGGCGATGGAGGTCGCGTCATGTCTGACGGTGGCGGTTCCGGTGAAACCGGCACTGGCACGCTGGCGCCGCAAAGAACTGCGGCGGCACCGCTGGCATCGGCTAAGGCCACCGCCGCCCATGGCGCTGATGGCGACGGTGACGCGGTTGTCAGCAGCCGCCTGGCGGAGGCACTGGGCGCGCGGGACTCGGGGGACGCCGGCAGCGGCAAGTCCGTCATGGAGGCGTCCTTCGCGATGGAAGATGCGGCTGTCACCGCTGCCGGCCGCGGCCGCAGTAGCGCCAGCGGCACTGCCGTGGGCAGCTCCATCGACCTACAGCCGTCGCCCGAGCCGGCGAGCGCTAGCGGCAGCAGAAGCGCCAACGGCCGCGCCAACGGCCGCGCCAACGGCCGCGCCAACGGCCGCGCCGCCAACGGTGACGGCACCCCAGTACGTTCGCACCGTGTCTCCGCAACCTTCATCGAGTCCGACGAGGAGGAGGATCGGCCCTTGGCCGCCAGCGCTGCGCGACAGCAGGAGGTGCCAGCTGTGCCCGCAGCGCCGAAACCGACCAAGACACTGGCGCCGCCCAAGGCGACAAAACGCCAGTCGGGTGCCGGTACTGTCGGTGGCGGCGGGCTGTCGGTACTGTCTGAAGTGTCCGACGACATGGAATGGTGGAGCCCGTCACCGTCGGCATCGGACATGCGAAAGCTGCGGCCGGCGGAGATGCTGACGGCATCGGCGGTGGAGGTGGCGGCAGCGGCAGCAGAGGAGGAGGATGCCGTCGTCATGCGCTCCCTGTCAGCGGGCAGCCGCGGTGCCTCCACCACCAACGGCATCGTTGATACCGGCAGCAGTGGTACCCAGTCCGCAGCCGCCGGTAGTGCCAGCGTGAGCGTGAGCGCCGGCGGCATTGGCGGTGGCGGCGGCAGCAGCGAGGTCAGCGGCGTGGCGTCGCCACTGCCGGGCAGCCCACTGGGCTTTGCACGGCTGCCGTCTTTGGACGAGCCACGGCCGCTGGTGGCAGTGCCAGTCGCCGCCGCCGTCGTGACGGAGCTGGCGGCTCTGCCTCTGAGCGCAACCTCGGAAAGGCGTCTGGCAGTTGACGAGGACGCTGCTGGAGCGGTGTCAAGCCACGGTGCACAGGCGCAGGCTGCCGCCCCTCCTACATATCTCGTCGAGGCCGCCGCTGCCGTGACCTCGGATGGTGGCCATTCGGAGATAGCGGCGCTGCAGGCCGAGATGGAGGCTCTGCAGGTGCGTGGGATTCAGGGCGGGTGCTGAGGGATCGGCGGCTGGTATCTAAATACAAGAGGTACTCGTTAGCAGAGTAAGCAGACAGCGAACGCTGCAGCTCGATTGTGATGGCTGCTGGGGCCGACCCGCGTCGCTAGGCTGATCGTCTGTCTCCTAATGATGCGCATGCCATGACGGCAAACTCACTCCATGCCCAGCAATGCCGCAAAGGGGACTCTTGTCGACGTACGATGGTGCGGGGAGGGTGGAGGGGTATCCGCGTCGACGCCCGCTCTGAAAGCAGGTCGCTGCGTTAGTGTTTGCTATGTTCATTGTATCTCGCCGTGTACCCTTGCGTCCTCCGGCATGCTCTCCGGTGCGCAGGAGGCGTTGATGAGGAAGGCGGCCTTGCTGTTCCTGGCCGCGCCCACACCAGCGGCTGTATCGGCGGTGGCGAGCCACGACGACCTCGCGCACGCCGCGGCCGCCCCCGCAGCCCCGGCAGGCGGCGCTGCAGATGGCGGGCAGGCCACGGCGCTGGCGGCGTTGCAGGCGCAAATGGAGGAGTTGAAGGTGGGTGGGCGTCAGAGCAAAGCCCAGATGGCGAACACGGCGTGAATTCCGACGTGCCTAGTGAGTGTGTTGCAAAAGCGTGATACGGTATCATTAGTCGCGCCGCGTCTGTCGTGCTTTGTCTACCGGTTTGGTATAACCTGATTTGCAACCGCCTGCCGGCGGCACACCGGTTATGTGCACCCTGAAGCTCAAGCGGTCATGGGTCGGCTGTTGCACTGCTGCTACTTGCTGTGTCCTCCTCCAGGCCGCACTGATGAGGAAGGTCGACATTGCATCGCTGCCCGCACCCGCGCCCAGCGCTTCGATGGCGCCGGTGAAAGCGGACACGGAAGCGCTGGCTCTGGAGGGGCTGGATGGCGAAGGCGCGTCGGTGGAGGAGGAACCGCTGGAGGTGCCCGCAGAGGAGGAGCCGCTGGAGGTGGCGCGGACCGCGCCGAGCGCTGTTGACACTGTCCACCGGCCGCCGTCAGCAGTGCCGAGCCGCCACGACCTGGCCGCTATCGCCACGGCTGCCGCTTCTTCTTCAACGTTCGATGCTGCCGCCCCTAGCGACGCTGATGACGCTCCAGCCGCTGCACCCGCACCCGTGGAGCCGCAGCTGCCTGTGCCGACTGCCGCCGCCTCAGATGGCGGACAGGCCGCTCTACTGGCGGCGCTACAGGCGCAGGTGGAGGCTCTGCAGGTTGGTGGGGAACTAAAGCGGGTGATTAGCGATGGGCATCTGAGTTTCTGCTGCCCGGGCGCCGCCTGTGTACACCGCACGCTGCAGCTTGGGCAATGGGGATGGATGTTGAAGAAGGGGCATGATGTGTGGAGTATCGAGCGCACGCAGCAACAGGAGCAAGGATGGTAAAGGGGCATGGTGCGAGCTGTGGTGTGGGCGGCCGCCTCATGGAGGTCTCTTCTGCTCTCACGATACAATTCATGTTAAACCGCCACGGCTAAGGATATCCATTCTGTGTCGTTGTCCCGACGCGTTTGTCCCACAGGCCGCTATCATGAGAAAAGCTGATGCTCCATTGGTATCCCTGTCCGCGCCGCCAGTGTCGCCTGAGGTTTCCGGACAGACAGCGATCGACCCCGCAGCCACCACCGTGGCAAGCGCGCATCGGGCGCCGTCGGCGGTGCCTAGCCGCCAAGACCTGGCAGGCACAGCTGCCACCGCCGCAAGCGCGCATCGGGCGCCATCGGCGGTGCCTAGCCGCCAAGACCTGGCAGCGGCGGCCGAAGCCACCGCAAGCGCGCATCGGGCGCCGTCGGCGGTGCCTAGCCGCCAAGACCTGGCGGCGGCGGCCGAGGCCACCGCAAGCGCGCATCGGGCGCCGTCGGCGGCGCCTAGCCGCCAAGACCTGGCGGCGGCGGCCGAAGCCACCGCAAGCGCGCATCGGGCGCCGTCGGCGGTGCCTAGCCGCCAAGACCTGGCAGCGGCCGCCGAAGCCACCGCAAGCGCGCATCGGGCGCCGTCGGCGGCGCCTAGCCGCCAAGACCTGGCAGCGGCCGCCGAAGCCACCGCAAGCGCGCATCGGGCGCCGTCGGCGGCGCCTAGCCGCCAAGACCTGGCAACGGCGGCCGAGGCCACCGCAAGCGCGCATCGGGCGCCGTCGGCGGTGCCTAGCCGCCAAGACCTGGCGGCGGCGGCCGAAGCCACCGCAAGCGCGCATCGGGCGCCATCGGCGGTGCCTAGCCGCCAAGACCTGGCGGCGGCGGCCGAAGCCCCTGCAAGCGCGCATCGGGCGCCATCGGCGGTGCCTAGCCGCCAAGACCTGGCGGCGGCGGCCGAGGCCACCGCAAGCGCGCATCGGGCGCCGTCGGCGGTGCCTAGCCGCCAAGACCTGGCGGCGGCGGCCGAAGCCCCTGCAAGCGCGCATCGGGCGCCATCGGCGGTGCCTAGCCGCCAAGACCTGGCAGCGGCGGCGGCCACCGCCGCAAGCGCGCATCGGGCGCCGTCGGCGATGCCTAGCCGCCAAGACCTGGCAGCGGCCGCCGAAGCCACCGCAAGCGCGCATCGGGCGCCGTCGGCGGTGCCTAGCCGCCAAGACCTGGCGGCGGCGGCCGAAGCCCCTGCAAGCGCGCATCGGGCGCCGTCGGCGGCGCCTAGCCGCCAAGACCTGGCAACGGCGGCCGAGGCCACCGCAAGCGCGCATCGGGCGCCGTCGGCGGTGCCTAGCCGCCAAGACCTGGCAGCGGCCGCCGAAGCCACCGCAAGCGCGCATCGGGCGCCGTCGGCGGCGCCTAGCCGCCAAGACCTGGCAACGGCGGCCGAAGCCACCGCAAGCGCGCATCGGGCGCCGTCGGCGGTGCCTAGCCGCCAAGACCTGGCAGCGGCGGCCGAAGCCCCTGCAAGCGCGCATCGGGCGCCGTCGGCGGTGCCTAGCCGCCAAGACCTGGCAGCGGCGGCCGAAGCCACCGCAAGCGCGTATCGGGCGCCGTCTGCGGTGCCTAGCCGCCAAGACCTGGCAGCGGCCATCACCGCTGCCAGTGCCAGTAACATCGTGGTTCCTAAGCCCTTGGCGACGCAGTCGTCTGCGTCTGTCACAGACGGCGCTGACGGCGGGCAGGTCGGTGTGCTGGCGGCGCTGCAGGCACAGGTGGCGGAACTGAAGGTACGCGGTACACTGGGGTGGCTGTGTTGGATTCCACCTGTGTAACCCGTTCTGTTTGTTAAGTGCGCCACCGCAGCGTATGGGTGCGGTATGCATCCTGGAGCGCGTGCGTTCATGACTTTGCCCCGCTGCTGTTGGTTGCGTCCTTCCAGGCGGCGCTGATGAGGAAGGCCGATATTGTGTCCCCGCCCGCGCCTGTGGCTCCGGTGGCTGCATCCGCAGCGGCAGATGTGCCGGGTTTCACGGCGCTGGGGGGCGGCGGCAGCGCTGTCGTGGGGCCTGGCGCGCTGCAGCAGCAGTTCTTCCAGCTGCAGCAAATGCAGCTGCAGCAGCTGCAGATGCAGCAGATGCAGCTCCAGTTGAAACTCCAGCAGCGCGAGGATAAGGGAAGCGCGGCGGCGGCTGCTCCGGCCAGGTGCGACCTTTGCATTGGAGGGACGTGGGGAGGCAGAGATCTCCGAAGCGACGGTGGGCGTGTTGCAGATGGCGTTTTGCAACCAGATTGTGGGTGATGAGCAGGCGCTTGTGCGATTTTCCTGGGTTTTCCTGGAGATTGAAGAATCCTTCCTTCATACGGCGGCGTGCAGGGCCCCCGACGGTCCCGATGACTGGTCCTCCGGCGGTTCGCGCTCCAACTCCTTCATGGCTTCCAACGGTGAGGCGCGGACGTACGTCCTCTCAACTCTAGCAAGCACATACCGGTATTCATGTCTACGTAATTGAGACTAGTCAGCATTTGGAGTGTTGTGGATGCCCCTTGCACACGCACGCTCGGACAAGCTGGAGCCGTAGAAGGGCCCGGTCATGAAGGGCCCTGGTCAGGCCTGCCTGGCGACACGCTGCATCTTTATCTGTGTGCAATGAGATTCGCAGGCCGCACCCCGCCCCGTGTACCGCTTTCCCAAACATCCCTGCCCACCCCCCTGGATTTACTCCACAATATTTGCGAACAAAACGTAACATGGACGGCTATCCCGCTGGTTGTACTGGCTGGCGCTCTCTGAAACGTCATCACAATCCCTGCAGCCTGATGGTTCCTCAGCTCACCTGCAACGCACAACACCCTCGCAGGCACCTCGCGCTATCGACGCAATGCCTCCCCGCTGCGAGCGGACCGCACGACAGGACACGTCAGGTTTGTCAGGGTCGCCTCTTCGCGCCTGGGTGCCAACCCCGGTGGCGTAGCCCAGGGCGCTTCTGATGGCGGTGGCGTGGGCGGTACCGGCACCAGCGGGTCGGCGCCGCTGGAGGTAGCGGCTCCAGCTGCGGTGGCACCGCCTGCACCGCCACCAAATGAGGCCGCTGTCGCTAACGGTGCCGCCGGAGACCTCATCGACGCCGTGGCGGACGGCGCCGCTGGTGGCGTTGCCGCTGGCGTCGCTGACCGCCCCGACGGCGATGGCGACGGTGACGTGGTTGTCAGCAGCCGCCTGGCGGAGGCACTGGGCGCGCGGGACTTGGGGGACGCCGGCAACGGCACGTCAGTCATGGAGGCGTCCTTTGCGATGGAAGATGAAGGCGATGACACCGCTGCCGGCCACGGCCGCAGCGGCGTCAACGTCACCTCCTTGGACAGCTCCATCGACCTGCAGCCGTCGCCGGAGCCAGAGTCACCGCGACCGCTGCGCATTAGCGTCAGCGGCACAGGCGACGACGGTGCCACAAATGGACCGGACTTATCGGCACAGGACCAGTCCGAGGAGGAGGAGGAGGAGGAGGAGGAGGAGGAGCAGGAGGAGCGCGTGGCTGTCAGCTCCGCACGCCAGCCGACGCCAGCAGCTGCGCCAACATCACCGGCAGAGGCGGTGACTGCAACGGCGGCGGAGCTGGATGATGCCGTGATCACGCGTGGCAGCGGTGGGGGCAGCGGCGAGGTCAGCAGCTCGCCGTCACCACCGCCGGACAGTCAGCCGAGCTTCAATCGGCTTCCGTCTCTGGGTGAGCCGCAGCCGCCTGTGCCGACTGCCGCCGCCTCAGATGGCGGGCAGGCCGCTATGCTGGTGGCGCTACAGGCGCAAGTGGAGGCTCTGCAGGTTGGTGGGCATTGGACTGGTGATTAGCGATGGGCATCTGAGTTTCTGTGGGCAATGGGTATTGGGGAAGGGGCGCCGCGGAAATGAAGCCTTGGGTCGCCTTGGCCCGAATTCGCCTTGCCCATATCTTTCCCCGCTATCAGGCCGCGTTCATGAGGAGTGCCATGTTTACATCGCTGCCTGCACCCAGCGCTCCGGCGAAAGCAGCAGAGGAGTCAGTTCTCGCGGAGATGGATGGCGGCCTGCACAGCTCTCAGCTGCCACCCCTGGAGCAGCAGTGGCCGCTGGCGGCAGCGCCCGCGCCTTCCAGGGGCAGCTCAGGAAGGCGGTTGGCTGTTTACGAGGCCGGGGCCGGAACGGTGGCGCCTGTGACAGAGGTGGCGCCCGCGCCGCCTTCCAGGGGCAGCTCAGGAAGGCGGTTGGCTGTTTACGAGGCCGGGGCCGGAACGGTGGCGCCTGTGACAGAGGTGGCGCCCGCGCCGCCTTCCAGGGGCAGCTCAGGAAGGCGGCTGGCAGCTTATGAGGCAGGGGCCGGAACGGTGGCGCCTTTGACAGAGGTGGCGCCCGCGCCGCCTTCCAGGGGCAGCTCAGAAAGGCGGCTGGCAGCTTACGAGGCCGTAGAGCAAGTGTCGAGCTTCGGAGATTTAGCGCACGCCGCCGACGCTACCACCCGCCGGCCGCCGTCGGCGGCGCCGAGCCGTGATGACATCTTACTGCCCACACCCATGCGAGCGCCCTCTCAGGAAGACCTGACCCTCACGGCCTGGCCGAACACGTCGCCGAACACGTCGCCGCGCATGTCGCCGCGCACTTCGCCGCGTGTGTCAGCCAGTGGCGGCGCGGCCGCGCCTGGCCCCAGTGGCGGCCCGCAGCAGCCGCAGCTGCAGATGTCGCCGTCTTGGCGCATGGCGCGCATCATGATGGGCTCGCACCCCGTCGCCGTCGAGTGGACTGAGGCGCTGGAGCAGTGAGATGTCTCCGGCGGTGGCAGTGGAGGGGGAGGGAAGAGCACAAGCAGGAACCTCTGGCATATCATGCCGGCGGTGGCGGCGATGTTTTGTGGTATGTAGTGTAGACAACGATGTGGACGACATGGGAGGGCGGTGGCTGATCTGAGGGGTCGGATATTATGTGACAAAATAGCCACAGCTACCATATGTCCCAAGGGAACAAGTCAGTTGGCTAGGTGGCCTTTAGGGTAACGAGCAGGCTACGAATTTACAAAGGCCGTGAGGGCTTTAGGGCCGGGCGCATGTGGTTTCGCGAAGTAAGGCTGTTGGTTGTTGTTGCTTCCGGCATGGGAGGACTGCCGACCTCGCGCCAGGACTTCTGGGCGCGCGTCTTTTTCTCCGCAGGTTGACTGAGGCTGAGCAGAGCACGTTTGCCGTGCCCAATGTGAGTCTGTCGTATGATTAGCCACGCAACGGTCTGCAAGATTTGTGGATGCCATCGACGGCACTGAATGTTGATCACACAATTGTCATGGAGCCATGAATGCGAGCTACTGGGCGAAGCCGGTGACCGGCCTGCCTGAATTGTCTTGCGACTGCACAAGTGTTTAAGTACGGCGCGCCGCATATCGTATGTCTCCAAGCGTGCGTGAGAGAAGCAATCAAGAAACACATGCGTTATGATTACTCAAAATGGCATCAACATGGTAAATGGTTAGGGCCCGTGATGCACATTCCACATGTGCGGTGACTATAGTTTTCCCGCGCTCGCGCGCGAACGGTATGCGGCACGTCGTTTCGTGCTGTCAAGCCAAAAAAATAAATGCATTTAAGGACAGTGGCTTTTCTATTGGATGTTATGAAAAATGGTTTGGGGGGCAAGGCATTATGACGGGACCCTGTGCCTACGAGGGCCGGCCCAGTGCTCCTCCGTGCCGTGGGGTGTGCACGCGGGCATGATCGGGTCCGCAGTTCTGTTGGTAGTGGTCTCGGGGAGGCGCGTGCATGTGCGGTCGGTCGTATCCTCGAGAGATGCCAGCTAGGGCTTTTTCTGTTGCTTTGTGCGGTCGTGTGCTTGCCACGGCTGTGCGTGAAGGCGAAGTGCATGGATTACGTATTCCCTACCGCCCCCCTTTGCCGCTCGCTCGGTGACGAGACTTTGTCTACAGATTTCAGTGCATCCTGTTCCGCTTTCTCAACCATCTTTGCACCCCCACCGCTTTGGGGGTTCGTATGGACGGCTACCCCCGTCCCAACGCATGTTGCATTGTCTTCAACGGCTCTATTCGTCGCCGTCGTTGTATTTTGTTGCTGCACAGCAAACCGTGTTACAATAAACAAATAAAGGGCCGGAACGGTGGTACTGGTGAAGGGGCATACCGCATACCATTAGGCCCATCTCGACCATCCCTGGGTCGCGCCTATATTGGCCTCAACAACTTCAACATAGGGCAGTACAGCCTGAAGGTGGTGAAGGGGAAGGTGGTGAAGAGGAAGCGGTGACCCGGTGGGCTTCCGCGACCTACACGGCTACGATGAATGGAATTGATGGTGGCATGAATAAAGGGGCAGCGCGATGGACAAGGCAGCTCTGACTGAGCGCCGTGAGCTCACATGAGCTGCGTGTCCTCCGCCGCAGAGGGTCTCGTGTGGCCATGTTTAAAAGGGTGGGCTACTGTATTGGAGCAAAGAATGGGCATCCGGGGAGGCTAGGGTGTGTTTGGGTGCATCCAATTGAGCAACTGGGCAACTGCGGTTCGAGTCAATTGTGATCAGGGAACCCCTGTTTGTGATGGGGAGACAGCTTGCTCAGAGTGTCAATTGATGGGCTATGACTGTCGTTCCCATTCTCAGTGCAAGCGTGCAGACGCTGGCGCCGGCGGTAGGGACGGATGAAGGCACCACGTGCCAACCTTGCTGCGAAATGCGCGGTGAACCTGCCTGGCGGGGCGTTTTCGTGTGTGCCACAGCTTTGTGTGCTATGCATGCAGCGTTGAGGTCCGGTGTGAGAGCTGTGCATGCCATCGGCCGGGTCGCCAACTCTAGTTGCTGGCATTGGGAATTGTGTGATGCGGTCCTTGCGGCGAGTGTTTATGTTTTGTAATGAAGTTACCCCGGTGGCACGGGTGACGCTGACTTCATCGCAGGACGTGCACAAAGCGCCAGCGCCACAACGGCAAGACGTGTGGGCATTCGTTGAGCAGCGTGCACTTGAGTATTTCTGGCCGGCGTGAGTGGGGCTAGTCGTGGTCACAGCACGAGGTCACAGGCGGACAGAGGAACTGGATACCCGTGCCTGACCCGTATCCGTACCTGACCCGTATGTAACTGGAGCCCCGCACGCCTGCACAGCTGATTCCAGCCCATGTGTGTGCGCAGGGCATAAGGATAGCGCCAGCCATACTTGGCATTGGTGTTGCTCTGCCGTTTAAACGTACCGTCGTGTGGTCGTGCCAATCTATCAATCACGTACCGTACTGCTACGCTAGGTCGATGATTCTAGAATTGGTGACGGCCATTTCTGGGGCTGGGATTAGGCACCCAGAGAATCAATGTCTGGTACGTAGCTGCGCCTTCACTTCGCCACATCGGCTTACAGGGGTGTCCGCGCTAGCCTGACAAAACCCGGCACGAACCGTGACCCCCGACCGACCGACTGACCGAGAACTTTGGGGCCCCAGAACTTTGCACCCAGAAACCCTTTTTCGATTTTGAAAGCGGATTCGTGGTTTTCTGGCTGAGCTCTATCTATTTGAAGCATGGGGTCTGTTTCGGAAGATTCTACCCCCCCCCCCTGGTCGCCTGCCTGCAGGCGCGATGCGAACCTACTTCGCACGTGTGGCGTTGCGGTGTGTGTGTCTGGTGCTATCGCCTGGCCGGGCGCCCGGAGCGTGAGGAATGCGCATCAGCAAACAACCAGCCTGACAGCCAGCACCGCTTCGGTACAGTAACTCCGGCGCGTTACACCAGCAGCGCGCTCCTGCAACTGTCGCAAATTGCTTCTGACTGTCGGGTATGGGACTCTGCTTCACACTATGGGATTCTGTCATTTCGCTCTGTACCATCGCACCCCCTGTTCAAAGGCTAAAAATTCCGCTACCAGCTGTTGCCAACTGTTGCCTCCCTGGTCTTGAACAAGCCAACATGGCGCACCCTGCCTGCACGCACGGTGGCCCAGGCCCGCCCAGCAATGGCTGCGGTGCGGCAGGCGACACACTCTTTCACCTGGCTTGCAAGACAAGTCCTTCAGTGATGGCGAGTCACCCACACGCACCCCGACGTCGGGCCCGTCCTCACACATGTCTGCAGAGCCTTCATCTTCTCCGGGTACGGGGCAAACATCCGGATGTCTGCGCCACCGAAAGGGGAGGCACGCCAAACTACTGTGCAGGCCGGATGACCCAGCATCACGGGGCAGCACCACACGGCCCGGCCCACCAGCTACGCAGCGCCCACAAGGTCACGACCTCGGTCACAGATGCACACACAGCCACACGTGGAACGCCGCACCCATACAGCTCCTCCTACAAGCGCCGCAGCCCCACCCCACCCGCCGGCACCTCCCCCAGCAGGGCCGCTAGCCGAGTGGCTCGGGCGCGCGCCGCCGCTGACGCGCGTATGATGCGGTCGTAGTCCACCCGGCTGCTGCCCTGGCGCGCCAGGTCCGCCGCCTCGGCGCCCAGAGGCAGCATGCCGTCGTCCTGGGCCGCGCCCTGCCCGTCCACCCCCGGCTGCCGCTCATCGCCCTCGGCCGCGGTGCCTGGCTCCACCACCACGGAGCCCACGGAGCGCCCCACGGCCTGCTTGATGCGCGCGCCCGTCGCAGCGCCCGCTGAAATGGCCGCCGTCACTCGCCGCTTGGCTTCGGCGGCCAGCGTCCCCAGCGCCGTGCCGGGTGCGGCCGCCAGCGCCGCGGGCGGGCCGTCGGGCATGTAGGCGATCTCCAGGTCGTCCAGACCTAGCAGCGCCGCGCCCAGCTCCGAATCATCCGCCCCCGTGCCGCCGCCAGCAGCATTTGCAGCGGCCACAGCGCCGCCACCCGTGCCGCGCAGCTCCTGCAGTGCAACCCGCGCGACGTGTGAGAGGCGTGTGTCAAGCTGGGAATCACAAAAGCCGACGAACCGCATGCCGCAAGTCACGCTTACGCGATTGGGGCGGGGCGTTGCTTTTACCTTGAGCTTGCTGGACTGGATGCCGGTGACGCTCTTGATGATGGACCGGATGATGTCCCACTTGTACCTGAAGCATGGGCGCAGGCCACCGGGATGGCCGCACCGTGAGCCATTGACGTGCGACCGGCGCATACGCAGTTGCCAGTGCAGGCCAGTGCATGTGCTGAACAAACGGGCAGATGAGCACTGGGACGTTGAGGCAACTACGCAACCATTGGCTACCGGTTGCCACAGTCACACTCTCACTCACTTTGCGAAGATGTCCCGCCAGCCGCCCTCGATGTTGCGGTACGTGCGCGAGTCGATCACCAGCCCCAGGCCGCCGTTCTTGCCGCCGCCCACGCGCAGGCGGGGGCCCACGTAGGTGAGGCAGGCGGCCATGCGGTTGAAGCGCACGTAGCAGAAGCGCAGGCGGCGCGGCGGCCGGGTGGGGAGACCGGAGCCAGCATCGGCGTCGCCACTTGCCTGAGAGGCAGGAGAAATCCCCACAGAGTCCCCAAGAGCGGTCAACATCGTGCGCTCCACAGATTAGAATGTGGCAGCCACTGATCTGCCTGCAGCAATCTCACCTGTCCACCCCGCCGGCTGGTGAGCGCAGTGGTCGTGGGGGCCGCAGCCGTGCCCGGCACCAGCACACCAGCCAAGTCCACCAGGATGGTGCACCGCCCGTCGCCGCGCATCCGGAACACAGGGCCATAGCGCACCAGCACCGGTGGTGCGACACGCTTGGCGCTGACCGCTGGACCGGCAGGCGCTGCCGGCTCAGGCCCCTTGTTGCGGACGGCGCTGCCGTCCTGTTGCTGATGCGCTGACGGTGTCAGACCCGCTTGAAGCGGCCGTTCCGCCTCCGCAGCCTTTCGGGGGCTGCCTCCAGCCATTGCTGCCGAAGCGCCGCCGCCGCCGCCCGGTTCCAGGCCTTGAGAGGGCCCGGCGCCTGACTCAGTCGCTGCGCGCTGCACTAGGGGCATGGTGGTGGCCACCGCGCCTCCTGCCGACGCGGTAGCGGCTGAACGCCGGCTGAACCAGCTGGTGCCGGTACGAGCGGCTTTTGCCGGCGAAGCCGTTGGTCCCGCAGCGGTGACTGGCCCGGCGACGGCCGCGGACTCAACTGCCTTGGCCTTCGCCTGCGGTGCAATCGACGGCACGAAGGCGCAAGTAAATTGACAGGCGATGGTCCGGGGAGGTGCCCTGACCCCGACAGAATGACTGAATACGGTAGATAGGTGGTGCGCCCAGCCCACCTTGTCCCGCTTGCCCTTGGCTGCCGTGCCCTCCTCCTCCTTTGCCAAGTCGTCGTCGTCCTTAAGGTTGAAGTAGTCCTGTGGGGGAGGAAGGGGCACGCAGGAGGCATCGGCACGCGCACGATGGTGCTGGGGATGAGTGTGTTGCAGCCTTCAACTCATCAAGGCAACCAAGAAAAGGGTGTTGGGAAAGGTTCCAAGTATCTCACAGCGGTTGCTCATGCACACATGCACACACGCAGTACAGGGAACCAGCTGAAATCATACGCACCGACCGCGTGCATGCACTGTCCTGCGTTATGCCTTGTACTCGCACACACACGCACGCACACACGCACGCACGGCGCCGTCGTCTGCATGTCGCGAGCGCTCACCGCGAGGCTGTGCGCCAATGCGTACGTCAGCCGCACTTGCAGCGGGTGCAAGTAGACCTGCAGGCCGCCACCATCAGCCACTGGTCAGACATGATGAGCCCAGGCTGACACGCGCGCACCATGGCCCCGCTGACCCGTACGCATCCTGATACGGCATTGTTCTGGCAGTGCGCCACCGCCGGCCCTTCGCACACACCCTTCGCATGGGCGGCTAACCCTCCCCTCCCAACTTGCCCCGGACTCTCAATGTGCTCACCTCGATGTGCTCGTACGTGACGAACTGCGCGTCCACACCGCCGTGCACCACGTACATGCGCAGCAGCGGCTCGTCGTCCCAGGAGCGGCTGGCGTCAGGCCGCCAAAGACACAGGATGGTGCTGCTGCTGCCGGCCGCGCCGGCCGCCGCCGCAGGTGCCGCCGCGCCGGCTGGCATCCGCGCCGCATCAACGGCCGCCACTGCGCCACCAGCCGCGCCGCCTCCAGCGCTGGCCGGAGGCGGCTGAGGTGGGAGCGAGGGGGCTGCTGGGAGCCCGGGCGCGTCGCCTGCCGCGCCCGCGGCGGCTGCCTGGCCGGCTAGCTGGGCGGCCTGCCCGGACGACAGCTCGCGCATCTCAGCCGAGTGCATCTGGATCTTGGTGGTGCCGGTATAGTTGCGGTCCAGCGAGTGGTTGAAGGACATGCCCTTCAGCTCCGCCTGCAGCCGCGGGCGTGGGCAGGTGACGGCCGCGGTCACCTGATGATGACTAATGGTGTATGTAACGATGGACGGGCACGACGCGCGCCACAAGTTCAGACCCCGCACGGCGCGTCGCCGCACGCCAGTCCAATTAGGCCGCTTACAGCGCGTGTGTGCGCGCCGCACCTGCACAAACGGCGCCTTGTCCCTGCTGATGAGCGCCCAACTGAAGCGGCCCAGCCGCACCGCCACGGTCATGGCCTGCCGCCGCCGGGTGGCCTGCCCGCCGCCCGCCGCGCCCAGCTGGTCCTCCAGCGCCGCGGCCACCTCCAGGCGCAGGCGCACCAGCGCCGTGGCGGTGGCCTCCAGTCCGTCCTGGGCGCCCGACACCTGCGTGTGTGACGACACACAGGTGGGCCGTAGGGGTGGAGTCCCGCAATGGCATATCACCTAGGCACCATCACATCAATGGCAAAAACACCCCCACAAGCTCCCCACAACCCACCTGCTCCCATGCCCAGTGCAGCAGCAGCTCCTGGTTGCGGCGCCGCAGCGCGGCCAGCAGCGCCGCCGGGAGGTTGTCCGGCCGAGGCGCCAACAGGTTCTGCGGGCGCGCGCAACACAAAGGGGGTTGCAAAGATGGTACATAAAAGTGTAGTGGCGTAGACAGGGGGTGGGTGCAACGCGGGCTACGGTGCATGAGGCTCACAGCGTGCAGCCCAGGCGTAAGCCTCACCTGCGCGAGCACAACCGGCGGCACGGCCCCCAGCGAGGTGGCCGCTGCACGAGGCTGCGCCCCGCCCCCGCCTCCCGCGGCGAAACGCTCAGCAGCCTCCAGGCCACCACCACCGCCGCCGCCACCTGCTGCCAATGACGACAGAGCCACGGGCTTGAACAGCGCGGCCGTGTAGGGACCACCTGCGCCCAGCTCGCTGGGGCGCGTGGGGCTCTGGTGCTGTTGCTGCTGTAGCAGCGGTGTGTGGCTGAGGTAGTTGGACAGCTCTACAGCCTCGTGCTGAAGGCACCGCAGCTGTTGCCTGCAGGCGTTGTGATAAAGGGGGTTCCATTCACGATTAACATAACTGGGATCGAGATCAGGTGGTGTCTCCAGCAGCTCGTCAGATGGGACAAGATAGGGCGTCGCAACATATCAGTCTCGGCGTTGCCCATGGCCAATGGGGGATGTCGGGCATTAGCACTTCATCCGTCCTACTCGCAACCCGGTGCGCGCTTGGGTACTCGTGCACACCTGAGTGAAGTGATTGTTTCCACTGTTGCAGACACCTCTGGCGACGCGTCCACATCGACAGAAGTGCGGGCACCCGCGCCCCTCGTCAGGAGCGACACCTGCAGACAGCAGCGAGCTCAGATGTCGCGTGAGAAGAGTGCGCAGCATGGCAATCGGCGGGTGGGGGGCGGCACAAATGCTCCCATGCGTGCTCACCCGTGGCAGGGGTGCCGCCACGCTCTCGTTGATGACTGCCAGCAGCAGCTGAAACTGCCAGCTCTCCATTTGGCCCTGCAGGCAGGCATGGGTAGGGCACGGCGTCTTCAGGCCGCCATGCGGGCGCAATGGGTAGGCCCCCACAAGCTGCCGCCCCCGCACCTACCGATATGGCGGGCACGTCGATGTCCAGCGACACGCTGGTCCGGGACGCCGCCCCACCCGTGCTGGCGCTGGCTGTGCGGCTGCCGAGCCCGGCGGCTGCTGCTGCTGCCGGAGCCTGAGGCGCCAGCCCCCCGGCTGGTGCGGCGGCCGGTATGATCCAGGGTCGGGCGCTGGTGAGGTGGAAGCGGAAGGGGTTCAAGATCTTCTCCATGGCCACCACACCGACACGCGCCGCCGCAGGCGCCTCGGAGGCTTGAGCCGAGGGGCCCGGTGGTACCAAGGTGCCTGCCAGCGCAACGAGCGACAAAGAAGTGATAATTGAATCGAGCTCCAGCAAAATACAACCTTAAACCTAAATGTGTTGTGCACAACTCACCGTTGACGACGCGTAGCCACGTGACGGGCCCAATTGCTGCTGCTGGGCTGCCGACTGATCCGGAGCCTGCCTCTTGAGACTCGCGCGCCATGCCAATTCCAGATGTGGACCACCCCTGGGGCAGCGCTGCCACCGTCGGGACAGCCGCCGCTGCCGCTCCAGTCAAGGGGGCGTTCACGGCTAAGCTGTCTGACAGAGGTGAAAAGCTCTGCTTTGCCGGCCCCACTCCGCCAGGGATAGACACGTCCCGTGCTGACGGCTCCACGCGTGCCGCATAAGCCTACAGGCACCGAGGTACAGCGGACCGTAGCATCAGTGCAGTTTAGTTGCGAGGTCCCAAGCGCAACTGCAGTGCCGGCTGCCCCCTGCCGGGGGCTTGAAACCTGATGGGTGGTGCCGCGCTGGCCCACCTGCAGCGTCTCCACCTCGAAGGTGAGCAGCTTGGACCCGGCCGCCCCGGCCACCAGCGCGCCGGCGGACGTGCGCTGGCCGCGCAGCAGGGCGCTGTCGGCCCCCAGCACCACGCACGAGCCCCAGCCCGCACCCGCGCCGGGATCAGCAATCAGGCCAACCTGGACGGGAGGGGTTGCGCGGGCCAATCGATATCCAGGAAAAAAAGCGGTTATGAGGCGCAGGAGGAAATTCACCATTCCTGCTGGTTGCTGCAGAGGGGAGCCGCACACCCATACTGCCACGCAAGATGGTGGTCCGCACCGCCACCCCATCCCACCCCACCCCGTGCAGCACGGTACCTGCACGCGCACGAACTCGACTTCGTATGTGGTGACCACCTCGCGCGGGTCCTGCGGCGGCCGGGCCGCGGATGGCAGGGCGCTGCCGGCCGCGGCGGCCGGGCCCCCGGCCGTGTCCTGCGGCCCGGCGTCCCCGCCCTCCAGCAGCTCTCGGTCGGTGGCCATGACGTCCGCGGGGTCCAACACCGCCACCCCGGCCGCCTCGTCCTCGTCGTCCGAGCCGCCGTCGCCGCTGCCGCCCGTGGCGCCGGAGGCGGTGGACGTGGAGGGCCGATGCAGGTGTCGCTTGCGCGCCTCGGCCCTGTGGGGGTCGCGGCCGGGAGCGCATGTGCATGTGCATGCGCACCCGGGGCCCTTCAGTCAAGAGGCGGAGCCAACCCGTTGGTGTGCGGGTGCCCAGCCAGAGCAAGAGCCAGCCCCACCTGCGCGCCTCGTTCTGCTGCCGCAGCAGCGCCACCAGCGACATCTCCGCCGCCATCACGCGCGGCTCCACCTCGGCCTCCGCCAGCAGCTCCGCCTCGCTGCTGTGCGTCAGCGACGACGACAGCCGCGCCGGGCCCAGGCCGCCAGAAGAGGCCGCGAGCCCCGGGCCACGGCTGCCCGCCAGCCCGACTCCCGCCGCCGCAGCCTCCCCGTCACGTGACCCCCCTGCGGGGCCCGCCAGCTGCGCGGACACATCGCCTGCCGCCCTCTCCAGGCCCCTGTCTGAGCCGGCCTCTCCAGCGCCGCTGCCCTTGCCGTCAATGCCCTCGGGTGCCGCCGTTGGCGATTGGCGCACGGGCGCAGGAGGGCTGCGTGCGAAGGCCTGCAAGGCGGCACAGCGAACGCAAAACCTCACGACGAGTGTTCGCCATCACACCCTGCAGCCCCGGTACGGCCCGGCGGTCAGGCGTTCTGCAAATGTGGCCCCACGCACCTCCATAATGTGCGCGGTGGTGGAAATGACCGCGTCCCGGGTGTCGCTGGTGCACAGCACCTGCAGTGCGGGTGCGGGTGCGGTATGGGTGCAGGTCACGCACATGCAACGCGGTGAGCGCCGCGCTGACATGGCACCGCGCCAACGGGGCCTGCAGGACTCGGGCTCCCACGGGCGCCCACTTGCCCCACGGGCCCCCACGGCCTCCCACTGGCCCCCACGGGCCTCCCACTGCACCCCATGGGCCCCCACCTGGACGTCCTGCACGATGATGCGTATGGGCCGGCTGGGCGCCGTCGGCTGAGCCTGGGAGCTGCTGGTCCCGCCGGCAGCTTCGGCGGGGTCCGGCGACCCCTGTCCACAGAGCATGCGGCGGCGTTAGGGGTTGACGCGGCCGTCCACAACAAAGGGTCGAATCACACACGTACACAAGCACTATGCAAGGCCGCCGCCAGCCAGCCGGTGCGGCGCGCTCACCTGCTTGAGCAGCAGGCAGTCGCAGGCCGCGATCAGGCCCGACCCGAAGCCGCGCGTGCTGAGGCCGCCGCCGCTATCGGGGACGCCGCTGCCAGTGCGGCCTGCGGGGCCAAAGTCTGCATGTTAGAATGCCCTGTGGTAGACTACAATTCCATGGCTCGCTGGCGCCAGCCCTTACCGTGCTTTGGGCCCGCCGGCGGTGCATGCGGCCCCGCGGCGTCCTGGGGGCTGGGCGGCAGCAGCAGTCGGATGTCGAACGCCTCCACACTCAGCGCCGTCATGACCGGCCGCGACGTGGGCTTGACCAGCACACTGCCATTGCTGCGCACCAGCGTGCGTGTGCCCTGCAGGCCGCGCAAGCAGCCACAGCCACAGCCACAGGCCACAGCAAGCAGGTGGGCTCGTGATGTAGAACACAGCACTGCAAACCCAACAACGACAACTGTACGTGGCTGTGCCCAGTGCACTGATGGACCCGGAGCGTGCGGCCGGAAACACGCGCGCGTGCGCTACCTTGGTGTAGTTGAAGGAGTTGGCGTAGCGCAGGTTGTGCAGCCGCAGGTACACCATGTCCGCCGGGTCCGCAGGGTCCTGTGCGGGTGCCCCAGGCCGCCCAAGACGAGTCAGTCAGAGCCGCCAACGCGCGTGAGCCGCACCGCTGCACCGCCCCCCCAATCGCCATCCACACATTGTTCGCATGGACGCCCACCTACAGTCCCCCGCCCCCTGGCCCCGCGCCCCCACACCTGCGCGTCGTGCGCGATGTCCACCACATCGGCCGCCAGGCTGATGTCGGTGCGCTGCAGCAGTGGCCCCAGCCCGCCGCCGCCGCGGCCGCCGGCAGCAGGTCGCGGCCGCGGCGCCTCGTAGCACGTCCGCCGCTTCCACGCGCCGCGCGACGTGACGGGCGCGCCGCCCGCCATGCCGCGCACCATGTCCATCACCAGCCGCACCTGCGCATGTGGCAGAGGGCAGCAGGCGGCGGCGGCGCGCGGCATGGGATCAACTGAACGTCTGAACACCAACGCCACGGAACCAGCACTCTCGCGCTTGGGCTGCGTCCCTCGGGGCCACCCAAAGCGATGGCCCCCATCCCCCCCTGCATCCTGTACAGCTTTTCCATATCCTTGCAACCCCCCCTGGGCAGCGCACCTGCAGCTCGCCAATGAAGAGCCGCGGCAGGGCGTCGCTGGCCGTGGCGGCTTGCAGCGCCGGCAGCGTGAAGGCGAGGTGCTCCGCCTGTGCGGGCACAGCGCGTTGGTGCGTGGGTTCACTGGCGCGCCGGGTCAAGGATATGGCAACGGCGGCCACATACAGCGCTGGATGTGGCGGCTTCGGACGCCGGCCCCACCCACCCGCCCGCAGCCCCCGCAACGCAAGCTGGTAACAGGACTCACCGCTGCGCCACCCGGAGCGCCCTGAGCAGCCGACGCGCTGCCATGCGGCGGCGGGTGGTGCGGGTGCTGCTGCTGCTGCTGCCGCTGCATGTGCGCGGCGGCGTCGCGCGCCAGCGATATGTCCACGCCCAGGGACCAGCCGGTGGAGCGCATCAGGCCGGGCACGTCCACCGGCTCCTGCGGGGCATGGTGAGGGGCGGTGGGGACGGGGTAAGGCGCGGGGCGGGGTAAGCAGAGCCGTAACTGGTCGGAATGCGAGCCGTCGGCCAGCCAGGCAGCCGCTCCGCGTCACGCTCTGCCTCTTGCCCAGGTCGCTGCGGGCGCCGCGGCAGTCTTTGCACCCGCCCCCGCACCTGGATGGCGCCCTGCGGGGCCGCCACCCGCAGCAGCGGGAAGGCGTAGGGCGTGGGGCTGGGCTGCTTGAAGGCGGCGTGCAGGCTGGTGTTGAGCAGCGGCAGCGCCAGGAGGGGCACCTCCACCTGCTCGTCGCCTGCGGTCCGTGTGGGGTGGCGGTGACGACCGGTACACGGCGGCAGCAGGCAACACGGCATGCGGTGGGAGGAAAGCTCGCGCGGGGGTGGCACCGGTACTACTGCATCTGCGGGAGACTCACACGAGGAGTCCAGGGCGGCGAGCTATGTCCTGCTGCACACACATCAACATGACTGCACGTGCACGCCCGCCCCTGCCCGCCGCACCTGGCCCTCGCCCGGGGCCCTGCACGTGCCCCACCACCGCCAGCGAGGTGATGGTCACGTCCGTGCGCCCGCCGCCGCCCAGCGACACGCCCAGTGTGGCCGCCGTCAGCGCCAGCCGCGGGTCCGTCAGCGGGTTGAGCGGCAGCTCCGCACTGGCGGGGCCGGGCGGCAGCGCCACCGCCGCGGCCAGGTTGCGCACCATGACCTGCGGCAGGACGCGCACCGAGGGGCAGGGTGAACGACTGAACCCAGAGCTGCATGACGCAGTGCCATGTGCGCCGCAAAGCCACTACTGACTTCAAAAGGTGAGGTTAAGCAACCCATCACATGTCGACGGAGCCACGGGCGGCAGGCCGCACCTTGAGGCCGCCGCGCCACACGTAGCGAATGTTGTCCCACGGCGGCAGGCCCGAGGGGCTGCCGTCCGCGCCGCCACCGCCGCCCGCGGCACCGCCGGCACTGGCACCGTGGCTGTGCGCGGGCGGCCCGACGCGGCCGCTGGGGAGCAGCAGGTTGGGTGCGGGCGGGATCACGCGCGCCTTCAGCGCCTTGACCAGCTGCAGGACGGGCGCGAGTGGCACACAGCGGCACACGGGCGTCAAACATGCACGCATGCTTCGGCGCAACCTCCCCCCCCAGTTTGGTTGGTTTAGCTTGGGCTGGTATTCACACCCTACCCGTGCGGTCACACGCAACGCGCAAGGCCCACCTGCGCCAGGGCGGGCTCCAGCGCCGTGCTGAAAGCCGCATTGGCGCCGTCCGCCTGCGGGCCACAGCGGCGGCCACAGCCAGTCACGTGACTACCATACGGCACGCAGCGTGGCAGAGGCCGTGGCACCACAAGAGCTGCGAACTGGTGCCCCCCCCTATCCAGCCCTCCCCCCCCCAGGCCGCGGCCGCACCTCGGCGCGCAGGTCGGTGTACGTCTTCATGTTGGGCCGCGTGAAGCGCAGCGGCGTGGGCACCGGCGCCGCGTGGTCGCGACCCACCGGCCACACCGCGGGCACCTGCAGTGTGGGGCGTGCATGCGCGGGCGTTCAACACCTCAAGGAAAGGGCACACCACACACCACCAGCACTCTGCGGCCCCAGCCCCCCAGGCGGACTTCAGCTCACCGACGTGGTGCGGGGCGGCGCCGCCAGCTGCCGCGCGCGGATGATCCAGCCCGCCAGCGCCACCTGGTGCGCCCGCAGCAGCGGCGAGGGGGCCAGCGGGCTGCCGCAGCCAGCCATCGTCACCTGGCAGGCAGGCACACGAGCGGGTGTGGGTGGGTGTGGAGGGGCTTTGTTCCTGGCGCCTGGCGATCATGCAGAGGTGGGGGATACGGGCTCGCCACTCGGCGTACCCCACGCACGCATGAACGTGTGCGCACGCGCTCACACGCACGCACACACGTGCACTCCAGTGCTTTCCGGGTGGGCTTCGTTCCGTTTCCTTGACACGCCCACACAGCCCGCCAGGAAGCGCCCCCCACGCCCTGCGCCCCACCTGCAGGTCCGCCACCGCCGCGTCCAGCGACACCGCCACCACGCGCTCGAAGGTGACGCCGGCCGCCGCGGGCGCATCCAGCCGGCCGATGACGCCCTCCGCCACCTGGCGGCCACACAAAAGGGGGGGGGGCGCCGGGTGCCGGTGGGGAAAGAGAATGGTGCCGGCCGTGCTCGTGTTTGGTGCACGTCACCAGCGTGCGCCACATCACACAGCATCATGCACCTGCGCACGTCTCCTTGTGTGCTGCTCCTGCTGCACCGCGCTGTCCTACACGCACATACACACACAGCCGTCACGCCCGCCGCTCACCTGGCGACCCGCCTGGCAGCCCGCCGGCGCCACCACGAGGCAGATCTGCGAGGGCAGCAGCGGCATGGCGGCAGCGCGTCGCAACGACGCGGGGGAGGGGGTCAGTTCCTGCCGAGGTGCATGCTGCTGGACAGACGGCGGCGCGGCAACCACCCCGGCATCCAGTACTCCACAGCCGCCAGCCGCCACCCGCCCCGCGCCTCACCTGGGCCTCGGAGGCCAGCAGGTGCAGCAGCGCGCCGCCGGGGCACGACTTGAAGCAGCCGCTGCCGCCGACCGCCAACGCGACAGCGGCCGCCGCCACGCTCGGAGCCGGGCTCGAGCCGGGCGCCGCGGCTGTCTTGCTGCCGGAGCCGCCGTGGCCCGAGCCGGCGCCGGGCGACATCATGGCGGCCGCGGACTCCAGGGCGCGGCAGACCGCCACGTAGGAGGCACACACGTCCTTCATCGCCTGGGTGTGGCGGGCGGATGTCCGTGATCAGCGATCGAGCATCCTCGCGATTTGATTGGAAACATACATGTACACGTATCACACCGCATGTCCACCACAGGCTTCACCCGGGAGCCGCACGCACCCGATCCCATTCCTCAGAGCGGTGGTGATGGTGGTGGTGGGCCTTGCCCGCGGCCGCCTCAGCCGTCTGCTCACGGGCCCCAGCGCCTTTGCTCGGCGCGCCCTTCCGCCCCTTGCGCACAACTTCCTCACTGTCGCTACTGCTGCTACTGCTGGAGCTGCTGCTAGACGAGCTGCTACTGCTGCTACTGCTGCTGCTGGTGGTGCTAGAGCTGCTGGAGCTAGACCTGCGCTTGCGGCGGTGCTTGTGTGTGGGCGCCGCGGACTCCAGGCCCAAGGAGGACAGGGAAGTCAGGCTGTCCAGCCCGGCCGCCGCCGCGGCCGCCGCGACGTCCTTGCGCGCCTTGAGCGCCCAGGAGCCCGCGTAGCTGCACGTGTGCCGCGCCCACATGGTGGTCGGGTCAGTACGCTCCGGCTTTGGTCGCAGGCACAGCAGCCATGCAGTCACGCGCGCATGCAGAGCACATTTAACCTTCACACAGCGTTTCACCTGGTCACGAGCCGCTCGTACAAGTGCCGCTGCGTCGCCGTGGCCTGCGCCGCACCGTGGAGATACCGGTCGCGTCAGTGCTCGGCCGCAGACGCATGCAGCCGGATGCAGCGCCAAGGGCACTGCACCAGGTCGCCAGCTGCGCTTCACACGTAGTACCACCCACCACCCACCACCCCACCCCAACCCACCACCACCCCGCTGCCCCACCTGCAGCGCGCTGCCGTGCGCCGCCAGCCAGCCCTCCAGCGGCTGGTGCTCCACCACCACGCCCAGCCGCCGCACGTCCAACGCCACCTCCACGTACGCCTTGTCCTTGGCCGTGCCCTTGGCGCCGCCGGGCGCACCGCCACCCGCACCGCCACCCACGCCCGCACCGCTGCCAGACGCTGCGGGCCCCTCCGCGGAGTCGGGGGGCTGGCTGCCGCCGCTCCCGGCGCCGGCCTTCTTGAGGCGCTGCAGGCTGGACTTGAGCTCCGCCAGCCGCGGCCCCACCACCTGCGGCGCGGGGTTGCACGGCGCCACAGCACACACCAGCGCTGAACGGACGGGGAGTGGAACATGTTGAGTCCGCTCGCAGCCTGGCTGCAGCCATAGATCCAGTGCAGCTGTCAGTGCAACCGCACGAAGCGCCCCACGCACAAGCTCTTGCCGCCTCACCTGCTTGACCGCCCGCGACCACAGCTCCCCCACCACGTACACACGCGCGGCGGACTCGTCGTGGGCGACCGTCAGTGTGGCGCCGTACAGCGCCAGAGCCACCGACTTGACCGCGGGCTGTGGTGCCGCCGCAGCCGGCCCCGCAGCATTACCCGCGCCGGGCTGTGGTGCCGCAGCTGGCGCAGGCCCGGGCGCTTGCGGGCCGGCGGCGGCAGGCGCCGGGGGCGGCAG
Source organism: Chlamydomonas incerta (assembly GCA_016834605.1). Lineage (NCBI taxonomy): Eukaryota > Viridiplantae > Chlorophyta > Chlorophyceae > Chlamydomonadales > Chlamydomonadaceae > Chlamydomonas > Chlamydomonas incerta. The sequence continues at coordinate 74,090 of JAEHOC010000076.1, forward strand.
TTGGAAGCGGGCGCGCGCGGCCTGGCGCCGGGCCTCACTCGCGCCACGAGCCAGTGGGCTCTGCGCAACGGAAGGGGGCGGTGGCGGCAAAGTCGTCAGAGTTTAAGGATCCGCATCATGACCACCACATGGCGCAACCGCACATGTGTGTGGACCTGCAGCACGTCCGCCTCTGCACACCAGCTGCCCCCGTACCTTGGCGTCGCCTGCGGGCGGCCGCTTGGCGCCGTGCGCCGCGCCGGCGTCTGCGGCCGCGCCCGCCGTGCCGCTGGTGGCGGCCGCGTCCGAGGGCTTCACTGACGCCCACACCGGCGGCGCGCACAACGCCGTCCAGGCCTGCAGCGAGCCGGCGTGCGGCCGCTGCCGCTGGATGCCCCTGCTGCGGGGCGGCTGGGAGGCGCCGCGCACCGGGTGCTCGGACGGCGCCGCGGACACAGCACCCCCGAAGTCCAGCACGCTGCTCGTCTTCCGGTGGTGCCGGCGGCCGCTGACCGTTGCGGCCTCACCAGCACCGGCCACGTCCGCTGTCCGGAACACGGACGGATCAGCATCCGAGTCCGAGGGAGTGGGCGCGTGGTGGGGTGTGTGCGGCCGGCCGGCGGCGGCGGCGCCCGCAGACAGGAACTCCACATCCAGCAGCCTGCGCGGCGGCAGCAGCGGCAGCCGCATCCAGGAGGCCGGCAGACAGGCTCAACGCGGCGCCAAAGCTCGCGGATGTGTAAGGCATAGAAACAAAGCTGCATGTGCTGTGGCACACTTCTTCGAATGGGATTGGCCCGGGGAACCGCTGAAGCGGCTTGCGCCCACCTCTTGTCGTTGACGCGGATGGCGGCGCCCTCAACCGTCAGCCCGCCCAGCGCGCTGCTGCCGCGGACCTCGCGCACTGCGACCGTCACGATGTCAGACGGACCTGCGGCATCGGGGGCAGCAGCTCAGGGTGCTCAGGGTTTGGAATTGCCTACAGCATGGCCACGGGAAAATACACAAATGCAGCCTAACCACGCCGAGGACACCGTCCTCCCTCGCGGCACTCACCCACACAGACGTTGGCTTCGGTGTCCACCGCCCGCAGCTCCAGCACCGGGCGGCGGTTCGGCTTCTCCGGCTTCCCCGCAGCACTGGCCTTCTTGCTGCTCTTGCTGCCCGACCCGCCCGGCGCCTGCATGTGCCCCTGCCCAGCTGAGGACACGACCGCACGACGGCCCCGCGCGCGCTCCGCCGCAGCGGCCGCCGCCACGCCCAGCCAGCCGCTGGTCAGGGCCAGCGCCAGCAGGGCCACGTCCACGTCCACATGGACGCGGGCTCTGTTGGCGGGTTGCAAAGACGGCATGAGAAGAGTCGCAGGGTAGACGGCAGGGCGGGGGCCGGGATATCCTAACATGATGAAGATTGGGGGCGCACAAAAGTTCAAAGCCCGTACAACCACAAGAAATAAGACGCTCGGGACGTGCCCCCGCCCGGACCCACCACCCACCCGCGCAAGTCGGCGCGTCGCAGCGGCGCGCCCGCATCCGCAGCGCCACGTGCGCCGCTGCCCCCTGGCCCGCACGCCGCCAGCTTCAGCCGGTCCAGCCGCAGCAGCTGCTGCCGCTCCGGGGCGGCGGCGCGGGTGCCGGCAGGCGCGGGCGCGGGCCGCGCCGCATGCAGCACAGCAGCGCCGATGTTGTGGACGGACAGCTCAGTCACGGCGGGGACGGCGCCTGCACCCGGGCAGCCCTCCACCGCGCCCCACACGTTGACGCGCAGCGATGACAGCCCGAATTCCAAGACCTTCACGGCTGCGGCTGCTGCTGCTGGGGCCCCGCCCTCGCCCACCGCCCCAGCCGTGTGGCCGGCCTGTTGGGCACCGCTGCTGGCGCTGGTGGTGGCGCCGCTGCCGCCCGCGGCCGCCGCAGTGCCCGGCGGGCGGTGCTGCGGGTCCAGCGGCACCGCGGCGTGCAGCGCCAGCCGCGCCCCGTGCGCGGACTCCAGGCCCAGGCTGCTGAGCCGCACGGCCGGCAGCCGCCGCCGGTGCGCCTTCGGCTCTTGCCCTGCAGCGCCACCATCCGCCTCAGCAGCGCTATCTGCAGGCGCATCCGGCGCCGGCTGTGAGGCGAACGCCGCCGCGGCGCTCTTGAGCAGCGCCTCGGCCGCAGCCCCGGCCGCTGATGAAGCGGCGTAGGAGCTGTGCTCCTGCGACGCGGCAGCCGCCGCAGCCGCAGCAGCTGCTGCTGCCCCGGCGGACAGCTTGGCTGCCGAGGCGGCTGCCGCCGCCACGCCGGCCGCGTAGGCCGCCGCGCCAGCCAGCGCCTGCAGGTGCGCCGGCAGCAGCTCCATATCCAGGCGGCCAAGCCGCAGAGCTGCATCCAGCGCGAGGACGTCCGCCGCATCATTGCCTGCGTCGCCTGGGGAAGCACCGGCACCAGCACCGGCGCCTGCACCGCTGGCGGCAGGTGGCGCTGCCGCCAAGGCACCAGACGCCGTGAACACCGTCCGCTGCAGCAGTAGCACAGGCGGCACCGCGGACGTGCCTGCCCCTGCTGCGGCTTCGCCGGTCCCGGCGCCAGCGGTGGCGCTGGGGGCGGCCTTGAGCTCCAGCGAGTCCAGCGCCAGCTCGAAGGTCAGGTCTGGGGGCGCGTCGGCTGCGGTCGGGACTGCAGCAACCGGCTGAACCCCAGGCGCGTCGCCGAGCGCGGAGGGCGACTCCGGTATGGTCCAGGACTGGCGGCCCGTCTGTAAAGCCAGAGCGGCAGTGCTGGCTGCCAGCGCCCCGCTGTCCCCGTCGCCAACAGGAGCCGCAGCGCCCTGCTCGTCCAGGGCCGCGCCCACTGACGCCGAGCCGCCGCCCGTCGCGAGCCCGCCGCTTGCCGCGGCCGTGCTGAGCTGCGGAACCTGGCCGCTGTTGCCGCCGCCCTCCAGAGAGGAGGACGCTGAGGGCGCGGCCATCGCCAGGGCAGGAGCGGACTCCGCCGCCGGCAGTGTGTCGGCGGCCGCGACGGCGGCGTCCACGGCTGTGCCTTCGGGCTGCCCTTGCGCGGCAGCGGCGGCGGCGGCCAGCGGCTCGGATGCGGCGCGACCGAGCTGCGGCGGCGCAGCAGCGGCCGACGCGCCACCTGGCCCCACGCCCACTCCAGCCGACTGCTGCCGCCTGTGTATCTGCATCTGGCGCTGCAGGTCGCTGTTGCCCTGGTGCTGCAGCCCCACAGCCGGCAGCCCACCAGCTGCAACCGCCTCAGAGGGCGGCCCGTCCGTGGGAGCATCCGCCAATCCTGTTGCGGACTGGGCAGGCGGCGCGCGCGCACCTGCGGAAGGGCCTGACTCAAGGAACACAGACGCCTTGGCCGGCGGCACGGGCCGCGCGCCGCTGAACGACGCCTCCGCCGTCGCGCTGACGCCCCGCAGAGCCGCACTGTACGCGACCCGGTCGGGCGGAGCCGCGCCCGTGGCGTGCGCCGGGTGCGCTGCCGCTGCTGCTGTTGCTGCTGCCGCCGCGGAACCCGGGCGCAGGTTGAGCACGGCACCGGGCAGGTCCAGCCCCAGACTGAGCCGGTACCGGGCCAGGGGGGCACTGGTGCGCCGTGCCGTCAACCGGCTGCCACTGCCGCCGCTGCCGCTGCTGGTGGCGGCGCCGGCCAGCAGCGCCGGCACGGTGACGGCGGCAGTCAGGCCCAGGCGGGGCAGGCCCAGGTGCAGCGGCGCCCTCTCGAGCGCCCGGGCGGCCTGGTCCGGCCCGCTGAACAGCGCGGCGGGCCCGGCCACCAGCGCCGCCGGGCCGAGCTCCATCGTCACCGCCACCAGCGACTGCTCGGGCGCGGCGGGCGCCGCAGCATCAGGTGCGGCTGCGGTCGCTGCTGCGTTTGCGGCCTGTTGCGCGGCGGCGGGGGCCGCTGCACCGCACACTACCACCTCGCTGGGGCCGAGCGCCACTTGAACACACGCCGCGTGGCCTGCGCCGGGACTGCCCGCCGACGCCTCACGGGCACGCAGCCATATCAAGGCCACCACGCCCTCCAGCCTCAGCGACGCCTGCATTTGTTTGGAGTGAGGAAGTCAGAAGCGACCGGGCACCGTAATTGACAGCGAGTGGAAAGGTTGCAAGATCGATCTTGATAACCCCGCGCACCTGCTCCGGCAAAGCAAAGCCAAGACGGCTTAAAGCTGCTGCCACTCTCTCCTTCAGCACTGCGGTTGCGGCCTCGGTGGCGCCGCTCGCTGGCTCGGAGGCTGGCGCTGGTGCCGGCGCCTTGCTTGGCGAGGAGCCGCGCGACGGCGGCAGCCGTGCCATGGTGCGAGACGAAACCGCCGCAGACCCCCCAGCGGCCGCCGCTGCGGCGTCGGCTCCCGCCGTGCCGGCGCGCCGCCCGTGCTTGCGGCTGCCCAGGCTGGCCAGCGCGGCCAGCGCCGCCGCCAAGGAGAGGTCGGGTCCGTCCGGCTGGTCTGCTGCCGCCGCGCCGTCCGCGGCTGCCACGTGCACACCCTCCTGCGCGCCCATGTTGCACGTGACCTCCACCTGCCGCACGTCCACATGGGTGGACAGCAGGTGGCCCTTACGGGTGGACCAGGGCCTGCGAGACAAGGCAGCAGCAGGAGGGCAGCAGGCGGTCAGTGAGCGCATGCGGCGTCGGCGGTGGTGCTACGCTAAGAACGCTGAGGCTTCCCAGGCCAACTGCCGTGCCGAACCCACCTTGCCCCAGCCCCGAAGCTGCTGGTGACGGTGACTGCCGGGCAGCTGGCAGACAGCAGCGGACGCGGCCCCTGGTGCTCCTGGTGTTGCGCCGCCGCCTGCCCCTGCTGGCGCGGCTGCTGCACAGCCAGCGCAATGCCGCTGATCTGCAGGCTCACGGACAGCGGCCGGGCTGCCGACACGGAGAGCGACCGACCGGCCGCCGTCTCGGGGGTGTCCGTGTCCGAGCCGCGCCCCGCGCTGGCGCCCGCCGCTGCGGCCGCGTCCAGCGGCTCGGTGCTGAACTGCCGGTGCAGCAGCAGGCTGGTCTGGGGGCTCAACAGACTGGGCTGGCGCGTGGATCCCGGGGCAGCGCCGCTGGTGCTGGGCTTGTCAGCAGGCCGCGTCGCACCCAGCTCCACGGCCGCCACTGAGGCCTCCCAGCCCCCCAGCGCTGGCGGTGACGGCTGCGAAGCGCCGGGCGGCGCGGGAGCCGGTGTTGCGGGGGCGGGGGCGGCGGTAGTGATGCGGATGTTCTGCAGCTGCACCTTGACAAGGGGCAGCAACCGCATCAGCGGCGCTGGCAGGGAGGGCGGTGGCTTGGCTGCACTAGTGGGCTTCGCGCCCTTGCTGCTGGTGCCGCTGCGGGCTTTCGCAGGCGCCTTGCCAGCGCCGCCGCGGGGCGCCTTCGCAGCCAGCTGAATTTCCAGGCCCTTCAGGCGTCAGGACACACGGGCGCGGGTGCGGGAGGTAAATCAAGACGCGCGCAAAGGGCGTGTGCGCATACCGTGTCGTAGGCCATAAGCCCGCTGCGTCCCATGCGGCCGACGTGTCGGCCCCACGCACGCACGCCCCCTGCCTACCTGCAGCGTGACCAGAGCCAGTGCAGCTCCGAGCTTCGGCCCGCTCGCCCACGCGCCGCCCAGCAGCGCCGCAGCGAGCAGGCGCAGCAGCGTGAGCACCACCGCCACTGGCCCCATGGCGGCCGGATCCGCATCCTCATGCCAGCGCAGAACACTCGCTGCCTCCAACGTAATGACGCAGACAGGTCCCTGCATTAGCCAAATAGCAAGCCACGCGCTCAGCCCACCACAGACGAGCTAGCAGCCGTGCCGAGCAGGGCGAGCCGGCGGGGGGGGGGGCTCTCACCTTGCGCAGCTCCACGCGCAGGCGGCGGCACCCGGCCAGGCTGAGGCGCTCTGCCTGGAACACCTCGAGCCCCGCAGCTTTGCGGAAGCGTGACCATATCCTGCGCAAAGCAGTATGCCGTGCAATGGGCAGGAGGGCCGTCACAGGGCCTGGGAGTCGCGGGCCGTGCGCTGGCGGTTTGCTGGGCGGGCTGGTCAATACACGGGAGCCTGTTGACGCGTGTAGCCGCTGTGGGCGGCGACCGATGCTACTTTGCAGGTGCGATTGAAGTTTAATGCGGATCCCAGCACACGCCAGTCCACCAGCGCTCGGGCTCTGCAAAGCGCGGGCCCCGCGATGACCGCGCCAGCTTCCATAGTCGAACCCCGTCCCACCTGCTGCGAAGCAGGAAGAGTGCCGATGCCACTAGCACCAGCAATGAGATGACCGCTGCGGCAAAAAGCTGCAGCAGCTGCATTTTCGCGGTCGCCGAGCTCGTGCAACACTCGACTTTAGTCTCGGGTTCGACCACGCGAGGCCCAGTCTCTATGCAGCAGTTCCATCTCCATTCGCATCGTTCATGTATCCATACAGCGTGTGTGCAGCAGGACAGAGAAGGCTAGGCGAAATGGCGAATACTAGACTGTGCCGCATACGGACGTGAAACGCTCCGCTGTCATGGATCGTGTGTTTATTTAAGCTCGCTTGCTTGACGTTTAGCAATATGTAGGATCAAGTACTCTACAGGTGGGCGCGATTGCCTTCCAATCGTCGTCGGATTCATCCCGGGCGTGCCAGCTCGCGCACCCCCCCCCCCCCCCCGCCCTTTATATCCTTCCTACTCTCAGGCCGAGTGCGATGCATGTTGCCCCAAGGCTGTCATCACCCACCGCCCCGCTGCATTGTCGGAACGTTCGATGGCACGCAGTGTCGCTCAGGGGTCCTGGCTGGTCCTGGTGTCAAGCCTGGTGCCGGCTGGTGTCCCGCATTGTCTCTCGCCCCAGCAACAGCCAGGAATGCACCCCTGCCGAGGGCGCATGGATCGTTCCCAATCCCAGTGACCTACCGGTACTGCATGTGTATGTGCGTCTATACGCAGTCGGTTCATCCTATCCGTGTGTTCTCGTTCCAGAAGAGTTGCACGTGGCCGCGTGAACGAACCGTACACAGCCAGCGTACTACGGTACTAGCAACGTCATCTCCTGGGGCTGCCCGGCTATGCGCGGCGGCTCTACTGTACGGCGAGCGCAAGCGGAACGGAAGCAGGCGACAGACAGCCGGGATTACGCCCATATGCGCATGCGTCCTGCTCCCACCCCGCGCTGCCGCCCAGGGCACCATCCACTGGCCCGGCGTGCCCGGCTGGGCGCAGAGGTCCGCGGCCGTCAGCATTATGCAGGGAGCGAGGTGGTGGGTAGGCAGGCCGTCACAAGCGACGGGACGCTTCAAGGGAGGGATGGCTCACACGCAGGCGTCTTTGGGCGCGCGTGGGTGCTTGCCAGCACGGGCCGCGGCTGTGGCGCATCAAGGGCCGCCCAAGTGCCGTGGAGGCTGCCCCGCCTGCTTTCGCAAGCCGCACAAAGCGGCACGCTATGGCGGCACTGAGCCCGCCGAAACCAGCAGCACCCTGGCCATGCCGGGGCCAGGCGCCCGCCTGCGCCCAACCACCCCACACGGCGCAGTGCCTGTAAACAGGCCCAGCGCCCGTGTTGCGGTCCCATAAATGTCTCGCCATGCTCGTTTCAGGCTTGCGGCCCTAGATGCGTTCCCAGAGCTGACTGGCTGGGCCTGGCGCGCATCGCTGGGTCGCGAGTGGGCATGTCGAGATGTTTGGCGGGTCCGCATTTCGTTAGGATTCGGACTACCCCCACTTCAAGGTGGCATGTTTGTGGTCATTCGCATCGATGTATACGCTGATAGGCAATTGGAGGGCCCGACGCCAGGAAACTGGCGACTTTTGGCCTGACCTTGCATCGCACGCGAGAAGGCCGCTCGCGCTGGAAAGGCGATTACAATTCCGGCCGCAAGCCCAGAGCCTGGTTGCCCGGCAGTAACAATGTACGGATGGTGCATATGTATTGTGAAATACTCGTGCGAGCCCCCAGCCGTATGCCGCAGGTGCGCCAGGCCGTGCCGTCATGCACAGCCGACGCCTTGGCCCCCGCAGGACAACCGGGGTCCGCGCGGCCCCTCCGCTGCCCACATACGCGCCCTCGGACTCCCCTACCGCTCATAATACACGAGCAGCTGCAAACAGCGCGATCCCACTTGCAACGGCGGGCATACAGGAGTCCCGGGTGCGGCGCTACGGGACCCCCCCTTGGCGGTGCACCCCCGGGCTTGCGGGTGTGAGTTTGGCATAGACTGCCGCCTCCAGGGGCTGCCGGGCTATGCGAGGTGGCTCCACTGTACGTCAAACGCAAACGCGACGAAAGGGGGCGACAATCCGTGCATGCATCCTATCCTGCTCCCACGCACCCGCCCCGTGTTACCGCCCAGGACACCATCTACTGGCCCGGCGTGCCCCGCTGGGCGCAGGTCATGCAGGGAGTGAGGTGGTGTAAAGGGAGGCCGCCACAGGCTGCGGGGCGCTTAACGGTGGCGTGGATCATGTGCATTGTTCAGGCCTGGTCATGCATTCGTACGTGAGCTAAGCATTTTCCGATTTATCCAATGTACGCCGTCCAATACACGCATGCGAGCTCTCGGCACTCCGCCTCCGAAGTTTGGATGGATTACATGAAGGCAGACGTGACATCCAGCCATGCCAGCACTCTAGCAGCATGGCCGGCTACGCTATGCACCTGACGCCCACGTCCTGGTCGTGTGTGCCCCATCAATAATCGTCCGCATAGGAGCAGTGAACGGCAAACAGCTGGCCGCTCTCGCAGGAGGACCTCACCTGCCAGGATCGAGGCGCGCGCGGGAGGCAAACGGGCGGAGCAGGAGTTGGTCACGGCGGCGTGCGGAACACCCCAACGCGCGTGCCGCACGGGGGCACTGCTTGCAAGGGAGCGTGCAACAGTCGGTCACGCACCATTTACACAACGTTGGTGCCTGCGTGTGTATGTGCGTGCGTGCGTGCGTGGGTGCGTGCGTGCGTGCGTGCGTGCGTGCGTGCGTGCGTGCGTGCGTGCGTGCGTGCGTGCGTGCGTGTGCGTGTGCGTATTGAAAAAGAAAAGGAAGTTTGTCTGTCCGCCACGCACCGTGGCCACGCACCTGGTATTCCATTTGCTGCAGCGCGGGGTACTTTGCGTCCGGCTCACCGCCCCTCAGTGTGACCCTACGTGCACACCACACACACACACACGCACCACACACCACACGAAGCAGGTCAGCGCTTGGCCAGAGGGCCAGAGGGCGCTTGGTCTGAGCTTCCAGGTCTGGCCTTCCACGGCTCACGATTATTCACAGCAATTGATGAATGCCCGCCGGGGTGACATATTCTACTTCGAGCCCCCAACCGTTGGGTGCGCGCAGACTCACCACTTGGTGAACCTGCTGGGCCGGAACAGGTACCACTCTGCGTTTTCATCGGGCTCTGCGGATTGTGTCCGACCGAGGGCACCGCCGTGCGCACCGCATCAGTCAGCAGGGTTAGCAGGTAGGGTGTAAGCCGGATGTTCGCCAGGTGCAACTTCACACCTACGGGTGCGTGTGTCATCGGTGCATGCTGGCCACGTGCATGCCAGTAGCTAGTGCCAGTAGCTAGTGCCAGTAGCTAGTGCCAGTAGCTAGTGCCAGTAGCTAGTGCCAGTAGCTAGTGCCAGCAGCTAGTGCCAGCAATGCAGCATGCATTTATCCTCAGTAGCTAGTACCAGCAAATGCAGCATGCACTTATCCTCAGTAGCTAGTGCCAGCAATGAGCATGCATTTATCCTCAGTAGCTAGCAGGTCCTGTGCGCGCCACCGCCACCGCCACGAATACCGCATGCAGCACTGCCGGTACTGGGCATACTGCAGCAGGCGAGGCAGCCGAAACTCACTGTCATTGCACGGGGCCTCACGCCACACACACCTGCCGGGATCTGCAGTGGCAGCCTCAGCTCGCCGTCGTGGGACATGTAGCCGGGGTCCGGGTAGTTGACGGCCTGCGGCGCGGGCGGCGGGGTTGCAGCAATCTAAGCCTAAGGGCTGATGCCACAGCTAGACAACATGACGAGAACTGGCCAGTCAAGAAGCCACCGCTGGGCACTCGCTGGCCACCGCGCACACATATAACACATAGCCGCGCAAGATCCAGCGAACTGTACGGTGAACGTACGGTGTACGGTGTACGGTGAACATCCCAGGCACTCCGCACACCACCGCTACGCCCTCCGCTGCTTGGGCTGCTGGTATTCACTCCCCCTACCTCACATTCATTCCCGCCGCGCCAGGTGACCGGTCGTTGTACAGCCATTGCCCAGCCGAGGATGGAGCACAGGACCCCACAAGCTACACACGCCCGCCGCCGTGCGCGCTCGCGCTTGCTTTAGCGCAGGAAAGGCGCCACCTTTGCAACCCCTCCACGTGACCCACGAGCTTTCACCCTGCCGTCCCTTCTCCGCGCACCCGCCGCTCGCCCACCTGCTTGCACACCGTATCCGCCACCAGCGCCGCCAGGTCATGATTGTTGTCGACGGAGCAGATGGGCGCCCAGATCTGGACCCGCAGGCCGTCATTGCAGACGATCAAAGTCCGCGATGAGTCGGTGCGTGCGACAAACGAGCGAGCAATCCTTTTGGTGGTCCTTACTAGCGCATCGCGGATCCACGCTTCCAACCCAGCTTCCTCAGCGGGGAACACGCACGAGCGCCCGTATTACCCGCACGCAAACACGCGCGCGCACAAACCTGGGCCTCGGGGTTGGCGGTGTCTGCGACGAGCATCTCGGCGCGCTGGTAGGAGGTGCAGTCGTCCCGCTGCTCACTGTCGCACATGTTGGTCTCCAAGTAGCCCAACGTGGCCACCCCCCTGCCGTACAACTTAAGCTGCACGCTGCGATCAGGCGGGGCTGAGGGCCGGGGAGCCGGAGGGGGGTCCATCCGTCAGCTACAAAGGTTTATGCATGTAAGGGGGTGAGGGCGGGGCGCGTTGGAATATTCGGAAGCGCGAAGGAGCGTTGGGTGCGCGCGGCCAAGGATAGAAACAGCAAATAGTGCGGGACCACCCGAGCACCAGAGCACGCCGGGCCATGGGTGCCGGGGGGCATGCGCGATGCCGGCTGCGGCAGAGTGCCTCATGCTATGGGGTGCCATCCGTGGACTCACCGTTGGGAGCGCTGGGCGGCCGCGGTGGGGGCGGGGGTGCCGGGGGAAACACGTCGTCTGCGGGCGGGCAAAGGACCGTCAGGGCGCCTACCTCGGCTAATGCACTAGTCTTTCCACAACCAAGCTGAGAAGATTCCCCGAGCGCATCCCCGTAATCCCCGCAACCCCAGCGCAGCAGACCGGCGGGGCGGCAACACAGCGAACATGACAAATGACACGGCGGGCAAGATACAAATGGAAAATTAGGGCGCCTCCGCTCCTACAGTAATCTTGTCACAACCAAGCTGACATGATCGCCCGAGCGTGTGAATGCAACAGATCGCGGCCGCACACACGGACCCGTAGACAACATGCCCACCCACGTCAAGCCCACCGCGCGCGGCGGCAGCCCACTCACCGCCGCATTCCACACCCACCAGCGGCCCCGAGTAGTCACACCGCTTGATGCTATACGAGTAGAAGTCGCAGGCGTACAGCGCGTCCTTGGGGATGTTGATGTCAGCCCTCCGATGTTGATATTCATCCCCCTCAGAGCTGCAAGCGACAGGTGGCAGGTCGATAACTACCGTACTGATAACAGCGACTGCCCGACTTGCGCATGTGTTGGCGGGGGGGAGACAATGGAGCCCACACAAGCAAAGGACTGTGTGTATGCGATGCAGCGCGATAGGGGTGAGCAGGACAGTTAGTTGGACTACCGACACACCAACGGCGGCCGCGGAGCGGGCTGGCAGCCAACATGGGCGCACCTGGTCGGTGGCGCGTCCGGGTAGTTGGGGGAGCAGCTCAGGTTCTCGATGGGCAGCTCGCTGCAGGCAGCAGGTGGTTGCAAGATTGGTGGGAGGGTGGCGCACGGACGAGACGCATGAGTGGTGCTGGGTTGGAAGGTCCCCACGCAATGCACATCGAGGCAGCACCAGGCGCGAGGAAAACGTTGAGCTCCACCGCCCCGCCCATGCATCCAGCGCGAGAGAGCTCGGTCGCGTTAGCGGTGCGCATTGCGGGACATCACATCAGACTCACGTGTAGCTGGCGGTGTCGTTGGGCGCCCGCCACGTCACCGCCGCGCCGTAGTACAGCCGCCCGTGCGTATAGCCCAGCAGCTCGCACATGACCTGCGGGGTATGGTATGGTTGTTTGATTTGTGGGTTGATTGGTTCACTTGGTTGGGCACTCCACAGCAGTCTACACAAACACAGCCGGCATGTGAGCCCGCCGCTCCATCCCCTTGCATATGCATGCCGCCCACCTTGGGCGGGTAACTGCAACCTCCCCTTGAAATGTGCCCACCTGCGCCCTCGCGCCCGAGGCCCCGCGCGCTCGCCCCCTCCATGCATGTGCCCATGCCAACCACGCGGCCCAGGTGCCTGCCTCCCCTCTACCGGCCTGCCAGGCTTCCCTCAATTCACGTAGCTCCATCCTGGTCTTCCCTCAGCCACTACTTCCTTGCATCTCCCAGCTCTTAGCTTCCTGGCGTCTCTTGACACCTCCTAGCTTCTCCCAGCGGGCCTGCTGGGCTGTTGCTCATGGTCGCCATCTACAGTTGACAAAGACCCCCCTGGAGCGAGACGAGCGGGGGCTCACCTGTGCCATATTGTCGTCCGTGCCCTCCATTTGGCACACCGGCAGCCACGCCACCGCCCCCTCCACATAGCCCGTCAGCCAGCCAGCCGTGGAGGAGAGCTCCAGGCGGCCGCGCGGCCCAACGCCCAAAAGCACCAGGCGCACCCCGTTCTTCTCAACTGCGTGCCGGACACGCAAGCAAGAGGGACGAGCATGATTGGGGACTGGGGGAGGGGGGAGCAGCGTGCGGGACCACCCGCGCGCGAAGGGTCGCGGTTGCCAATAACCACGTCGTCCAGCAGGGGTCATGCCATCCAGGAATGCATGAACCAGGAGCGAAGGCGGCGGCATGGTTTCAGTTGCGCACGCAGCGGTGGCGGCGGCGGCGGCGGCATCTGATCCCGAACCATTGTGCTGTGTGCCGCTGCTGATGCCATCCCCACGTACAAGTATAGTACAAGATCGGTCAGGGCATAGTCGGTCCCCCCGCATACGAACGCATGATGTGCATAATGTACTCGCGCGGGTTATTATCACAGGTGATGAGCTGCCGCCGGGGCCAGGGGCGACTCGGGTGCCCCGCTAGAAGTGCGCAGGCGCCTACATACCCGGTGCGGCGGGAGGTGGCGGCGGCCGGCGGCGAAGCGGCGGCGGGGGCGGGGGCGACGGCGGAGGACGGGTAGGGGGCGAAGGCCTGAGCCGAGGAGGGGGTGGAGGCGGTGGCGAAGGAGGAGGCGAGGGAGGAAGCGAGGGCGGACGCGAGGGCGGTAGCGACGGAGGAGGCGAGGGAAGTGGCGACGGAGGAGGCGAGGGCGGTGGCGAGGGAGGAGGTGAGGGCGGTGGCGAGGGCGGTGGCGACGGAAGAGGCGAGGGGGGAGGCGAAGGAGGAGGCGAGGGCGGCGGTGGAGAGGGTGCTGGGCTGGGTGGGAGCGGCGGTTCGGGTGACAGCTGGGGTGAGGGCGGCGTTGGCGACGGTGGCTGTGGAGGCACTGGAGAGGGCGGGGGAGACGGAGGCGGCGGCGACGGGAACGGGGAGGGTGGTTGTGGCGGAGCAGGCGGCCAGGGCGTGGGGCTGGGTGGAAGAGGCGACGGTGGAGGTGAGGGCGGCGGCGGCTGGGGTGGATAGGGCGGTGGGGAGGGAGATGGCGGCGAGGGAGGGTAGGGCGGCGGGGAGGGTGGTGGCGGCGGCGAGGGGTAGGGCGGTGGAGATGGACAGGGGGGTGATGGCGGGTACGGAGGCGGGGATGGCGAGGGTGGTGGCGGTGGAGAAGGAGGTGCAGGGGGGTACGGGGGCGGGGAAGGTGATGGAGGCAGCGGCGGAGAGGGCGGGCGTGGGGGCGAGGGGGGCGGTGCCGGGGAGGGCGGCGGACCAGGGGAGGGGGGCAGGGGTGGTGAGGGTGGCGGCGGTGGAGAGGGGGCGGGTGAGGGGGGAGAAGGGGGCGAGGGCGGCGGTGGCGGCACCCGCTTCAGGCAAGCGGCGTCTACGTCCGACTCGCACACGAATGCAGGTGGTGCGCCGCTCACACCATCACCCGCCGAAGGGGGAACCATGGCCGAAATGCTATTGAACCTGCAGGTCATTGCGGAGTGTGGGTGGCGGCAGGAAGGTAGGTGCGTCTGAGATAAAAGAACTGGACTGGCCCCGGCTCGGTCTGGCCTCCATCCGGCTCTATCTAGCCAGCGGATTGGGGTTTGTTAGCGCCTATGGGTTATCCTTGCTGCGCACTGCACACGGCCGATCGAGTCCCCGGCCCAAATGCAGCACACTCACAAGAAGTCGGTGCGTGTCTCCCAGCACTCCGAAAGCGAAGGGGAGCCGCAGCCAAGGGAGCGAATGATGTAGGATGCGCCCGTGTCCTCGCCTGTGTTCGTTCATGAAGACAAGGCATTGGTACGCAGTGCGACGGTGAGCGAGGGACTTGGGCTGGCTCGGCAATCCCTCTGCCGCACGCCATGACCCCCGACCAGCCACGAACGCGCGCACGCATGCTCAGCGCATTACTGGCTCGCCTTGGAATGCGGTGCCGGCTCGACTGAACACGGGCTGTGGTCCGGGCTGCTGCCGCAGACTGGTGATGAGGTTGTCATTGCCCCAGAAAGACCCTGGGGTAACGGGGAATGCGAAAGGCTTTCAGCAACCATCGCCGTCAGCACGGGTCCCCCCGGTCGCCAGTGCCAAAACAGGAAAGGTCGCGGACTGTGGCTTCGTTACTGCACGCTCCCGGCCTCATCACCTGGCACCTGCAGCACCAGCCTCTCCCACCATTTCTCCCCAAACGGAGTGTACCTGCCGCCGCTTTCCACACTGACGTACCCCTGCGCACACAGGAACAGCCAGCACAGATAGCAACCAAATCCGGCAGGGGCGCCAGCGGTACGGCGCCAGCGGTACGGCGGCTGTCCTGCCGTTGGATCAGACGTGCTCGCGGTCCTGCTGCCCGCGCCCCGTATGTGTGCGCGCTCACCTCCACACCCAGAGCGCTGCGCAGAAGACCCCCGCCCGCGTCCGTCGCCACAGCCTCCGTTGTTGCGGTGATGGAGAGCTCTGCAGACGTCGGCAATCAAGGTACGATATCAAGTAAGGTGTGCTAGGTGCATGTCCTCGCCAGGGCAGGACAGGACCTACGAGCTGCAGGGCTCATCTCTCACCGTAGACGATGCGGAATCCTCCGGCTTCCTCAAATGCCAGGCCGCGCCCAGTGGTCCGGATTTGGTAGAAGTCCGACAGCGGGCCGACAGGCGGCGCATGCGGGCGTGGAGGAGGGGGTTGCCGGGGAGGTGGCGGAGGAGTCGGGGAGGGCGGCAGGCGCGCGGGCGGGTGCGGCTGCCCCAGGGGCGGCGCAGACGGCGGCGGCGGCTGCGGCTGAGGTGGCGTGCTGCCGCCGTTACCGCCACTGCTAGTGTCGCTGCTACCGCCACTGCTTCCGCCGCCCTCGGCCGCAAGCTCCAACCGGCAGGACACATCGCTGCCCACCATCAAAGCATCGCGGGTGCTGTCGGTCGTCATTAAGCCATACGTGCCATCCTGCAGCACGGGTCGGCGATGGTCAGCTTTCCCTCACCCCCGCCCGTGGCCGACTATGCAACAGTCGCCCCGTCACCCCTTCTGTGGCTGGTACTCACCCCTCTGGAGTACACCAGATAACGTACGGCGGGTGTTTCGGCACTTTCAGGCGTTTGCGTGCTGCCTGCCGCTGTGGGCGTCGCCGCGAATGCGGCCCCAGCTGATGTCAGCACGTGACCGTCAGCTGCAGTGGAAGCATCCCCAGCGGGAAACGCGCCCAGCTCCTCTGACGCCCTTACAATGTTATCATTGCCCCAGTACGCGCCCGGCGCAGACAGCTTTAGAAACACAATGCGAGTCCCCGCTTGATTGCCAGCCGTGCTCCTCGTGTCATAGTAAGCGAGGCTGGCGGGCCGCGTCAGGCCTGACCCCGGGTCCAGCGCATACAGGGGGCAGCCCCACCGCGGAATGGGCTTGATCCCGGCCGTGAAGTTGAGGACGGCCCGGCGCCCGCTGTCTGCTGTGGCGCTGCCTGCTGTGACCATGCGGTCGAAGCTCAAGCTGCACGTGACACGGATGCCGGAGGCGGACTCCGTGCAGCTCCCCCCTGCGGCGACATCGAGAACATTAGACAAGCGCGCACATTTCGAGCTCACTGTTTTGAGTGCTTTGCTTGGCAGGTCCGACCCTAACAAGCCCCGCACGCACCCAGCACGTGTCCCGAGCAGTAGCCTTCCTGCAGCGCTGCCCCATCGCAGTCGTAGGTCACTCCATTGGCGCACACGGGGTTGTCACACCCCGACAGCAGTGACGTCCTGAACGGCGCTGCTGTCCCTGCAGCTATTGCGGGTGCGGCGATAAGCACAGAGCCGCTGCTGCCGACATCCCCAGCACCTGCGGCTGCCGCACCAGCCTATCAGAAAGGGCATGAGAGCATGGCGCGTGGTTGTGGTTATTTGACGTAGTGCCGTGCGGGGGGGAGGGGTGAGCACCGTGGATGAGGATGTCATGCCAGCCTAACAGAGAAGGCATGAAAGCAAGGCGCGTAGTTGCGGTTAGTTGACTAGTGCCGTGCGTGCGGGGAGGAGGGGTGAGCACCGTGGGGGAGCACCAGGCCAAGCTTCATTATTCGTTCAACAGCGGGGGCGCGACCTCCACAGTGCCTCCGATCTATCGAGTCCATCACCCCGAGCCGTGTCATCATTTCCTGTCAGCTGCCAACGCTCCTGGCGCACCGCCTGTGTTAGGTCTCAGGGGCCCTATGAGAAAGCTTGGGTGCGCCCAGGGTGGCCCATCCATCGACCGTGTTGGCCATTTGCGTTACACGCGTGACATAAAGCTCCTTAGAGCCCTACGGTGCTGGGCCTGGGCACCCATCAGCATCCTACCTGGATACCAACTCGAAGACACACATGCAGCAGCATGCAGGCCAAGAGCCTCGTCGGTCGTGCGCAGCGAATCGCCAGGTGCCAACCTGCTGGAGGGTGGGCCGTTTTCATCGCATGTCGCTCCTTCTGCATGGCCCAAGCGCATGACATGCCTTTTATAGTTGGTTCTATAAGTTCGAGTGGAAGGAATCAATTAAGAGTGGCGCTCGCAGGTTTGCAAAGCGACGTTGCGTCTGTGGTGGCGCTATCTTGCTCTATCGATATAGAGCAAGCGTATGATGGAAACTAAGCACACACATCAAAGGTCTTATTACTTCAAGTCATTCGAATTGCCATTATGAAGGGGCTCTGGTCTTGTTTTGGCTGGGCGACATCACAGGCACGCCGCTAACCAGGTGTCATTACATACTCAGTTGTGTCCATTAAATGCCCATAATAGTCCATGGGTTACCCGCTGAGAATTTCGCCCGCCCCTGTCCGCCCTTGCGATCGTGCTGTACAACGGTTGCACAGTTTAGGGCACCGCCTCCAGAAGTTGAGCGATTGCCTCTGCGAATTGCGTGTTGTGACCTTGCGTGTGGCCTTTAATTAGGAGCTGTGCGCGCCGGAGTCGTCGCCGGGGCGGGGGCGCTTCGGCATTCGAGTCCGCCGACTCGGCAATCCCGGATGCCCGAGTCGGTTGGCGTGCCCCGGCCCCCGAAGGGGGCGCGGCGCACCCATACGTTCCAGAACGCGGCAGTTGATGGAAAGTTGACAAACACACGTTCCCAGGCCCCGACGACCGCACACAGCGATCATGTAAGCGACCAGTTACACGTTGCCACTGTTAACAAGGAAGAAGAGGCCCTAGCGACTCAGATCCGTCACCCGACTCGAGTCAGGGAACCACGATTGCTACAGTAACTGGACTATTATCTTATTCAGCGCACTCGAAAGCATAGAATCGATTACGATGCCTCAAGAAAGACAGCTTTGAGGCCGATTTCATCGAACAGGCTGGCGCTGGTCCAAATGATTTATGACATACATAAATCGCTTCATGCGAAGCATTTATGCACCTGTCAGGAGCCCCGTAGGCGTGCGAGCTGCGAGCGCGATCATTTGTCCTCGATACAGCCGCGCTGGCTGCCCCATATAGTGACACCAATGAATCTCGGACTCCGTTATCAAAGAATTTGCACCATACAGCACCCCGGTTGCCGTGGGTATTGCCGAGTGCCCAACGTCCGCGGTCCAGGGCAGTAGGTTCGCCAGTGAACACAAGCATGCCGCCGTGCCATATCCTCCGTCGCTCACCGCCCAACAGTCCCGACACACTTCGCTAACGATCTCTACCAGCACAGGCCTCCCCAGACTGGCCCACTACTACTCTCGCCCAATTGCACCGGCACCCGCCACACACCTGCTTCCCTACCCCTCCTCCGCACATGGGTTTTCGGTTGGCAATGGTTGCTTTGGAAATTGAATGTTTGTGCTGTGCGCGAGCCGAGCCTGGGTGGCATTTCGTCGACGGCGCACTGCCCTCGCCCCGCCCTCCGCCCCGAAGCTCACGAGTACCAGTTACCCTGAATTAATTACCCAAAACTGCATCTGCTTGTCCCTTGTCTAGTTCAGCTTGGTATAGATTGGGCTGGTGTTCACCCTCCCCTCCCCGCCTCACACCGCCAGGCACAGGCTGAGGCGGTGCTGCCGCAGCAGCGCCACGGGGTCGGGCAGCCGCTCCAGCGTGGGCGCGGGGCCGCCCGCGCCGCGCACGCGCACCAGCAGGTAGCGCTCGCCCTGCGCCGCCGCGAACTGCAGCTCGGGCACGCTGATCTCAAACAGGTCCTTGGCGGCCGCCGCGCTGCTCTTCACCTCCACGTACGTCACGCTCTCGTCCGCGTGCGTGATGTACAGGTCGTACGGCAGGTGGCTCTCCGACTGCCGGTTCACCCACACCACGCGCTCGAAGCCGCCGCCGCCGGCAGCGCCGCCGCCGCCGCCCGCCTGCGCGCCCGTCAGCTGCCCCGCGCCGTGCCGCCCGCCTGCCGGGCCCGCCGCCGCCGCCAGCCGCCGCTGCGCCGCCGCCTGGCTGCGCCGGTTGCGCTCCTCCGCCTCCGCCACCAGCGTGCGGAACACCAGCTCCTCGCCCCAGCGCCCGATGGCCTGCGCGTCAGCATTTGCGTGTGTGTGTGTGCACGTGGGTGCGTGAACGCGAGATAGCGAACACGCGCGCAAACGTTGTTGTGCGTGTGTGTGAACGGCACATGGTTGAGTCTGGCAGTCGGTGGGTATGCGCGTGGCTGAGGTTCCGCAGTTGGTGGGCTCCGGCACATTCACAATCACGACCACGCCGCCTCCAGGAGCCGGCGCTCCCGGCCGGCGATGGCCGGACCCCGGCACGGCTGCGCGCACCTGCATGCGCCGATCCTCCTCCGTGGGCCCCGTGACGCCCGCGCGCTGCAGCCGCACCCGCCGCGCCTCCTCGCGCTGCTCCTTGCGCGCCCACCAGTCGGACGCGGAGCGCATCTGCGGCGGAGGGGGGAAGGGGCGTGAAATCAAACGAGGTCTCAAAGCAAGACTCTGCCCCGGCACATCGTACCAACGCCGCACATGCGCCCCGCCTGGAGGATGCCCAGCTCACCCGTTCCGCCGCGGAGCGCTCCTGGCGCTGCGGGTACTGCTGCACCGCACCCGCGGCCGCAGACGCCGGCAGCAACGGGCCGGCCCCTAGCGGCGGCGCCGGTGGCGGCTGCTGGTGGGGGCCACTCGGGCCTTGGGCGGCAGCTGCACCTGCTGCGGCTGCCAGCTCTTGCCCGCGCGCATTGCTGCCAGCCTGGTCCTCATCGGCATCCTCACCGCTGCTGCTGCTGCCGCTGCTGGCGTCACCGCTGCTGCTGGTGTCAGCGCTACTCGAGGCCTCCTCGCTACTACTGCTACTAGAGCTGCCCTTCTCCCCACTACCGCTCTTGCGCGTTGGCTTTGCCCCACTCCTCTTGTCGCCTGCGGGCTTGCTTCCACTGCTGGGGCCGCTGCTCTCATCGCTGCTGCTGCTATCGCTATCGGAGCCGTCGCGGGTTGCCTCCCCCTTGCTGGGGGTGGGGGTGGTGGATGCGCTGCCCTCTAACCGCCGTCGCTGAGCTGGCCCCGCCGCCGCTGCTGCAGCCGTGGTGCCCGCGACCACCGCGCCGCCCTGCCCGCCGTCCTGACCCGCGGCTCCATCACCACACGCTGCAGCGGCGCCATCAGCCGGCGGTGCCCCCACTCCCACCCTCGCCGCCGCCGCAACGGGCGTCTGGGCATCCACCGCCACCCCCACTTCCCCTTCCGCTGCGGCGTCGCGCCGGCGCTTCTTGGGTGCGGACTTTACATCACCATCACCACCCTCTAAAGGGATGGCGACTGCTGGTGGTGGTGGCGCTGGAGGCGGTACCGGCAGCGGCGGCGGCAGACGCCACAGCTGCACACGTTGCGGTGCCGTGCCAGGGACCCGAGTGGTGCCAGGGCCCTGCGGCAGCGGCGGCACGCGCTGCTGCCTCAGCAGCTGCCGCACTGCGTCCTCGCCGCCCGCCGCCGCCGCCATCAGCACCGGCAGCAGGTCCGAGGCCAGGCCGGGCCACGGCCGCCCACCCAGGAACAGCCTGCATGCGTGCGAGCGTTTGTGCGTGCGAGGGCCGGCAGCGCGGTTGGGTGCAACTCCCGATCCTTCCTCATCCCTCAACCTCCACTCACAGCGGCATGCAGCCTGCAGCCCCTTCACCCGACGCCGCCGTTTGCGCCGCCGGCAGCCCCTTCGCGCATCGGCCCCTCAAGCTCTGACCTCCTCAACGCCGGGCCGGCCACACGCGCACGCACCTGCACATGCTGTCCGTGAGGCCGGCGAAGTCCGCGGCGCCGCCGCCCGCCAGCCGCACATACAGCTGCGGGCCCACCAGCAGCGAGGAGGGCGGCGGCGCCACCGGCACCTCAACGGCCTGCGGCCGAGCGCCGCCACCGCCGCCGGTGCCTGGCGGCGGCGGCGGGCTGAAGACCAGGCTAGCGGCGAAGTCCGCCACCGGCAGCACCCTGTAGGAGAGGAAGTGCGAGCGGGTGCGACGGTCCGATTGCCGGGGTGGAAGTGCGAATTATTTGGTGCACAGGAGCTGTTCAGCAGGTGTGGGCGAGCCAGCAGCGAATGAAGCGACAGGGCACTGGCACTTGCTACTGCCTGCTTCTGCCGCAGCCCGCATCGCCACATGGTGGGTGCATGCGGCGGTGCACGCGGGTCCGACCAACCGACACGCGGGTCCGACCAACCGACTCACCTGAAGGCCGGTAGCACCTTGGCGGTCGCGGCTGCGGCGGCGGGGACACGGGTGCGGTGAGCAGGCAGGAAAGGATAAAGACACTTAGCGGCTACACGTGCCGTCCCTTCTTGCAGCGACACGCACGTGATCATATGCGCCCCCAGGCCACTGCCTGTACATTTGCCGACGTGCCCCACAGCGACACACATACGCACACGCACACCTTGCAGCTGCGGGAAGTCGTCCGCCGAGGCCGAGGCCGAGGCCGCGGCCAGCTGCTGCTGCGGCGGCGGCGCCAGTCGCGCCGCCAGGAGCGCCTCCGCCGCCGCCACCGCGGTGCGCACCGCCGCCTCCACGGCCGTGCCCGGCTGCGGCGCGACGCCGGGCGCCAGGTGCACCCTGCCAGGTGCGCGCACACAGACACAGGCGGGTGCCGGCGGTGACGAGCTTGGGGAATGCGCTTTCAAGCAAGCGCACGACGGCCCAGCTGCATTCGTGGTGGTTGTAAGGGGGCCGCTTCACATCTTTCATCCCGCCACGAGGCCACGAGCCCAGGCCCCTGCTGACGCACATATGGTACACGCGCTCGTCGCCACGGCGCGGAGCCCACCCACCCACCTGTACGACACGCATCGCGACAAGCGGGACACACCGAGCGCCTCCGCCAGGGCCTCCGCGGCGGGCGGCGCCAGCCGCAGCCCATCCCGCCGGCCGCCGCCGCCACCTCCTGCCGCAGCCTCCGCCGCCAGGGCGACGTCACCGTCGTCGGGATCGTCAACCCCCGCACTGTTCCCCCAACCCGCACGGCCTGACCCGGGCAGCAGCAGGAAATCCAGCTGCGGCGGCGGCGCCTCCGACCCGCCGCGGCTACTGCTCCCGCTACTGCCTCTGCTGCCTCCATCTGCCGCCGCCTGCAGCGCGCCCGCCGCCAGGTGGTCGTCAGCGATCAGGACCCACACCTGCGGCGCCCGTGACAGCTCTGCAGCGGCCACAGTCGCGCCCGGCAGCCCTGCGGAGGCCGCGGCGGCATCCGCCCCCGCCAGGCTCCGCCAGCGCCCCGAAGCGCACGGCAGCAGCGGCTCGGCCCACAGCAGCCGCCGCAGCGCCGCCAGCTCGCTCCCGCCCGGGCCCAGGCCCGCCGCCCCCGACTGGTGCTGGCGCGCCCAGTGCGCCCAGATGCGCAGCGCCCAGCGCACCGCGTGGACCGCCGCCGCCGCCGCCGCCGGTACAGGCGCTGGTGCGGCGGCGGGGCGAGCACGGCCGGCGGGCCGCGACTGCTGCTGTGCCGCCACTGCCGCCACCGCCGCCGGCGCCGCCAGCGTTGCACACGCCCGCAGGCAGGCCGCATACTGCCGGGGCGAGGGCTCGAGCGCGATCAGGCCGCCGGCGGCACCAACGTCACCGTCACCACCGCCACCACCAGCGACGGCACCAGCCGCCCTCAGCTGGTCCCTGGCGGTCTCAGGCGCCCCTGCGTCGCCTTCCTCGCCACTGCTACTGCTGCTACTGCCACCGCCGCTGTCGGAATCGACGTCGTCCAGGTCGATGGCGTTGTCGTCGTGCGGCTCCGCCCGCCGGGCCTTGACGGCAGCGGGCCTGAGGGGCGCGGTGGCGGCAGGTGCACGACCAGCGGGTGGGTGGGGCCGCGCCTGCCGCTCGGCCCGGGGCTCCAGGGTTGCGAAACTGGCAGTGGTTGTGGCGGCCGCCACCAGGCGCGCAAACAGGGCGCCCGCGGATGTCAGCGGAGCGCCATGCGCCGCCTGGCGATTCGGCGCGAAGGAGTGGTGCCGCGGGACGTGGTCGGGCGGCTGCGCCTCTGCGTTGTCCTCCGTGTACTGAGGCGGCAGCACCCGCAGCGGCAGCGGCAGCGCGCTGGCCGCACCAGCCACCTCCGCCGCCGCCGCTGCCGCCGCCAGCGGCTCCAGCACGCCCGCGGGGTCGCGCCACATCACATCGCGGGTGCGGTAGAAGCGGCCCCGGCCCCACTGCGTGGCCAGGCCTGCATCAGCGCCCCGGGCCGCCGTGCCACCGGCCGGAGCTTTGGCCGACTCCAGCGGCTGCGGCAGCGGCAGCCAGATGAGCGGCTCGCAGCGGAATGCCGCCAGCAGCTCCGCGGACGTCAGGTCGGGCCACGAGTGGTCAGCGGCGGCGGCGGCGGTGGAGGTCACGCGGTGCCCGCCTTCCTCCTGGCCACGAACCGTCGCTCCAGCCGCCTCCGCCGCCTCCGCCTCCGCCGCTGTAGCAGACCCCGCCGCTACAGCCCCCGCCTCCGCCGTCGCCTGCTCGGCCCGGCGCAGCGCCGCCTCCAGGGCGCCGTACACGCCGCACATGGCGCCCAGCGAGCAGGCCACGTCGCCGCCGCCTGGGGGCGCCCCTGGCGTGGACGCGGCGCGGGCGCCGGACCACCGCCGCAGCAGCGCCAGCAGCCGCCGGCCGCTGGGCTCGCAGCACACGCCCAGCTGCAGCAGCAGGCGGGGCGACACGGCGCCCGACCCCTCCGCGGCGCCCCACAGCTCGGCGGGATGCGGCCCCACCTGCCCCGCCACGTACGGCGCGTACGGCAGGTGTGGCACCGCCACGTACGGCACCAGGTCGCCCAGCACGCGGCGCACTGCCGGCAGCGGCGCGTAGGCGTCCGCCGGCCGCCGCAGGACCACCAGAGCGCTCCCGCTGTGCGCCTGCGCCGGCGCCTGCGGCCGCTGCCCCCACGCTGACGACCCCTCCGCCGCCGCCTGCTCGGCCGCGGCCCGGGTGCAGGGCAGCCAGGCGGTGAGCTGCAGCGCCGTGGCGTGGCTGCTGGGGCCCAGCGCCAGGCCCTGCTGCTGCTGCTGCGACTGAGGCTGTTCGTCTCCCGGCGGCCGACCGGGGCCAGTGGTGGTGGCGGGGGCGGCGGCCGCGGGGTCCTCGCCGGCGGCCGACAGCGGCAGCGCCTGCAGCTGCAGCGCGCCGCCGCCCAGGCCCGCCTCCTCCCAGTGCGCGGCCATCAGGGCGAGCAGCCTGTGCGGGCGTAGCAAGTGGGAACGTCGAGCATGGGGGTGCGGGCGGGCGTTCGATTGGCACAACTCTGTTTGCAGCAGCACCATCCGTCCTTGAAGTCCTCAAGATGACACATTCGCGAAGCCACAGGAGCGTACTTCAAGGAGCATCCCCCCACCCCCTTTACCATATCTTTGCAACCCCCTCAACCCACCCACCCCTCCTGCGCACCTGGCACACGCCTGCACAGCCGCATCGCCCGGCGGTCTGGCCCCCACGCCGGCGGCGGCCGCCCACGACAGCAGGCTCTCCAGCGGGGGACACACCCAGTCCCGCAGCCGGCAGGGCAGCGAGAGGGCGGCGGCCGCCTCGGCGCTGACCCCCAGCAGCCCGCCCGACGCCGCCTGCTGCAGCTGCTGGCGCGTGTGCACAGTGCTCACCACCGGCTGCGGCCGCGGCAGGGCCGTGGCGCCCAACTGCCCGAGCAGCCAGCGCCACTGCGGCAGCAGCTCTGCGGCGGCGTGCGAGCAGAGAGCGTGTTCAATGGAGGGGGGGGGGAGAGGGGCAGTCAGCGGCCACACAACACAGCCGCGGGCTGGGAGGCCGGCGGTCATCGCGCATTTGGCATTGGCCCTCTGAGCACCCAGGCCCTTCCACTGGCCCTTACACCGCCTGCCAGCCGTTTTGTTCAACACACGTCCGGCGGTTAGCACACACTCACATACGCACACACGGCCGCACGGCGCCACGCACGGCGCCACAAACGCACACTTGAGGGGGGGCACAGCCACCAGCACGGCCTCACACAGCCGCACACACGGCCACACACGCAAGGCGACACGCACACGCACACGCACCTGGGCACAGCGCGGCGTAGTCGCCCGCCACCAGCGGCCACTGCGCGGCGGCGGCGGCGGCGGCGGCTTCAGAGGCGGCGGAGACTACCGGCTCCGCCGCCGCCAGCAGCGCCAGCACGGTGTCCAGACCCACAGCCGCGCCCGGGCCGCCGCCACCGCCGCCGCCGCCGGCCGGGGCCGCCAGGTAGGCGGCGGGCAGGTACAGCTGCTGCTGCTGCTGCTGCTGGGGGTGGTGGGGGTGGTGCTGGTGGTGGGGCACAGCTGCCGCTGCGGTTCCTGCTGCCACTGCCGGGGGCCTCTCCTGGCGACCACGCTTGCGCCGGCGGCCGCCCGCCTGGGGCCCGTCCGGCTCTGCCGCTTCGGCGCTGCAGCTGACCTGCGGCGGCGGCGGCGGCAGTAGCACGCCATTGCGCAGCAGGCGGACGCCGCCGTCGGCCGTCAGGATCAGGCAGCGGCGCCGCAGCAGCTGTAGCAGGCGGCTGCCCAGGTCGCCAGGCGGGGCAGGCGGCGTGCCCGCTGCAGTGCTGCTGCTGCCGCCGCCACCGCCACCGCCGGGCTGCAGGTGCCCCGCCAGCAGCGGCAGCGCGAGGCAGGCTGCCAGCAGGCGAGCCGGTGGGGTGGCCGCCCCCGCGGCGGCACCGGCGGCAGCGCTGTCCGCCGCCTTGTCCTGCTGCTGCTGCTTCCGCTTCTTGTTCCTCCTGCCGCGCGGCGGGGCTGGCTGGGTCTGCGGGTCCGCCGCCTCCTCCTCTCCCTCCGCTGCGCCGGCCCCCGTGGCGGCGACGGGCTGCTGGCGGGGGATGAGGCCCATGAGGGTGGGTGCGGCCAGTCGCAGCGCCAGGTCCCGCGGCGTGAGGTGGCGCACACCCATGTCCTGCGGGCGCGGGTGGAGGGAGAGGGTGGGGTTGGGTGGAAGGACGGCAGGCAGGCAGGCAGGCAGGCAGGCAGGCAGGGTATGATTCGTTGCTTCACCAGCCGCCTACCCCAACCACACAAACCCTCCCACCACCCACCCACCTGTAGGCAGCTCGTGAGCAAGGTGCGGCGCCGCTGGCCCAGCAGCCGGGCGGCGGCGGCGGCCGCCCCGTCATCATTGTCCGCTGCCGCCGGCCCCCACGACGTCCCTCCGGGCCCCGCCTCCAGCTCCACCGCCGCCTCCGCCTCTACCCGTTCCGCTGCCTCCAGCAGCCGCACGTCCAGCAGCCGCAGCGGCGGCGCACCCCCAGTGCCGCCACCGGCCCCAGTGCCGCCGCCGCCCCCGGTGCCGCCGCCGCCGCTGCACAGGCCCAGCAGCTGGTGCGTGTCAGTGGGCAGCCCACAGCGCCGCAGCAGCCGCACACACTCGGACGCGGTCGCGGGGATGTGGTGCACGTGCGCCGGGTGCCCTCCGCCGCCGCCGCCGGCTGCGCCACCACCCGCGTCTGCACCGGTGGCTGCTGCCAGGGCCTGGGGCGGGGGCAGGGGGAAGAACACGGAGCACCCGGCCCCCGCCCCGCCGCCACCGGCCCCGTCACCCACGTCCGCCACCAGCTGCCGCAAGCTCGCCGCGCACTGCCGCCGCTCCTCCTCCTCCTCCTCCTGCTCCTCCTGCTGCAGGCGGTCACCACCATCAGTGACAGTAGCGCCCGCTGCCGCAGCTGTCGACACCGCCGGTGCTGCTGCTGCAGCTGCTGCCGGCCCGGCGGCGCCCCACACCTCGTCTGCGGAGGCCCAGCCGCCGCCCTGCAGCGGCAGCAGGCGCAGGCCGCGCAGCTCCCGCAGCAGCGCGGTGCGGCTCAGGTGCTGCTGGCCGTGGCCGTGGCCGTGGGCCCAGGGGTCGTGGTGGCCACCGGGGTGCAGGGAGGCGGAGGTGGCGGAAGCGGTGGCGGAGTAGAGCAGCGCCAGCGCCCGCGCCAGCCAGGGCAGCCCCACACGGCCGGCGGCCAGGGCGCCGCCGCGGACCAGCGCCTGCTGGCACACCGCGTGCGGGGGGCAGCGGGGGCGTGGCAGCAGCGGTGGCGGCAGTGGTGAGGTGACGGCAGCGGTGAACGTGGGCTGGCCGGCTGGAGCTCACCAGGCACCCTATTGCGCTTACGACACACACGCCACACCACACCGCCACAAGTCAACTCCCACCCCCGCACACCCCACACACTTCCCACACATCCCTGCCGCCGCCCGCCGCACCTGCAGTGCCTCCAGCAGGTGCGGCGGCCCCAGGTCGCGCACGCCCAGCAGCGCCCGCAGCGGCCGGCTGGCGTACAGGGACCTGGCGGGGGGAGGGGGAGGGGGGGACACGAGGTTGGCAGGCTAGACAGCAGGCGTCGAGGCGAAGGTTGCAGGCGCGCTAGCGGCCGGCTGGTCTGCAGCGGCGGTGATCCACACATGCACAGCCGCCCCACGCAGCCTGCACACCCGGCCCCATGCACCCCACCGCACGGCCCCATGCACCCCACCGCACGGCCCCATGCACCCCACCGCACGGCCCCATGCACCCCACCGCACGGCCCCATGCACCCCACCGCACGGCCCCATGCACCCCACCGCACGGCCCGCACGCACCCCACCGCACGGCCCCATGCACCCCACCGCACGGCCCGCACGCACCTGGCCTCGGGCGCCACCAGCTTCAGACCCAACACCGCCGCCAGCAGCCCCCGCGCCGGCGGCTGCGGCTGCGGCTGCCCCGGGCCCCCCTCGGCCGGCGCCGCCGCCGCCAGCAGTGCCATCAGCTCAGAGGCGGCGTGCGGCTGTCCAGCTCCGCCGCCGCCGCCGTCCCCGCCCGCCACCACCGCCGTCTCGCCGGGGGTGGCCCAGCCGCCGCCGGCCACGGGGATGCAGGGCGCGGCGCGCAGCAGGGCGGCGATGCTGCGCGGGGTCGGGGACAGGGGTCGGGGTTGTGAGGTTTAGGAGGGGTTGTGCGGTTGTGGAGGGGTTGCGAGGTCAAGAATGTGGTGGTGATGGGGGGCGTCACGAACCGCCGTGCAGCAGCCGGGCCACCCCGCCGTCGCCCCCCAGCCCACCCACACCCACCCACCCTACCTGTGCGGCAGGCCCGCGAAGAAGCCCTGCGCCTCGCCCTCCAGCGGCACCGCGCGCAGCCACTGGTCCGCCCAGAACACCGCGGCGGCAGAGGTGGAGGAGGCGGCGGAGGAGGGGGCGGAGACAGGGGTGGAGGCAGGGGTGAAGGCTGCGCCCGCCTCCTCGGGGCCGGGCGCCGCGGGAGGGGGCAGCGACCTGAACACGTCCAGAGCCCTGCAGCCCGGAGGGGTGGGAGGGACAGGGGCGGGGAGCGGTGCCGAGTGGTGTGTGTTAGACGGCGAGCATTACCCCCAAGTCCAAGCAAACAACCGTCACTTGGACGGCTACCCATCCCCGGCAGGACGGTTTGGGTTCACTCGGTCGGTGCTTTGGGTTCTGGAATGAACTACCCAACCCCCAACCCGCCCCCCATCACCCACCCCACCTGAGGAACAGGCCCGGCAGCGCCGCCCTCAGCTCGCTGTTCCAGCCGCTGTCGCCGTCCAGCGCCTCGCGGCTGGAGGGCAGCACCCAGTCGGCCTGAAGGTGAGCGGGTGGTAGGGGGAATGGGGTGGGGGGGAGGGGGAATTGGGTGTGGGGGGGGCGACTGGGCATCGGGCGTGGTAGGAGGCGGAAGCGGGGTTGTGGCCCAAACGTTTCGCGCAGCGCACTCCCCGAAAGACCCTTGGACGGCGCCTGCACGGCTCACCTGCACCACGAACCTCAGCCCGTAGCCGCGCAGGGGCAGGAACGCAAACACGGGCTGCTGCGGCGGCCGCCCGCCTGCCCGCCAGCGCGGCGCCGCCAGCTGCGGCGGCTGCTGGGAGCAGGACGCCGCCGCCGCCGCCGCCGCCGCCACGGGCGGGCCCAGGCAGAAAGCCAGAGACACGCGCGTCTCGCTGACGACCACGCCCGCCCGGGCCGTCTGCGGCTGCAGCGCTGACGTGACCACCGCCCACCTGCACACACACAGGCACACAGGCGCACACAAAAGCCCACATGGACCGGGAGTTAAATGCAACTGGGCGCCTGTCTGACTCCGCGGCGCTGGCGGACGAGGGCTCGCGGCACGCAGCAGCACATGGAGTCAGGGCAAAGGGGGGGGCGAAGGAGCGACTCACGTGCTGATGGTCGTTGTGCTTGTCCTGGTCCCGGTGCCTGTGGAGGCGACGTCCGGAGCCGCAACAGGATCCACCGCCACAGCTCCACCGCCGCCGCTACTGCCGCCACCACCGCTACTGCTACTGCCGCTGCTGCTGCTGCTGCTGCTCACCACCAGCTGCACCAGGTGCGGCGCGCCCGCCACCTCCCGCCGCTCCATCTCCAGCACACGCACACACGGCCCCGGCCCCGGCCCTGCCGGACCGCTGCCGCCACTGCCGCTGCTCTCTGCACCTGCGCCTGCGCCAGTAACGGTAGCGGTGTCGCCCGCCGCCTCGCCCGCCTCACCCAGCTGCGGCTGCTGCTGCCCGGTCTCGTCACGCACCACCAGCCGCCGCAGCCGCTGCAGGAACAGCAGCAGGGTGGGCGACAGGTCCGCAAAGCGCCGCCGCAGCACCTCGCCGCGCTCGCCGCCGGCGCCCAGGCCACCGGCGGCCACCGCCCAGCCCTCACCCGCACCCGCACCCGCCCCAGCACTACCCTCGCCGCCGCCGCCGCCTGCTACTGCCGCTACTGCCACCGGCTCCATGTCGGGCCGCAGCGGCAGCACTATGGCGGTGCCGTACAGCGGGAAGGGGGCGCTGGGGCCGGGGCCGGGGTCGGGGCCGGGGTTTGGGTCGGGTGGTGCTGGGGTTTGGGCTGTCGAGATGTCGTCAGCGGGCGGGGGCATGGGGCAGCCCATACGGCGCAGCGCCGCAACTGCCGCCGCCGCCGCGGCAGCCGCCGCGCTGCCCTCGTCCGCAGTAGCAGCCGCCGCCGGCTGTAGCGGGCACCAGTCGGGCAGGCAGTAGCCCAGGCAGCCGTGGCGGCGCAGGTCGAAGGCCACGTGGAAGTTGCGCGAGTGGACCTGAGGAGGAGGGGGAGGGGGGGGGGGGAGGGGGGAGGGGGGGGAACAGGTAGGTGGGCAGATAAGTAGGCGCGGGCGGCGGAGCAGGTGGCGGAGTAGGGGAGGAAGGACGGCTGTGAAGTCCAGTCTAAACCAAATCATGAAGTATGGGGGTTGTGACATCGACGGGCCCCCACCCCGCCGCCCTCACCTGCGGCGCGGCGCTGACTCGGAACACGGACTTGAAGCCGATGCCCTTCTGACCGATGTAGCCGCCGCCCCCATCTCCTCCTCCCCCGCCTGCCGCGACGGCCGCCTTGGTGCTGGCGCCCACGTCGCACAGCGCGCGCAGGTGGGCGGCGGCGAAGCCCAGCTCGTTGTTGGCGGCGGCGATGGCGCCCAGCCCGCCGCCGCCGCCGCCGCCGCCGCCGCCCTGGCCGGCGCCCAGCAGCAGGAACTCCAGGCAGGGCGTCACGCCGGCGGGGTAGGCGTTGTCGTCGGCGTTCTGCGGGTGGGGTGGGGGCGGGGGCGGGAGGGGCGGGTGGTGAGTGGGTGGTCCTGGGCGGAAGTGCTGCGAACCGCTCCGCTGCCCCTGAGGCCCCCAAATGCTATACCCTTCCACATACACGCACCACACACACACACACCATCCCCACCCGCCCCCCACCTGCACCAGCTCCATCACGAAGTGGCTGTCGCTGCCGTACAGCTCCGCCGCCAGCCGCTGCAGCGCGCGCCCCGTGCGCGCCGCCAGCCGCCCGCTCAGCGCACCCGCGGGCCCGCCCAGCTCCAGCCCCAGGCCGAACTCGTCGCGGCGGATGGCCTCGACCAGCGCCCGGCACTGCGCCTCGGGCGGCGGCGGCTCCACGGACACGGACACGGCCGCCGCCGCCGTTGCGTCAGCAGCAGGCGCGGGTGCGTCTGCCGCTGACACGGCGGACAGGGAAGCGGCTGCTACGCGGCCTGCGGGCGGCCCCCGCGGCTCCGCCGTTGCTGCTGCGTCGCCTTGACGGGGGGCGTCTGGCCCCTCGGCTGTCATCCCCTCCACCGGCCGGAGGCCAGGCGGCGCACCATCCAGCTGCGGCTGCGGCTGCGGCGCCGACTGCGGCGCCGGCTCCCCGGCTGCGGCTGCTGCGGCACCTGCTGCTGCCCCACCCGCCAGCTCGACCGCAGCAACCTGCCCCTGCCCCTGCACTGCCTGCACCAGTCCCTGCACCGGCGGCTCCTCCTCCGCCGCGTGCCGCCGCGCCCAGTCGCGGCGCCACGCCTCCACGCCCAGACTGAAGCCCAGGTGGTGCAGGCAGCTCAGCGCCGCGCCCGCCAGGGCCGAGCCGCCGCCGCCGCCGCCGCCGGGCGACACCGCCAGGGCGGCCACCTACGTGTGAAGGAAGGAAGGACGGGAAGTCAGCGCAGGAAGAAGGCCCGATATCCCATTAGCCCACTGGCGCACCAGCTACAGTCTGCGTGTTTCCCTGTCGTGGTTTCAAACACGAACAACCAGTGCCGCATGCCGCACCTGCCGCAGGAGGGCCGCATGCAGCGCCGCACTGCCGGCACCCGACCCCACACCCGAGCCGCCGGCAGCAGCAGCTCCACCGCCGCCGCGCCCGCCGTCCGCCGCGGCGCCGCCGCCGCTCAGCGCCGCCGCCAGGGCCGGCAGCAGCACTGCCTCCGCCAGCGGCGCCAGCAGCGGCAGCGGCAGGTGCGGCAGCGTGCACAGGACCAGGCGGCAGGCGGCCGCGGCGCCGGGGCTGTCGGCGCCGCTGCCGCCGCCGCCGCCGCCGCCTATACCCGCCTGGTGCCTGGTGCCAGCGGCCGGCACCACGGGGCCTGCCTCGCCGGCTAGCTCGGACCTGCGCCCGGCGGGAACAGCACCCAGCAGTAACACGACCGGGACCATGGCGGGGCCTCGCGACTGACGCCACGTGCACTGACTACTTCGCCGAGCTGCATGCAGCTGCATTCTGCACCGGCCATCAAGATCTGCAGCCCGACCATACAACCCCACCCACCCAACCTCCCACCTGCCCGCCGCTGCCGCCGCCACGTCCGCCAGCGCGCCGCCCAGTGCCGCCGCCGCCAGGCCGCAGGGGCAGCCCGCCAGCCCGCCGCAGCCCGCCGCCAGGCCCAGCAGTGCCGCCGCCAGCCCGCGGCCGTCGCGGCGCAGCGCCGCCGCCACCACGTGCGCGGCGGGCCCGGCGGCGGGCGGCGGCGGCGGCAGCTTGACCAGGCGGCCGCCCGCCACCAGCTCCAGGATGGGGCCGCCGGCGGGCGGCTGCGGCAGCTCCAGGACCGTCACGCCTGCGTCGGACACAGAAAGACACGCAAACACATATCATTAGGGGGGGTGTTGGGTGTGTGGCTGTTTCTGCTGTGCGCGAGCCGAGCCTGGGTGGCATTTCGTCGACGGCGCGCCGACCTCGCCCGTCTACGCTCTTCGACCCGAAACGCATGAGTATACCGTTACCCTGTGTTGTCGCAAACTGCACCTGCCTGTCCCTTGTCTAGTTTCGCTTGGGTTTAGATTGGGCTGGTGTTTACAACCCCCCCCCCCCACACACACACACACAACACAACACACAACACCCATACGGTTCCAGGCATAATTGCGGGTAAGTAAAACAAGGTAGACAACTGGGGCAACATCGACGAACGCGGAGCTCGGTAACCGCGTAGGTATCGGTATGTAACTGCGCGCGCGTGTTGGCGGGTTTGGTCCGTCTTTGATTTTTTGTCTAACACAACACACAACACCCATACGCACCCACACACCGCCCCACCCCACGCCCACCCGCCGCCGCCGCCTCCTCCCGCAGGAAGTCCTCCAGCCGCCCCAGCTGCGGCTCGAACACCGCCGCCCAGCAGCTGGCCAGCCGCAGGTCGCACAGCGGCGGAGCGGCGCGCAGCGCCGCCAGCGCCGCCGCGCGGCCCACCAGCCCCAGTGCGCCGACACGCGCCCCCCTCGCCGCCGCCGCTGCCTTCGCCGCCACCGCCGGCAGCCAGCAGCTGAGACGACGGCGGCGGCGCCAGCGCCACGGCCGAGTGCCAGCCCGGCGGCGGCGCCAGCTGCCCCTCCGCCACCAGGCCCACCAGCCGGCCCGCGGGGCCGTGGCCCAGGCACTCCACCGCGGGCACACCGAAGTGCGCGCACAGCGCCGCCGACACCACCGCCGTCGCCGCAACGTCCGGGCCGCCGCTCCCGCCCCCACCGCCACCGCCGCCAGCCGCCGCCGCCAGCCGCCAGCTGCGCAGCACCTCCGCCACCAGCCCCAGCACGGCGTGCAGCGGCGCCGCCGCCGGGCCGTCGGGGTCGCCCGCCAGCGCCGCCGCCAGGCCCGGCTCGCCCGCCGCCTCCAGCGCACTCAGCAGCGAGCCGCCCAGACCCAGCGCGGTGTACACACCCGCGGTGGTGGTGGTGGTGGTGGTGGTGGTGGCGCTGGTGGTGCTGAGCTGGGGCGCCGAGGACGGATGCAGGGACGGCGGCAGCGCCGCCGCCGCCGCCAGCGCCGCCGCCACCCCGCGCTCCAGCTCCGCCAGCGCGGCCAGGGAGGTGCCGCGGCGCAGGCGCAGCACGGCGGAGCGCAGCGCGTCCAGCGTGGTGGCTGCGCGGTGGAGTTGGGGGTTGGGGGTTGGCGGTTGAGCGTTGGGATTGAGAGGGTGTTTGGGCATGCAGGCATGCAGGTAAGGCAGGCAGGCACGCAGGCAGGCAGGCAGGCAGGCAGGGCAGCCTTGGACGGCAAGCTGCACACGCGGCGTCGCCCCGTACCCCTGCCCCGCACACACGCGCATTCCACACACGTGCCTCACCTGAGGGGCCCGATGGGGGCGGGGGCGCAGGCGGCCGCACAGCCGCAGCCGCCGCGGTGGCAACCGCAGGCGTGGGTACAGCAGGTGCCTCCGCCGCGGCCTGTCCCACCCGGACGTGTGGCCCCTCCAGCTCTGCCCGCGGCAGCTCGGCCTGCTGTGCGGTCTGCTGCTGCTGCTGCCGTGCTGCTGCTGCTGCAGCCGCCGCCGGCCGCGGGCCGCGCTGCAGCAGGAAGTCGACAAAGGTGGCCAGAGCCTGTAGCCTGTGGTGGGCAGGGGTGTGTGGGGCAGGCAGGGGGTTGCGAGCAACAGGTGAGGACACGTGTGAGCAACATGTCGCCAGTATGCACAGGCGCCGGCGGGGGTTGATACGTTGGAGCGCTTGGGCACCGCGACACGACCACCTGCACCCCCCCTGCACTCGCCAGCACCCCCCAGCTCACTTCTGGATGGGGAAGTGCGGCCCGCGCCCCGCAGCCGCCGTGTCCACTGCCGGGCCCTCGGCCGCGCCGCCGAAGAGGCCGGCGCGCAGGCGCGACAGCGCCGCCGCGCTCCAGCCGGCGGGCGGCCGCGCCGCACTCAGCGCCGCCTCCACCGCACCCAGCGAGCGGACCACGCCGCGCACGGCTGCGGGGCGAGGGGGGAGGCGTGGGGCAGTTTATGCGCGTGTTTAAGGAAGCGGAGCGAATCCCACCCGGATGCTGTATCTAATGTGCGTGTGTGAGCCAAATTCGTGTGCCGCATGGACCTCACCGGCCGCTGTGATGCCCTCCGCGTCGCCGCCGCCGCCGTCCTGCTCCGCCCCCGCCTCCTCCGCGGGACCCGCATCCCCACCCGCGGCCCGCTTGGCGCCGCCGCGGCCCGCCCCCGCGCCGGCCTTGGGCGCCGCCATCGCCGCCGCCCGCAGCGCCGCCCGCTGCGCCGGGCCCCGCACGTAGGGCGCGTCGCCCTCCGATTCGCTCCCGCTCCCGCTGCTGCCGGAGCCGGACCCGGCTGCCAGCTCGCCGTCCGCCGCCGCATGCCCAGCCCCCTGCTGCGCCTGACCCTGCTGCCCCTGTTGCGCCTGCGCTTGCCCCTGCTCCTCCTCCGCCTGCTGCTGCCGGCACGCCGCCGCCTGCGCGCCGCTGACCGCCAGCTGGCCGCGCATGGCGGCGT
This sequence comes from Chlamydomonas incerta, assembly GCA_016834605.1. Taxonomy (NCBI): domain Eukaryota; kingdom Viridiplantae; phylum Chlorophyta; class Chlorophyceae; order Chlamydomonadales; family Chlamydomonadaceae; genus Chlamydomonas; species Chlamydomonas incerta. The sequence continues at coordinate 109,108 of JAEHOC010000076.1, forward strand.
GCAGGCCGCGCAGCAGCAGCAGCAGCAGCCGGTTGCGCGCGGCGGCGCGGCCCAGGCCGGACAGCCGCTTGCGCACCGCGGCGGGCGAGTGGCGCGCCAGCTGCGCGGCCAGCTGCGGGGCGCAGGGGTTGTGTCAGGGTGCAGGGTGCAGGGTGCGTGTCAGATTAGGTGTCAGGCTAGAGCGTGTTGGCACGGGGGCGTGCTGATGACACACCACGCCGTACCTTGGCCGCCGTCTTCTTGTCCTGGGCCGAGGTCTTGCCGCCGCCGCCACTAGCACTTGCTGCCGCCAGGGCCGCGGCGGCGGCGGCCCGCGCCGCTTCGGCTTGGGCTTGGATGACGGGGGCTGTGCGCACGGCGGCAGGCGGCGCGTCAGAGAGGTCAAAACAGTCGCTCACGCCTATGCGCATCACGCACAACCCCACGCACCCATGCCGGCCCCATAAAAGTCAGTCGCGATGAAGACGGCCTGCATCGCAACTCAGCTGACTCTCTGCTTTGTTTCCACCTCACCGCCCGCCGCCCCCCGCTCCCACGCTCTCCGACCCGAAACGCAACAGTATACCGTCATCCTGTATTGTCGCAAACTGCACCTGCCTGTCCCTTGTCTAGTTTCACTTGGGTTTAGATTGGGCTGGTGTTTACAACCCCCCCCCCACACACACACACACACCACCCCACCACCCCACCACCCCACCACCGCCCCGCCCCACCCGCGAACGTGTCCAGCAGCAGCCCCAGCACCGCGCCGTAGAAGCCGGGCGCGGGCCGCGGCTGCACGCGGCCGCCGCCCAGCGCCTGGCGCAGCGTGCGGTTGAAGGCCGCCTGCGGTGGACGTGGAGGTGGAGGCGGGGCGGGGCGGTGGCGGGGCGGGGGGTGGGTTAGGCATCTGTGCCACGACATCCGAGCGCACGACGCGACCTCGGGTGACAATGCGCCACCCACCCATTCGTTTAAATGCACCTATCCCGGCGCTGCCCACTGCCCGCTACCTCCTGCCCCACCCCACCGCACCCCGCCGCTCACCTGCAGCTGCTCCTCTGTGAAGTCGGGCGGCAGGCCGTGAGCCTTGGAGCCGGAGGGGCCGGGGGGGGTATGGGCAGGGGAGGGGTACGGGCAGGGGATTGGGACGGGCAGGCACCGCTCGACAGGCGGCAGCACTGGGTGCGTTTAGGTGCCATGTATGCCCCGGACACGGATACGGGTACATAAAAGCTCGTGTGGTGTCTGCGCCAAGTCCTCCCCATCCTCACCTCCGCCAGCGCCGCCCGCACCCGCCCACCCGCCTCCATGCCCGTCCGCTCCGACAGCGCCGCCAGACCCGCCGGCAGCAGCAGCGCCCCGGCGCCGCCGTCGGCGTCCCAGTCCTCGTCGTCCCGGCCGCCGCCCGCCGCCGCGGCACGTCTGCCGCGGCCGCCACCGGCCTTGCGCCGCCCGCTGCCGGCCTGAACCGCCCGCTGCCGGCCAGAACCACGCTGGCTGCCCCTGCCCTGCGCGCCGTCGTCGCTGCTGCTGCTACTGCTGCTACTGCTGTCAGAGCTGCTGGCGCTGCTGGAGCTGCTACTGCGATCGCCGTCTGAAAACTCAGCCTCACTGCCGTCTCCATCGTCGCCTTCGTCCTCACTGCTACTGCCGCTACTGCCGCTGCCGCCCGCGGCCTCCACCTCGCGCTCCGCCCGCAGCGCCTCCAGCGCCAGAGCGCCGCGCTGCCGCGCCGCCGCCGCCTGCTGCTGCAGCTCCGCAGCTGCGAGCTGTGCGGCCGGGCCGCCGCCGGGGAGGAACAGGTCCTGTGGGGGTGGGGTGGTCCCAGGGGAAGGGATTGTAAACACTAGCCCAAGCTAAACACAAATCACGCATCACCCAGCACATTACTGATTTACTGGGTATTCGCTGCATCCGCATCGGGCCCCGCACGCACCTTGAGCTGCCGGCGCCTGAGCCCGGCCTGCTGCTCCGGCGCCAGGAAGTCATAGTGCCGCGGCTGCGGCGGCGGCTGCGGCGGCGCGGCAGCAGCTACTGCCGCTGCTGCTGCAGCCGCCCCCTGCTCCTGCCCCGCGCCCTGCCCCTGGTGCCGCTGCGCCCGCACCAACGCCCGCCGCTGCTTGCGCGTGAGCTGGCGCTCCTCTGTCGGCGAGCCAGGACCCAGCTGTAGCTGCGTGTCAGCCGGAGCCCCTGCCCCTGCCCCGGCTACTGCAACTGTGACGTCGAGACTGCCGTCCCAGGCCGCACGCTGCTCCTCCCCCACCGCCGCCACCGCCACCTCCACATACAGCAGCAGGTCCGACACGCACACACCCAGCCGCCAGGGCAGAGGCACTGACCGCCGCCGGTCCCCTGGGGGGGCCCGCCACGGCTGCAGGTCCACGTCAGCCGCCTCGGCCGCCTCCACCGCCGCCTCCACCTCCAGCAACACGTCCCGGCACAGCTCCGCCCCTGCCCGGCTGGCCACGCCCCCGGCCGCCGCCACCGCCAGGTCCGCCGCCGCCGCCCAGCGGGACACCACCAACCGCCGCACTGCCGCCGCCACGTCACCAGCCGCCACGCGGCACTGGCTTGGCGGCGGCGGCGGCGGCGCGCCAGCCGGCCCCCCGCCGTTCCCGCCGCCGGCCGGCCACTGCGCGTCGTCGCCATTGTCGTCGTAGCGCCCGCCTGCGCAAGATAGGGTTGGTGGGACGCAGTGGTGCTTCACCTGTATCACGACTGTATCAGTTATCAGTGCACTGCCTGCCGTTGGCCGGGGGCCCCACCCACGGCTTGGGCCCACAGCCAACCGGCCCACACCACTGTCGCAAGCCGTGTTTCCCGCATGGGACCCACGGCCTGGGCCCACGGCTAGCAGGCCCAAGCCTCCTGCCCGACCCACCTGCCCCCCTCCACTGCTGCTGCTGCTCCTGCTGCCGCCACACCGCCTCTTGTGCCGGCGGGAAGGGCGCGAAGAAGACCCTCCGCACGACCGGGTGGGACGTGAGCGGCCCCAGCCGCAGGTCGACAAAGGCCGCCACGCCCTCGGCCGCACACACGTGCCGCTCCAGCTCCCACAGCGTCACCACACACCTGGACAGCGGGGGGGGGGGCACGTGTCAGCCGCGCAGCAAGGCGATTACGGTACTGCGGCGGCCCCGCTCCCACGTTCTGTGTGCGCCCTGGCCATCCCCAACCAGCCACCATCCTGCCCAGCCACCGGCCCTCCACCGGCCCTCCACCGCCCCTCCTCACCGTGCCGCGCAGTAGGCCTCAATGGTGGCCCCCACCCGGCGGTCCAGCTGCCTCAGCCGCTGCAGGCTGGGCGGCGGCGGCAGCGGCGGCCGCAGCTCGGCCAGGCTCAGCCCGCCCAGCCAGTAGGACAGGCCGGCCGCCACAGCCTCATACGACACGTGCGCGGCGGCGGCGGCGGCAGTGCCACTGCCACCGTGAGGGCCCGACGCCGGCGCTGCAGCAGACGCCGCCCGGTGCGCCAGCTCCGCCCACACCATCTCCACCATCTCCTCAACCGCCGCCGCCGTCACCACCGCCATCACCCGCTGCTGCTGCTGCTGCTTGCGCCCCAGCGCCGCTGCCGCCGCCGCTCCCGCAGTAGCCGCGGCGGAGGGGCAGGCCGCCAGCAGCTGCTCCAGGGAGGTGAAGGGCCCGGCCTGCTCGGGGACCAGCGGCACGCCGTACGCGGCGTACCAGGCCTGCGGAATGGCGGCCGGGGCCAGGCCGCCCGGGTGCAGCAGCAGCACCCGGCGGAGGCGGCGCAGCACGTCCGGGTGGACCGCTGGCGCGCCCGCCGGCCCCGCCGGTCCCGGCGACGGAGCAGCACCATGGCGCCACTCGCGCGGCCAACCTTGCATCGGGCTGGCTTTTCCCGCTAACGCGCCGCGCCGCTTCTCAAATCGTTACCCCCGCCAGCTGCACACTGCGACATGCTCTCTTTTGTATTGCTTATTATGACACGTATATGTCCATTGTACTGGCATGGTTACGTCTACAACTGGCGATACAGAACGCAGAAAACATTTCCTGACGCATGAAGTGTCTGGTTGATGTTTCTAATATTGGATTTTGTACTCACAACCAATGCCTGTAATTTTCATTTCCCGCAGCACCAATTCGAGTCTGTGCACCAAAACCCCATCGGTGGTCGACGCGATGGTCCTCGCTGTAGTGGCTCTCCACTCCGCGCTAGGATACGCGTACCATTACCCTCACATCAATGTAACTTCAGTGGACATCATGCTGCAGCTGGGTTTGCTCAAAAAACACTGCAGTGACAACACATGAAGGGCTGCGCCTGTTGCCGGCCTCATCCTCGACAAATATGCGTACACTATTGAATGAACCGGTAGCTTGGCAGGGCTTCGTCCGGCCGGTGGCCCTGTAAACGTACGAGGGCCCTCAATGGCCGACGATGGCAGCAAAAACGCGACGACCGGTCCACGGCCAGGGGCTCCGCGAGACCGGACCTCGGGCCTGATGCGGCCGGAACCAACGCCTCCTGGACCTCTGGGGCCGCCCTGGGCAGCTGGGTTCGGCGCGGGGCCGCCGTGGCACTGGCACCCTGGCGCCGGGCCGTGGCCGCCCGGTCCGCCGCTGGGCGCCGGGCCGCCCTGGCACCCGCTGCTCCCGCCGCACCTGATGCCCCCGATGCGCCCGCTCGGCCCCTTCCTCGCCCATGCACATGCACCTCCTCCCGTCTGGGGTGGCATACGGCCGCCACCGCAACTGCCGGGTGCGCAGCCGCGGCTCGGCCCAGGGCCGCCGGCGACGGCGTCGAGCCGCCCGCCATCGGCACCACCGGCACGGCCCCCATCGCCGCCGCGTCCGGCGACCCCCGCGCCCGCGCCCGCGCCCGTGCCGGCGCCGCGGCCGATGGTGGACCCGCGCTTTGCGGTGGACCTGCAGACGGCGCTGCTGCGCCACGGCGGGCCGCAGCCGCTGCCGCTGTCGGGGCTGGGCGCGCTGTGGCAGCGGCAGTTCGGCTGCGCGCTGCCGGCCGACCACCTGGGCTTCAGCTCGCTGCTGGAGCTGCTGCGGACGCTGCCACACGTCGTGGCCATCGGGCGGCCGCCCGAGTACCCGCTCAGCCTGGCCGCGCCGCCGCAGTCGGCCGGGAGCGGGCCGGCAGCTGGGGCTGCAGCGGCGGCGGCGGCGGCGGCTCCCGGCACGCCGCCCGCATCCGCGGGTGCGGCGGGCCCGCTCACAATCCAAATCCGCAAATCTGTGTTGCCGATTGCATCAAAATCCGGGAAAGCGGTGTCAGCTCCATCGGCACAGCGGCCGGCAGCCGCCGCCGCGCCGAAGCCGCGTCCGGCTGCACTGCCTGTGTCTGCAACACCGGCTGCAGGGACGCAGCAGCCGGCGGCGCCGCGCGCAGCCGTGGCGGCGGCGGTCGCAGCCACGGCAGCTGAAGCCGGGGTGGCTGCAGCAGTGCATACACCGGCCCGCCCGGCCCGTTGGGGTCCTGTGCCGGCTACGGCGGCGCCGGCTGCTGCGGCGGCGCCAGCGGCTGCACACACCACCACAGGGGCCATCCCGCTGTGGACCCACCCCGCTGTGGGTGCGGGTGCAGGTTACATCAGGTCAGCAACGGCGGCGTCAGGCGGGGGGGCGGCCTCTAAGCCGCAGCAAGCGCCACCACCGCAGGCCGCCGCGCCTGCAGCGCGTTCTGCGCCCCCAACGCCTGCGCGGCAGCGGCCGCTGGTGGGCGTGGCGCTGCAGCAGGTGGCTGCGCAGCCGCGCCCGCCCCGCAGGCGCCTGTCGCCGGAGAGCCGCAGCCGCCGCACCGGCACCGGCGCCGGCAGCAGCAGGAGCACGGCCGGGGGGCGGAGCCCGCTGCCGGCTGGCTACCGCCTTGACTCGGAGTCCTCTGAATCGTCCTCGTCGTCCTCGTCCTCCTCCTCGTCGAGCAGCAGCAGCGATAGCAGCAGCAGCTCCGATGACTCCTCCGACACAGAGGGTGGGCGTGGGCGCAGCCGGCCGCAGCGGCGCCCGGAGTGTGGGCGGACGGGCGAGCCGCGGGCGGCAGCTCCGGCTGCGGCGGGGCGGGTGGCGGCGACGGCGGCTGGTGGCGGCGGGGCAGGTGCCGTGCCAGAGCGGCGGCAGGAGCAACGTCCCGAGACGGCGGCGGCGGTGGCGACGCAGCAGCAGCAGCAGCAGCAGCGCCCAGGTTCGACTGGCGGCGGTGACGATATGGAGGTGGACGTCGGGACGGAGGTGGAGGCGGATGCAGTGGGGGTGGACGGACCGCCGCCCCCGCCGCCGCCCCCGCCGCCGCCCCCGCCGCCGCCGCCAGAGCTGCCACTAGCCGCCGCTGTCGGGCTGCGCGCCGTCAGCAGCTCGCCGGCTGGCGGCCCCGGCCTGGTCCCTGGCGGCCCTGTCCTGGGCCCTGGCGGCGCTGCAGCAGCTGCGGCTCCGCCTGCCGCGTTGCCTGTGCCGCCCAGGGCACACAACTCGGGGGTGGAGGTGGAGGTGGTGGACCTCACGCGGAGCGAGTCGCCGGAGCCGCGGGGGGCCAGCGGGGAGCCCGAGGAGGCAGGTGCGCGCGCAGGCGCAGGCGCACCCGGCGCTGCGGAGCCGCAGCCAGCCGGTTCCGAAGCCGGCCCAGCGGCAGCGGCAGCGGCAGCGGCAGCGGCAGGCGTCGCAGTCGCCGCCGCGCACGATATGGAGAGCTGTGATGGCGGCAGTAGCAGTGGCAGTGGCGCACACCCGGGTGACGCTCCTGCAGCGGTGGAGGGCGGCAGCGCTGGGGGCGCGCCACCCGCGCCGCACGCGGGCGCGGACGCAGAAGCGGACCCCGGCGCGGGCGCAGATGCGGACGCAGTCGGGGGCACAGGGGGCGGCGCTGGAGGCGGCGCGGGCGCGGATGCGGATGCGGATGCGGATGCGGAAATGACTGCGGAGCCCGAGCCGGAGCCCGAGCCGGAGCCGGATGCAAGTGTGGACGCGGACGCGGATGCGGATGCAAGTGCGGACGCGGGCGCGGACGCTGATGCGGAAGCGGATACGGACGCGGACGCGGAAGCGGATGCGGGGGTGGTGCAGCTGGCCGCGATGCTGGCTGCGGCGTTTGCCGTGCCGCCGGCGGCCGGAGCGCTTGAGCCGGCGCTGGCGCATCAGCAGGCCGCGCCAGCCGCGGCAGAGGTGGAGGCAGAGGTGGCAGGGGCGCCAGGTGCAGACGCGGTAATGGCAGCAGCCACAGGTGCGGCAGCAGCAGCCGCAGCCGCACGCGATGTTGGTGTGGAGGAGCCGCCACCCGCAGCGGCGGCGGCAGGGGAGGCAGCCATCCCACCGGTGGGGGAGATGGAGGTGGAGGTGGATGCGTTGGCGGCGGCCGGTGCGCCGGTGGCGGCGGTGGCGGCTGCAGCGATCGACGGCGCACTGGGTGCAGCGGGTCCCGCAGGTGCGCCGGCGGCAGCACCACCACAGGCGCCACCACCGGCAGTGGCAGCAGCCGCAGCAGCAGTCTCACCCGCTGTGGCCGGAGTGGGTCCAGCGGCGGACGCCTGCGCTGCCGCGCCGGAGGTGGAGGTGGAGGTGGAGGTGGAGGTGTGGGTGCGCGGGGAAGCGGGGCTGGCAGGGGTCCGGCTCGAGCAGTGGCACGAGGCAGACACCTCAGCACCCCCGCCGCCGCCGCCTCCACCGCCGCCGCCGGCTGGTCAAGCTCCGGTCTTGCACGCTGCCGTACGTGTCGGCGGCGGTGGCAGCTGTGCTGTACGGCACATGGATCTGGAGGCGGCGCAGGCACTGCAGCAGGTAGACACGGGCGGCGGCGCGGACGGCGGCGGGGGCAGTAGTGATATGGAGCTGGACACCGCCGGCGCTGGCCTGGATCCAGATCCAGATCCCGCGCTAGTGCTGGGGGCATGCGCGGGCGCCGCCGGCTGCCCACAGACGCTGATGCAGCCGCCGCCCCAATGGCAGCCCTTAACGCAGCCTATGCAGCAGCCTGAGGTGGTGCAGCCGCCGCCGCCACTGCAGCAGCCGCCGCAGCAGCAGCAGCCGCAGCAGCAGCAGCCGCTGCTGCAGCCGCCACTGATGCAGCCGCCGCCGCCGCAGCAGCAGCAGCCATTGCTGCAGCCGCCACTGATGCAGCAGCCATTGATGCAGCAGCCACTGATGCAGCAGCCATTGATGCAGCAGCCATTGATGCAGCAGCCGGTACTGCTGCTGCAGCCACCGCTGCTGCAGCCGCCGCACGTCATGGCGCCGCCTCCATCGCACCTCCACCTGCCGCCGCCCCAGCTGCCCCAGCTGCCTCCGCACAAGGCGCCGCCACTGCTGGAGCCACAGGCGCCGGGGGGCCCGCAGCCGTGCGCCTTGTTCGCGCCACAGCCACAGATGCAGCCACAGCCACAGCCACAGATGCAGCAGCTGTGGCCGCCACCGCAACAGTCAGGCATGCCCTCGCCCTTGCTGCGGCCCCCGCCACCCTTCCAGGTCCTGCAACCCCTGTCGCCACAGGAATTCCAGCAAGCGCTGCAGCGAGCGCAGCAACTGCCGCCGCATCTGCAGCAGGCGCGGCAGCTGCTGCTGCTGCAGCAGCTGCAGGCGCAGCAGCAGCAGCAGCAACAGGCACAGGCGCAGCAGCAGCAGCTGCAGCAGCAGCCCTCGGCGCCGGTGCCGTCGGCAGCATGTCCGCAGCCGCAGCTGCTCCACCAGCTGCAGTCTGCCCTGCAACCGCAGGCGCAGCCGCAGGCACAACAGCCGCAGGCACCGCAGCCGCAGGTGCAACAGCCGCCAGGGCAGCAGCCGCGACCACAGCCTCAGCCGCAGCAGCCCCAGGCCCTGCCGCAGCCCCAACCCCAGCCCCAGCCCCAGCCCCAGCCCCTGCCCCTGCCCCTGCCCCTGCCGCAGCCCCAGCCCCAGCCCCTGCCGCAGCCCCAGCCCCAGCCCCTGCCGCAGCCCCAACCCCAACCCCAGATACAGCCGCAGCCGCAGCCGCAGCCCCAACCCCAGCCGCAGACCCAGGCCCAGACGCAGCCCCAACCCCTCGAGGCAGCGCCACCCGACTTCTTCGCACCCGGCCTGCTGTCCGCCGCCGCGCCGCCGCCGCCCCAGCCGCCGCCACCACCGCACCCGGCGCCGCCCCACACGGAGGTCTTTGCGGCCTTCACGCGGCTGCTGCGGCGCCTGCTGCTGCTGCACCGCCACCTGGCGTGCGGCGGCCTGCGCATGTCGCTGCTGCCCGCCGCCTGGCAGGCCACCTACGGCTGCCCGCTGGTGCCGGGGGTGTGGGGTGGGCCCGGCTGCGCCGACCTGCGCGCGCTGGTGGCGCACGCCGAGCGCGCGGGCGCGGCGGCGGTGATGCCTGACCCCGCCGCGCCGGAGCCGGAGCGGTCGCGCCAGGAGGCGCGGCAGCGCCGGGAGGCGCAGGCGCGGGAGTGCGGGGCGGCGAGGCCGCCGCCGCTGCAGCCGGGCGAGGGCGAGGGCGTGGACCTGCGGCTTGTGGTGGGGCGGGTGGACGCGGCGGGGGTGGAGGAGCTGGCGGCGGCCGTGTGGGCGGACATGCTGCGGCACAAGCACCACCATAACGCTGCGCACCCGGCGCACCCGCAGCACCCGCAGGCGCACCTGTGGCAGGCGCAGGTGGCGGCGGGCATGTCCGCCTGGCCGCTGCCGGGCGCGCTGGCGCTGGCGGGGCCGCCGCCGGAGGCCGCCGCCGCTGCCCACGTGTCGTACGAGGCTGTGGCGGCCGGCCTGTCCTACTGGCTGGGCGGGCTGAGCCTGGCCGAGCTGCGGCCGCCGCTGCCGCCGCCGCCCAGTCTGCAGCGGCTGAGGCAGCTGGACCGCCGGGTGGGGGCCACCATTGAGGCCTACTGCGCGGCACGGTGAGGAGGGGCGGTGGAGGGCCGGTGGAGGGCCGGTGGCTGGGCAGGACGGTGGCTGGTTGGGGATGGCCAGGGCGCACACAGAACGTGGGAGCGGGGCCGCCGCAGTACCGTAACCGCCTTGCTGCGCGACTGACACGTGCCCCCCCCCCTCCCCCGCTGTCCAGGTGTGTGGTGACGCTGTGGGAGCTGGAGAGGCACGTGTGTGCGGCCGAGGGCGTGGCGGCCTTTGTCGACCTGCGGCTGGGGCCGCTCACCGCGCACCCGGTCGTGCGGAGGGTCTTCTTCGCAGGCCTCGTCAGGAGGAATTACAGGAACGTCTTCACACAAACCCAGACCGGTAAGGCTGCTGCGGCGCTGTCCTGCCGCCCTGCCGCCCTCGTCGGCGCAGTCCGGGTCGCACGCTCCCGCCTTCGTGCGCCACTGCTTCCTGAGCCTGTCCCTTGCGATCTCCAGCTAACGCACGCACACATACACCTGGCGCTGGACCCCAAAACAAACCACACACACCGGCCGCCACTGTGGAACCCACACACCGCCACACACACGGCCACACGCAGGGCCGCCCGCCGACTACGGCTTCCCGCGCATCAGCGCCTTCGACGTGGCGGCGGCGCTGCGGCGCGTGGCCGCCGCGCGCGGCCTGACCTGGTGCCGCGCCGCCGCCGCCGGCTTCACCACCACCTCCAAGCCCTACGCGCAGCTGCTGGCGGCGGTGCTGGACGAACTCGACCGCGGGCTGAGCGCGCTGCAGGACGCGCGGCAGGCGCAGCTGGAGGCGCTCGGCCGCCAGGGCCGCGCGCCGGCGGGGCCAGGCGGTGGCGCCTGGGGCTGGGGTGCGGACGGCGGCGGCGGCGCCGGCGGCTGCGACGGAGGCGACTGCGGCGACGGCGGCGGCGCCGATGTGTATGTGGTGGAGTCGTGCACCTGGCCGCGCTGGTGGCTGCCCACCGGCTTCCCCTGCCTGGCGCCCAGCAGCCCGCCCGAGGTGCGCGCCGCCGCGCTGGGGCTGCGGCTGGGCGTGCTGGTGTCGGACCTGCAGCTGTACGTGGAGGTGGCGGTGGCGGCGCTGCGCGAGGAGCAGTGGGCCGCGCTGCGCGGCGTGCTCGCGCAGCCCGCCGCCAAGCTGCGGCAGCTGGCGGCGGCGGTGCCGGCGCGCTACCTGGCCGCGTTCGAGCGACACAGCGGCGGCGGCGGCGCGCAGCCGGCGGCAGGGACGGGGGCGTATGCGCGGGCGCGGGCGGCGGCGGCGGCAACGAAGGCGGGGCGGGCGGCGGCAGCGGCGGAGGCGCAGCCGCGTGGGTCGGCCCAGCAGGCGGCGGCGGCGGCGGCGGAGGAGGAGGAGGAGGAGGAGGAGTGGGAGGAGTATGAGACGGCGGAGGAGGAGGAGGACGAGGCTGAGCAGGAGTCGGGGCATGAGCTTGAGGAGGAGGAGGAGGAGGAGGCTGAGCAGGAGTCGGGGCATGAGCTTGAGGAGGAGGCGGAGGAGGAGGAGCAGGCGGGCGAGCACGAGCACTGCGACGGCCAGCCAGCGGTCGGGGACGCGCACACGGGGTCAGAGGCACCTCTGCCCCCGCCGCCGCCGCTGCCGTCTACACAACCGCTGCCGCCGCCGCCACCGCTGCCGTCTGCACAACCGCTGCCGCCGCCGCCACCGCTGCCGCCGCCTCCGCCGCTGCCGCCGCCGCCGCCGCTGCCGTCTGCACAGCAGCCGCTGGTGCCGCCGCCGCCGGTGCAGCAGGCTCGGAAGCAGCCCCAGCAACCGCAGCCGCCTCAGCAGCCGCAGCCGCGCACGCCGCCCTTGAGCAAGGAACAGAAGCGGCTTCAGAAGCGGGTGTGCGACCAGATGCAGATACAGGCGCAGCAGCTGCAGGCCCAGAAGCGGGTGCAGCAGGCGCAGCAGGCGCAGCAGCAGCAGCAGGCGGCGGGGGCGTCGCCAAAGGCGTCGCGCAAAGCCGCTAAGAATCGCGTCGGCAAGGAGCGGCACAAGGCGCGGGTGGCGCGGGCGCTGGCGCAGGTCAGCTGGTCCGACCCCACGCTGCCGCAGCTGCCCGCGATGCCGCCGGCGCCAGAGCTGCTGGTGCGCGACGGCCGGCAGGTGCGACGGGGGGCTGTGTGCGGGGCTGTGCGCAGGGCTGAGTGCGTGTTTGGGGACGGGCGAGTGGGCTGCTGTGTCTCTGTTGTGGACACGTGCGGTCCGCCGCCCAGCCCAGCACCGCACTGTCCCCATCAAGCTGCCTGGCGCCCGCCGGCCGTGTCACGCCTGGCCATGTTCCCCGGCCGCCGCGCCACACGCACGGTAACCCCGCGCGCTCAGGCGTCAACTCCCCGCCCGACCCGCGCGGCCCGACACCACTCACTCCCCCCGGCCCCACCGCGCCACCGCCACGCCCCCCTCCCCATCATCACCCTCACACACACCCTCACACACACGCACACACACACGCCCTCCCGCCCTCCCGCCCCTCCAAAGGTCAAGTCCGCCACCGCGCGCGCCGCGGTGCTGGGCGCGCTGCGCCGCGAGCCGCCGCTGCCGCCGGGGCTGCCGGCGGGGGGCTACGGCTTCCTGCAGCTGCTGCTGGCGGAGCAGCCGCACGTGGCGGCGGGCCGGCAGCCGCACACCAACTACATGGTGGGGGCCGGGGGGTGGAGGCTGAGGGCTGGGCGGGGGTGGGGGGTGGGGGGTGGGGGGGTTGTAAACACCAGCCCAATCTAAACCCAAGCGAAACCGGGGGGAATTGTGAATACCATCCCAAGCGGGGGGTATACGTGGCGCACCCTTAGACGCATCCTCCATTGTCTGTGCCGTACTCGCCGGTGACCTGACCCGGCGGCACCCACCCCCCGCCCCCACCCCCCCAGGCCGGCGACGTGCGCGCTGTGCGCCGCGGCCAGCTGCTGCCCGCCGACCTGCCCGCCTTCGCGCTGCGCGTGGAGGACGCCCTGGCTGCGCTGGCGGCGGAGCACAGGGGCCGGCAGCAGCCGGGACAGCAGCAGCAGCAGCAGCAGCAGCCCCAGGCGGGACAGGGGCAGCAGCGGCAGCAGCAAGAGCCGGGGCAGCAGCAGCAAGAGCCGGGGCAGGAGCTGGAGCCGGAGGGGGAGCAGCAGGGGCAGTCGTCGGCCCCGCCGGGCCCGGCCGCACGAGCACCCGCGCCGTCCTCGGCGGCGGCGGTGCCTCTCGCGGACGAGGCTGCGGTGGTGGCGGGCGCGCCGGGCGTGAGCCGGCCGCCCGAGGCGTGGGCGGGCAGTGCGCTGCGCAACCTGGAGGGCCTGGGCGGCGGCGGGCCGGACCCCGCCCGCTACTGCCCGCTGCTGCCGGACTGGGACAACGGCGGGTACCTGGTGGGTGGGGTGGGGGTGGGGTGGGGGTGGGGTGGGGGTGGGGGTGGGGGTGGGTGCGAAAGCGGCAGAGTAGGCTGGGGTTTTGGGGTGTAGGTAGCAGGTCGCCAGCCGGGCAGGGCAGGGCAGGGCAGGGCAGGGCAGGGCAGGGCAGGGCAGGGCAGGGCAGGGCGGTGTCGGCAGGCCCCCGCCCCCTCGCCGACTGTCTGTGCACAGGCCCGGTGACACTACCCACACTTCTGACCACCTCCCGCTGCCCCCACAACCCCCGCTGCCCCGCATCCCGCACTCCGCCCCACCCGCAGGCGGCCGCCAACAGCGTGTGCGTGCGCCGCGAGCTCATGACCGCCTTCCCCGCCCTCACCTCGCCCGACTTCACACCCGGCGACCTGGCGGTGAGGCGGCGGCGGGCGGGGGCCGCTGGGCCCGTGGGCCCGTGGGCCGTGGCTGGCGGACAGGGCCGGCGGGGCGGGGCATTTCGGGATAACCGAGATCGGTGTGGGATGTGGTTAAGGGCCTGAGCGTGTGCGTATGCGTGTGCATGTGGCCCGACCGGCCCGCTTCTGCCCCACTTCTCCCCCCCTACGCTCTTCGCCTCGAAATTCAAGAGTATACCGTTACCCTGTACTGCCGCAACCTGCACCTGCCTGCCCCTTGTCTAGTTTAGCTTGGTTAAGATTGGGCTGGTGTTTACAGCCACCCCACACACACCGCCCGCAGGCCGCCTTCGGCGCGCGCGTGCGGCAGCTGCTGACGGGCCCGCACACGGAGGTGGAGGCGGGCGCGGCGGGCGGGCCGCGCGAGTCGTTCTACACCCAGGCGCTGCAGCTGCTGGCGCGGGAGCTGTTCGGTGAGGCAGGCGGAGGGGCGCGGGCTGCAGGCGGGGGGGGACGGGTGAGGGGGGTGAGGGGGGCCAATCTCCAATTCCCAAATCAACCGGGCGGGTGAGACGGATGGAGCTGCGTGGCAGCTGGGGCGGCTTTTTTCCGTTTTATGTTTTTTGGCACACAGCCACAGCCTCACACATTCACTCACGCACACGCGTACGCACGCCCACAGGCGCGCTGTGCCGCGGCGAGGCGGCGGGCGCCCTGACCGGCATGGAGGCGCGGCTGGGGCACGTGTCGGTGGCCGGCGGCCTCAAGCACGGCAGGGTGAGTGTGGCGCGCACAGGCGGGCGCGGGGGTGCGACGGGGGGCGGGGGCGGGGCTCGTGCAGCTTGTGCTGCGGTGGCGATGAGGGGAAGGGGGTTGCGACCACCAGCCAAACCTTGACCAGAACCAAACCAAACTACACACACCGCTCACCCCTGTGTGTCGTATCCCCTCCGCCACGTCACGTGCAGCACAAGAACCGGGCGGACAAGCTGGCACCCGACGAGGTGAGCAAGGGGGAGGGAGGGAGGGAGGGAGGGAGGGAGGGAGGGAGGGAGGGAGGGAGGGAGGGAGGGAGGGAGGGAGGGAGGGAGGGAGGGAGGGAGGGAGGGAGGGAGGGAGGGAGGGAGGGAGGGAGGGAGGGAGGGAGGGAGGGAGGGAGGGAGGGAGGGAGGGAGGGAGGGAGGGAGGGAGGGAGGGAGGGAGGGAGGGAGGGAGGGAGGGAGGGAGGGAGGGAGGGAGTTGATGTGATTGGACTGGACTTGCCCATACCTTCTGGCCTCCGGCGCCACACACACCCAACACACCCAACACACACACAAGCCCAACACACCCAACACACACACACACACACACGCCCACAGGTCACGGACCGCGTCAACGCCGCCATCGGCCCGCTGTGCGCCAGCCCGCTGAGCCACCTGCTCATCCGCAGCCTGCACGCAGCCCTGGCGCCGCCGCAGCAGCCCCAGCAGCAGCAGCCCCAGCAGCAGCCACAGCCGCAGCCGCAACAGCAGCCCCAGCCCCAGCACCTACCCCAGCCGCAGCAGCAGGACGAAGGTCGGGATCAGGTGCAGGGCGGACCGGCGGCAGCAGCGCCGCCGCCGCATGAGCCGCAGCCGCATGAGCCGCAGCCGCAGCCGCAGGCGCCAGTGGAGCACGTGATGGTAGAGGCAATGGAGCACACGGAGTGCAGCGGCGGCGGCGGCGGCAGCCAGCAGCAGTTTTGGAGCTGCTGCGAGTCGGGCGACAGTGCGGGGCCGCGGGGGCGCCGCGCAGCAGCAGCAGGAGGGGACTGTCCCAGCGCCAGCTGCGCCCGGTCACCCAGCGCGTGCAGCTTCCACAGCGCTGCGGACCGCGTGGAGGCGGAGGCGGACACGGCGGCGGAGGCCGCCGGGGCGGAGGCGCTAGAGGCGGCGGCGGCGGCGAGGGGCGGGGACGACCCGCAGGAGGACGACGACGACGTCAGCAGCGCACCGCCTCACCGGCCCCAGGACCCGCCGCCGCAGCCGACGCAGCCGACGCAGCCGACGCAGTCGGCGCAGCCGCGGCGGTCGCAGCTGCCGCCTCCACCTGGATCCGCGGCGCCCGCTGAGGTGTGTGTCCGGCCAGCCAACGCCAGTCCCCTCCTGGGCGCAGCTGCCGAAACGGCTGCTGCTGCAGCTGCCGCCGCCGCTGCTGGCGATGCTGCTGCAGCTGCCGACACCTGTGCCTGTGCGGACACGCCCCCAGGGGCGCCGCCCTCGGCCCCGCAGTCGGCACCGCTGCAGCCCCAGACACACGCAGTGTTAGGGGTGGCGGCGGGGGCAGTCTCCGGCGCGGATGCGCAGCTGCCACCCCGGGCGGACTCGGTGGTCGGCCGCATGCTGCTGCGCAAACGCAGGTGCAGTGGGGCACCGGACACAGCAGGAGCAGCAGCGGGGGCGGGCGCAGAGGCGCAGCTGCCTCCCCGGGCGGATGCAGCCGCGGTCGGGCGCATGGTGCTGCGCAAACGCAGGCGCGGTGGGGCAGCGGACACCACAGGAACAGCGGGCGCGGCGGGGGCAGGGGCGGGGGTAGGGGCGGCCACAGCAGCACCAGCAGTGTCAATGCTGCCGGCCGTAGCAGCGAGCCCCTCCGCGGGGCCTATGACGAGGGCGCGGCTGCGGGCAAGGCAGCTGGCGGGCGAGCATGTGGACGAGCCGGCGGGCGGACTGGCGGGACAGCTGGCGGGCGCCAAGCGCCGCAAGCGGCTGGAGGCTGTCGGGGGCCCGCCAGCGCCTGCTACTGCTACTGCTGGTGCTGGTGCTGGTGCTGGTGCTGGTGCTGGTGCTGGTGCTGGTGCTGGTGCTGGTGCTGGTGCTGGTGCCGGTGCCGGTGCCGGTGCCGGTGCCGGTGCCGGTGCCGGTGCCGGTGCCGGTGCCGGTGCCGGTGCCGGTGCCGGTGCCGGTGCCGGTGCCGGTGCCGGTGCCGGTGCCGGTGCCGGTGCCGGTGTCACAGGCGGCCGAGCTGAATCCCCCGACAGGGACACACCGCCCCCACCCCCGCCACCGCCCCCATCAGCCCCGCCGCCGCCTGCCCCGCAGCCCCAACCCCATCAGCAGCCGTGGATACCAACACAGGCACAGGCGCAGGCCCTAGCACAGGCACAGGCACAGGTGCAGGCCATGGCACTGGCACTGGCGCAGCCACATGCGCAGCCACAGGTGCAGGCGCAGCCACAGGCGAAGCCACAGGCGCAGGCACAAGCGCGGTCACAACCGCGATCACAGGAACAGGCTCAGCCACGGCCGCAGGCACAAGCGCAGCCACAGGTGCAGGCGCAGCCACAGGCGCAGGCACAAGCGCGGCCACAGGCACAGGCGCAGCCACAGGCGCAGGCACAAGCGCGGCCACAGGCACAGGCTCAGCCACAGCCGCAAGCGCAGCCACAGGCGCAGGCACAACCACAGGCGCAGCCGCGGGAGGCGGGCGCCGGCTCCCCGGGGCACCCGACTGACCTGCCGTCGCTGGCACGTGACTGCGGCGACACCTCGGTGAGGCGCGGGGACAGGGTGTTGGGCGGCAGGGTGTCGGGCGGCTCAAGGGAAGGGAAGAGCTACAGGACCATATAGTGGGCCTGTTGGGTGAATTGTCGTTGGCTTGCCGATGACTTGTGTGCCGCCTGCCCCGCCCCTCCTTGCCTGTCCCCCTTACCTGCATCCCCCCCCCCCGCCCCCTTACCTGCATCCCGCCATGCCCCTCCTCCTCCTCCGCCGCCGCCGCCGCCGCCGCCGCAGCTGACGGGCCGCTGGGGCGAGGAGCTGGTGTACCGCGACATCCTGCGCCAGCTGGCCGTGGCGGCGCCGCACCAGCAACACCACCCACACCACCAGCACCCGCACCCGCACCAGCAGCGCACGCTGTACCCGCACCCGGCGCCGGGCCTGCAGCCGTACTCGGCCTGGAGCGTGGAGTGGGTCAACGCGGCGGGCGAGAGCTTCCTGCCGTACGACATTGTCGTGCGGCGGGGCGGCGAGGCGGTGTCGTACATCGAGGTCAAGGCCAGCACCAGCATGAGCAAGAAGCTGTTTGAGATCAGCGCGGTGCAGCTGCTGCGCGCGGCGGAGCTGGGGCCGCGCTGGGAGCTGGCGATCGTGCGCGGCGCGCGCGGCCCAGCGCCCAGCATCGTGCGCGTGCCGCAGGCGATGCGGGCGATACGCCTGAAGCGCCTGCAGCTGTTTGTGGGGCTCGGCAACGCCGAAGAGTGAGTAGAGGGCCGGGGCGCGGCTAGCATTGCAGGGGCGACAGGGCTGGCTAGAGGTGGAACATGGAATGTGATAAGTAAGAGTGTGCAAAAGCGTACTGAACCGCTCGCCTTGCCCGCGTGCGGATGTGACCACCCGTGTGGATAAACTCCACTGTATACACACACCGCATGTGGCCGCTGTGAGGCTGTAGCAGCGGAGGCAATAGGTTTCCTGTGATGGCAGGGATGGTGCCTGCCGCTGTGACTACCACGGTGGGGGAGGGGGAGGGCCGGCGGGGGGGGGGGTGAACACCAGCGCAAGCTGGACCAAGCCAAACCGGACGGAGTCCGGGCAAATGCGATAGAGCTAGTGCACTGCTATGCTGTACACGTGGGATCGGGGCCGGTGATGTTGACGGGGCGGGCGAGGCCGGCGCGCCGTGGAGTCGTGGACCAGGCAGGGCTGGAGCGGCTGAGCTCGGCCGCCGTGTGAGGTCTGGTGTGATCTGGTGCAGCCGTGCAGGTTGCCGGCGTTACCGTTACAGCCGTGCAGCCGTACAGGTGGCTCGCCCGAAAGCTCGGAGCAGGAAGGGTGACTGGGTCTCACAGAGTCAGCAGGCCTCTTGAACCCAATGCAATTAG
Source organism: Chlamydomonas incerta (assembly GCA_016834605.1). Lineage (NCBI taxonomy): Eukaryota > Viridiplantae > Chlorophyta > Chlorophyceae > Chlamydomonadales > Chlamydomonadaceae > Chlamydomonas > Chlamydomonas incerta. Next base: position 127,479 of record JAEHOC010000076.1, read on the forward strand.
GTTTGCGACATCACGACAACAACGTTGCGTATTTGTAGGCGGGCTGGTTGCGTGCTGCCGGGTCTGTTCACTGGGGATGGAGGAGGCGGCACGATGGCGCCAGGTGGCGCCCCGAGCCCCGCCTGGCGCTGTGGCGCATTTGGCAGCCGGCCGTTGGGGGCAAAGGGGGCACACACCTGGTATGACAGCCAAAGCAATTGATGGCAGGCGCATCTGACGCGGGGGAGGTCAGCGAGGCGAGTTGACCCGGATGGACGAGGGAGGGGACAGCGGTCAGGACAGGTCAGGATCCAGGCAACCGATGCCAACACAGCCAAAGCCAATCAGCACCGAGGCGACGTGTACACCAAATGCAATGCACTTTGGCTTCAACTCCAAACTTCATTTCTAGTTCTAACCTAGATCTCATCCTTCCAGCTGCACTTAGATTGAACAACCTTTATTTCTACCAGCAGGTTGCCTTGAGGGGCACGTCCGCGGTGAAATGTCCAACTCGCGTCGGAAAGAATTTAACGCCGAGACCGGTTCAACGCAACCGTCGCAAACTTTAAACCTCCTCGATGTGCTGCGACAGCTGGACGTCAGCGCTGTGGACTGCATCCTTGGCACGAACTTCGGCTGGACGGGCGCGCGGCTCGCGTGCACCGAGCTGCGAGACTTTGTGGACTCCAACATTCGCACTGCGTACCTCCGCTTGACATGGGATGCCACGATGCGCCAGACTCGGCGGGTGGGGAGCTTCACCTCGCCCCTGGCGCGGTTCCGGCGCTGCGAAAGCTTGAGCATTCGTTTCCACAAGGCTAAGGGTGATGACGACATTCCGCACCCGTCGCTGCTGGCCGGCTGGCTCGTGGCGGGCGTGGGCGCCGATGTGGCGCGCAACATCAGCATGCTGAGTCTGGCGGGCGCCCTGGACCTCCCCACTCTGACCAGCGTCTCGCTCGTGCTGGCGGGGACTCTGCGACACGTGCACACGCTCCAGCTCAACACCATCTGTTGCGGCTCGGGCGGCTTCGGCAACTTGGACCCCCTCCACAGCGCGCTGCGTGGCGCCTTTCCGGCGCTCCAAGAGCTGTGCCTGCCTGCCGTGGCCTGCCTGCGCGGCCTGGAGGCCTTTGCCGGCAGCGCCCTGCACACCGTGCGCGTCATGCGGGACAGCCCCGGATGCCTGCGCCTGAGCCACGTGCGCAGCCTGCTGCAGCTGTCCCGGCTGCGGCACCTCGACCTGGCGGGGGAGGGCTGGGAAGCGAGGTGGGTCGACGATGGTGGCGATCAGGACGCCTGGGAAGACCTGGACACGGACGACGAGGACAAGGACGACGACGCGGAAGAGGGCGTTCAAGCGGGCACTGATGAGGAGCTGGCGCTGGGGGACGCGACTCTTTTAAAAACGCTGCGTGGGCTGGATGAGAAGTGGGTGCAGGAGCTGTGGGCGCTGCGGCGGCTGCTCGCCTCGGCCCCACCGACGCTGGAGAGCCTGCGGCTGCGAGGCCATCTTGACGAGATCAACTTCGAGGGTGGCAGGATCACTCGCGTCGCGACGTCGAAGTACTATTACCAACCGGATGGCTTGCGTCGCGCTGCGGCGGCGCTTCTGCCGCGGCTGGAGGCCACGGGGCAGCGGCTTGTGCTGTTGCAGGTGCGCGGGGGCCTGGGGAAAGCAGTGTCGCTGTGGTGCTATACAGGGCTGACGCCACATCTCGTCACGTCAGGTCGCGCCTGCGACCCTGCCCGCCCGTGCATGCGCATGTATGTCCCCGGGGCACAACGGCTACACCCTGGCGCGCCAATGTGCAGGTCGAACAGGTGTTAGACGCCCCCCCGGGCGTCATCTCGCTGCTGCAGCCGCACTCGGCCTTTGTGCGGCTCCTGGCCAAGTGCGACCGGGTGGAGCTGGGGCGGCTGAGACTGGACGTAGGCTCGGTGCAGCTCGGTGCCGAGACGGCGGCGGCGGCGGCTGCAGCGCTGCAGGCGGTGGCGACGGCGATGGGCGGCGAGCTGCCGGACGAGCTCCAGGTCTGGGCGTCCGATTGGGACTGGACGCTGCAGATGCGGCCGCGGTGCCAGAGAGGAGGTGGAGGAGACAGTGGTGCCGCTGCCGACGGCCGCGGTGGCAGCTGTGGGCGTGGCACAGGTGGCGCCGCCACGGCAGCACCTGCAGCAGTGATCGAGCTGACGGCTGAGCAGGTGCTGGAGCGAGCGGCGGACAAGATGTGGGCAGCGGCGTCAGCGCAGGGCGCGGCGGCCGGAGTGGCGGACACACAGGAGCGAACGTGTTCCTATTGGGGGACGACTGAACGTGCTGCTGCGGGGCCCGTTGGTGTGGCAGCTCACATGTGGGCGCAGGGCAGGCGGCGACGCGCGCCGGCTGATGGACTGGCTCGGCAGTCCTGTGGCCGCCGGGCCGCAGCCACAGCCGCAGCAGCCGGGCAGGGGGGCAGATGGCCGCGGCGGCCGTAGCCACCAGATTTCAGGTGCGCAACTGCAGCTTCGCGTCCTGCGGCCCCGGCAGCACCATGGCGGTTGTGACGTGCGACTGCCCCATTGCGGCGCTGCAGCTTTATCGGGCGGCGGCGGCGGCGGCTCGTGAGGCGCCCTGCGGCCTGCAAGTATCCGCCGCTCGGGTCAGCCAATTCACGGACTGCTGGCGCCATGCCATTGCACAGGTGGGCGGGGCAACGTCGGGTGGTGGCGGCTGGGTACCCACTGACATTAAGTAGCCGACGGGCGGGGCCGCTGATCCGCCAGGTGGTGTGATGTGGCGTGTGTGGCGTGTTGTCGCCTCTTGAGTCGGTTGCGCGGGTGTGCAGCCACGTGACGGCCGGCCTAGGTGCCCACACACAAGCGCCTTGGGCCACCCGTGCCGGCGCCTGTCAGGCGGCGCATGCATGACGGCGCCTGTCAGGCGGCAGCATAGCATCAATCCAACACCCCAATCACCGATTACTTCACCTTCCAACCCCCACACGTGCACTGCAGGCGATCCGGGAGCTGTGGCACGACCACCTCAGCTCCGCGCCTCAGCCGGCTGCGGCAGCGTCGATTGCGGCTGCGGGAGCGGGTGGCCCAGCTGATGGTGGCGATGGCGCCGGTGGCGGGCCGGCTAAGACTAACGCGGCTGGTGCGGTCTGGGAGCCGGAGCGGGCGCCACGCCGACAGCCGGCGGGCGATGCAGCGGGCGGGGTCGATGGCGGGGACAATGACGACCTGCAGGTGCTCATGCGCCTGCTGCCGCTGTTGGAGCAGGCGCATGCGGCAGTGATGCACGTGAAGCTGGACAATGCGTGACAGGCTGGAAGGGCGGCTGCTACTCTTGAGCACTGGGGCGGGCAGGAACGCGGCGGCGGCGTGGCGCACCGACGGAGGCAGTGGGACAGTGGTGCCGTGTAGTACGCAGTACCGTATACCAACCAGGCGGTTAACGGCGGGCAGGGCAAGGCCGAAAGGCGTGCGGCAGCGGCAGGGGTGGGGCCGGTGAGGTGTTCGGCGGTGTGCCATAGCCCGGATGGCTGGTGGAGTGGCTGTGTTGGAGCTGTGTGCTGTGGTGCCGCAATACTGCCCTCGCGCGGGCCTGTGTGTGCCTGCTGCAGTAACATTGCGCCAAGTGTTGACAAGTGTTGATGCAACGTCGCAGTGCGTGACGGTGCTTTGCAAGGTGCTGCCGCTTCGACATTTTGGAAACGAGGGTCGAGTTGTGTTTCTAGGTTTGCGAGTCCGTCCCCGTAAGTGTCTAAGTGTCTCCATTTTAATCTGACTGGCGTTATGGCTGGCTGAGCAAGGAGAGAGGAGGTGTGTGCGCCGTGGTTTGCATGTCGCGGCCCTTTTGCTGCGCCAGGAATTCAGTAAGCGACCAGGTCTTGCCTTGAGCTGCCCAGCCGTACCTGGTGGTTGGCGTTGTCACAGAGGTGACGACCACATGTACGTGCAGAGCGATACCGTTGATTTGTCCATGAACGTGTGAAACATTCTTTATGACAAGAAGAGGTGTCTTTCCAGCGCGGCTGGAAAGGGGGGCTGAGTCCCCGTCACGTCTCCCGTCTGATGCCGAAGGTGTTGCGACACTACCTCATCTCCCGGACATAGCTCAGGCTTGACGCTGGGGCTGGCGCCGCCGGGCGGCTTGGGCGAGGTGGGCGGCGCGGCGTCAAACGCGGCACGCCACTCCTGGTACTTGACCCAGCGCAGCCCAGACCGCTCCACCACCTGCGGTGCGTTGTTAGGCCATGCCATGTGTCATGCCGCGTGTCATGCAGCGATGTGTGTCGGGAGGTGGAAGCGTACTATGCCCACGCCGCAGCCCCAGTCCCAAGGCCCCTACAGCGCCCACCCACGCCCGCAAGACACGCTCCCCTCCGCCCCCTCCCCCTCTTCCGCACACCCCCACTCCCCGCCCCGCCTCTCACCCGGGTGCCTGCGGGCAGCGGCGGGCTGAGCTCCGCCAGCGGCCGGCCGCCGGGCGGCAGCGCCACCTCCACCTTGACCTGCCAGCGCCGGCTGGGCGTGGAGGGGCCCGCGGTGGCCTCGAACCAGGCGCGCGGCACACAGTCCTCCACAGCCCGCTCCTGTGCCGCCCCCGCCCCCGACCCCGCGCCCGCGCCCTTGCCCGCCGGCGACTCGCCGGCGCCGCCCTTGGAGGAGCGCCGCCGCTTGGGCGCGGCCGCGGCATCGCCCGCAGCGCCGGGCGCGGACTCCTCATCCCCACCACCACCCGCACCCGCAGCTGCGTCGCCCGCTTCCTCCGCCTCGCCGCCTTCCTCGTCGTCCTTGTCCTTGCCCCGGCCCTTCTCCTTGTCCTTGTCACCGGCCGCCGCCGCCGACCCCGGCGGCGGCACGTGCAAGATGCGTACGGTGGTGCCGCCGCGGCGGTTGGGCACGGCGTCGTCGTACGCGGTACGGCCGGGGCAGTACGCCAGGCCGTAGCGGGTCAGCGCGCCGTGGTTCAGGCGGAAGCACCACAGCGTCTGGGGGGGGCGGGTGGGAGGGGTCGGCACGAGGGGTCACAGGAGGCGGCGGCGGCACGAGGGGTCGGCACGAGGGGTCGGCAAGATGGGTCGGTAAGATGGGTCAGGAGGGTCAGCAGGGGTTGGGGGCGGGGTTAGGCTTGCCGGGTTGGTTCACAACGAATGGCAGGCAACCTACGGCCGTCACCACTCACCGTTGAACATCCATTCAGTAGACCATCGCCGACCGTAACGACGAGTCGACGACAACACCTGCACGCCCGTGGCCTCCAACGCCGCCCGGTACATGGTAGGGACGCCGCGCGGAGGGCTGCCGCGCCCGTGTTGGAGGACGTGCGACCCCAGCACGGCGGCAGCAGCCAGGTCAGCCAAGGCCGCAGCAGCCGAGTCAGCCGCGGGGGATGGAGGAGGCGGCACGATAGCGCGCGCTGCCTGGCGCTGCGGCGTCGCGGGCGCATTGGCAGACAAGGGTTGGGGGGCGATGGGGGCAACACGCCATAGCAGACGCAATTGGCGGCAGGCGCATCTGAGGTTGGTGAGGTCGGAGGGCGTGCCTTTCGGATCCACGCGGTGGCCAAATGGGCGCCAAGTACTCATCCTTCCAGCAGCCTATGACAAGTTTTATATACTGAGGTTGGCCAAACTTCATTTCCACCAGCAATTGGGCCTGACAGGCACGTCCTTGAAGAGATGCCCCAGGAGATGTCCAACTCGCGCGGGGAAGGATTAAACGGCGAGACCGATACAACGCAAACACCTCAAGCTTTAAACCTTCTCGATGTGCTGCGACAGCTGGACGTCAGCGCTGCGGACCGCATCCTTGACGCAAACTTGGGCTGGCGCCGAGCGCGGCTCGCCTGCACTGAGCTGCGAGACTTTGTCGACTCCAACACTCGCACCGCGCAGCTGTGCTTGACATGGGATGCCACGACGAGCCAGACTCAGCGGATGGGGAGCTTCACCTCGCCCCTGGCGCAGTTCCGGCGCTGCAAAAGCTTACGTATTCGGTTCGTCAAGGCTAAGGATGATGATGAAATTCCGCACCCGTCGCTGCTGGCCGGCTGGCTCGTGGCGGGCATGGGCGCCGATGTGGCGCGCAACATCACCACGCTGAGTCTGGAGGGCGCCCTGGACCTGCCCACGCTGACCACCGTCTCGCTCGTGCTGGCGGGGACTCTGCGACACGTGCACACACTCAAGCTCAACACCTTCTGTTGCGGCTCGGGCGGCTTCGGCAATTTCTACGCCCTCCACAGCGCGCTGCGTGGCGCCTTTCCGGCGCTCGGAGAGCTCTGCCTGCCTGGCAAGGCCTGCCTGCGCGGCCTGGAGGCCTTTGCCGGCAGCGCCCTGCACACCGTGCGCGTCTTGCGGGGCAGCCCCGGCCGCCTACGCCTGAGTCACGTGCGCAGCCTGCTGCAGCTGTCCCAGCTTCGGCACCTGGACCTGGCGGGGGCGGGCTGGGAAGCGAAGTGGGACAAAGGCGTCCATGGCCACAAGATCTGGGGGGACGAGGCCGACGTGGACGCGGACGAGGACACAGGAGTCGACGCGGCACAGGGCGGGCGGGCGCTGTTGAGAAGCTGGCGCAGGGATCTGGCGCAGGGGCACGCACAAATTGCAGAGGCGTTCCGTCACTTGTGTTCGTGGGGTGAGGAGTGGGTGCAGGAGATGTGGGCGCTGCGGCGGCTGCTCGCCTCGGCGCCGCCGGCGCTGGAGAGCCTGTGGCTGCCAGGGTATCTTGGTGAGCTCAACTTCGAGGGCGGCAGGATCACTCGTGCAGCCGTGGTGAAAGTGGGCATACGCGAACACGATGCCTTCATTTTCGCTGCGGCGGTGCTTCTGCCGCGGCTGGAGGCGACGGGGCAGCGGCTGCCGCTGTTTAGGGTGCGCGGGGCTCGGGGGCGGGGGTGGGGTGGGGTGGGGTTTGTAAACACCAGCCCAACCTAAACCAAGCTAAACTAGACAAGAGATAGGCAGTGCAGTTTGCGTTGGGGGGTGGCCCTGCAGGGTTTGGCTGCCGCGGGTTTCCATGGTTTGGGGACGGTGGCCCTGCTGCGGGACTGCTGGGTGGGCGGACTGCGTTGTGTCCTGCTGTGCCGCCACGGGCTGACGTCACGTCCATCACGTCGTGTCGCGTTCCCCGCCTGTGCGCCCCGACGGCTTCGGGGCACAACGGCCGCGCCACGCCGCGCCACTTTGCAGGTCAAAGAGCTGCACCGTGACTCACTACCGCGCAGGTCGAGGCTCTGATGGACGACCCCGCGGGCGTCATCTCGCTGCTGCAGCCGCACTCGGCCTTCGCGCGGCTCCTGGCCAAGTGCGACCGGGTGGAGCTGGGGCTGCTGATGCTGCGCGTAGACTCGGTACAGCTCGGCACCGAGGCGGCGGCGGCGGCGGCGGCGGCGGCGGCGCTGCAGGCATTGGCGAGGGCGATGGGCGGCGGGCTGCCGAACCAGCTCGGCGTCAGCGGACCCTCTTGGGACTGCAGGCTGCGGCTGCGGCCGCGGTGCGAGAGAGGATCAGGAGACAGAGTGGCCGCTGCCGACGGCCGCGGTGGCAGCGGTGGGCGTGGCACGGGCGGCGCCGCCATGGCAGCACCTGCAGCAGTGATGGAGCTGACGGCTGAGCAGGTGCTGGAGCGGGCGGCGGACAAGATGTGGGCGGCGGCGTCAGCACAGGGCGCGGCGTCGATGGCGGAGGCTGCGATGGATGCTTATCTGGCGGCCGGGGCGACGGGCTCACAGGAGCGAAGGTCCGTCTACTTCAAACTTCAGCGCATGAATGTGCTGCTGCGGGGCCCGTTGGTGTGGCAGCTCACGTGCGCGCCCGGGGCAGGCGGCGGCGCGCGCCTGCTGACGGACTGGCTGGGCAACCTTGTGGCCGCTGGGCCGCCGCCGCCGTCGCCACCGTTCAGCATGGGGGTGAACGCGGCGGTCGGGGCCGCCGGGTTAAAAATGCGCGGCTGCAGTTTCGCGCCCTGCGGCCCCGGCAGCGCCGTGGCGGTTGTGAAGTGCGACTGCCCCATCGCGGCGCTGCAGCTGCACCGGGCGGTGGCGGCGGCGGCAGCTCGCGAGGCGCCGAGCTACCTGCAGGTGTCCGCCGCTCGGGTCAACCAATTCACGGACTGCTTGCGCCATGCCATTGCGGAGGTGGGCGGGGTAACGTCGGGTCCGGCGGCTGGGTGACCATTGATAATGGCTGGCCTTTGATCAGCCAGGGTGTGTGGTGTGGCGTGTGTGGCGTGTAGTCGCCTTGTGTGCCGGTTGAGCGGGGGTGCCGCCCACGTGACGGCCGGCCTAGGTGCCGTCACCTGTGATTTGGCGCACGCATGGCGGCGCCTGTTTGGCGGCAGCGTCGCACCAGCCGCTTGGGCTGGCATTGTCACCCCAATCCCCCCCTCGTGCACTGCAGGTGGTCCGGGAGCTGTGGGACGACCACCTCAGCTCCGCGCCTCAGCCGGCTGCTGCTGCAGGGGCTGCTGTGGGGGCGGGTGGCCCGGCTGATGGCGGCGGCGGTGGCGGTGGCGGCGGTGGCGGGCCGGCTAAGACCACCGCGGCTAGTGCAGGCGGGGAGCCGGCGCGGGCGCCAAGCGGGGAGCCGGCGCGGGCTCCAGTAGGCGGGCAGCCGGCGCGCGATGCCGCAGCGGGCGGTGGTGGCGGGGGCGATGATGACCTGCAGGTGCTCATGCGCCTGCTGCAGCTGGCGGAGCAGGCGCATGCGGCGGTGGTGCGCGTGGACCTGGACAATGCTTGACAGGCTGGCCGAGAGGGCTGGAGGGCTGAGATGGGCAGGGTCAAGCAGTAGGGCAGCGGCAGCAGGCGGGCAGCGGCGGGCAGGGTCAGGCTGGCTGGGACAAGGTCGAAAGGCGCGCGGCATAGGCAGTGGTAAGGGCGGGGGTGGGGGCGCGCGGCAGTGTGCCATGACCCGGTTGGCTGGCGCAGTGGCGGGTGTTGGAGCTGTGTGCCTTGGTGCAGATTGCGCGAGCCCAATGTGTCCCTGCTGCAGCCTTGATGCGACGCTGTGGCGTGTGACGGCGCGTAGCACGGTGCGTGTTGGGTTCTGTTCCAATCCGTCTGCACTTTGAACGCGGCTGGCTGAACATTGAGCGCGTGTGTGAATCGTGCGTACCACGCGTGGATTGCATGTCCGCGGGCCTTTTGCAGCGCCGGGAGATTGAGCAAGTGGTCGTGTCTTCAGCTCCCCAGCCGTAGGTCGGCGTTGTGACAGACGTGACCACCGCAATACGCTACGTGTGAAGCTGTAGCGACCTTCTGTCCAATGCGCGTGACAACCTTTGTGCGGGGACCAGTCAACTCTCTGGCACGGGCTGGCACGGGCTGGCACGGGCTGGCACGGGCTGGCACGGAGCAGAACGCCGTGCAGCGCGCGGGGCGCAGCGGCGCAGCCGCACACCGCCACGGCCTGGGCGCCGGGTGCGCGTGCGACCGTGCGTGCTCCGCTTCGGAGGAGCGCTGCGGTGCCCCCGCACTGTGCACCACCCGTTGTGAGTTACACGCGCGCTAGCACTCTTCCCATTGTAGCCTCGCACACGCACTCGCCCCGGCATCAGCAGGTCCACAGCACAGCACAGGTGGCCGCTCCCCTGAGGGGCGGAAACGGCCACGCGCCTGGCCCCTGGCCACCGCGCACACGCGAAGTCGCGAACATCAGTGTCCGACCATGCCTCAACTCAAGCAAGCCGCCCTACCAAGTGTGCGTGTCGTGCCACTGGCCGCAGGCGCACAGTGCAGCGGAAGTTCAGTGGCTTGCAGCCGCCGCCCATAGCCTCAATCAAACCCACACAACAGCAGCAGTGTCGGGCCATCAGATCGCATGCTTTGACATTCATACACCCACGCCCTTTGTATTCCTCGGCTCAGTATTCTGGCAGCAGCGCCTGCTGCCTGCATCCTGCGGCCAATGCCACCCGTCGACTGAGGCGTGCAGCCCCACGTGCGGCGGCGGCGGCCGGCATGCGGCGGGCTCTGACCTCCTCCCAGTCCTGATCAATTTGCAGTACCCCGCGCCGAGTCGCACGTACACTCACACACACACTGCTGGTGCGCATACATCAACTATTAGCTTTATCAATACCGCGTGCCACTCACACACACAAGTCTACATGTGGGTTTGGCGACCGTGCAGTGCGCTGCCCAGCGAGCGTCAACACGTGGCGCAAGCTCAGTCAGTCCAAGCCAGCACGTGCGCCGTACAGTTGTCAGTTGTCGACAGATGACCGATCGCGCGTCTGACGGGCCGGGTACGGGCAGCCGGCCCGCCTCCTCCATACATGCTACTGCAGCGCCTCTTGTGCTGCTGCCGCTGCAGCCGCGTGCAGTGTTGCTGCGTCTGCTGCAGCGCTTACTGCTGCTGCGGCGGCGGCTGCTTCGGCGGCAGCTCCCGCGCCGGCACGGGGGGCGACACGCCCGCGAAGCGCCGGGGGTCGTCCGCGGGCCGCGCCGCCGTGGCCCGGCGCTGCTCCGTCACCCAGTCGCCGTACGGCATCCAGAAGGGCTGGGGCTGCGGGGTGACGGCGGCAGTGGGGGAGGGGTTGTGTGTGTTAAACAAAAAACAAAGACGTTGGGTTGTGTGTGTGTGTGTGTGTGTGTGAGAGTACAAGACCGATCAAGGTGGGGTTGGCATAGCCGGAAGGGTCAGGAGCAAGGCAATAATCACCGCCACCACCTGTCGGCGGCTGTACCCTACCCCTCCCCGCGCCGCCCCTCCCGGGGCACCCCGTGTTCACCGACACGGCCCTGGGATCGCATGGGCCACCCCCCCTACACCGCTACACACCCCTCCCGTGCTACTGCCTGCTACTGCCCGCCACTGCCAGAGCCGCAGCCCGCCCCACCTGCGGGTGCTTCTGCACCAGCACCTGCACCCAGAAGCGCCACGGGTAGGAGCCGGAGGCGCCCGCGCCCGCCTGCTGGTTGAACAGGTTGGGCGTCAGCACCGGGAAGCCGCCGCCGCCGCCGGGGCCCTCGCCCTCCTCGTCGCCGTCCTCAGCAGCCGCCACCCCCGCCACCGGCGAAACAGGCAGCGGCCGGCCGGCGGCCGCCGCCAGCGCAATCGCAGTCGCCGCCGCCACCGCGGACGGCGGCGCGCGCGCCCCAGCGGCGGCGGCAGCCGCGGCTGCAGCCGCGGCGGCGGGCTCCCCCTCGCCCTCCCCTTCGGCCGCCGGCACCGGCGCCGGCACCGCCGCCACGCCGCCGGGGGTCAGGTACACCACGCGCACGCCCGTCTCACGGCCCGGGCCGCCGTCGCCGTGTCGCGCCCCCGGCGGGCACAGCGCCAGGCCGTAGCGGAACTCGGGCCGGGCGCGGGAGCACTTGAGCCGCACCACCACCGGCGCCCGGTCCATCGCGCCAGCCAGCGCCGCCGCCGCACTGCCGCCGCCGCCGCTGGCGCCGCCGGCGCCCGCCACAAAGCCCGCCATCAGCCGGTCCCACACCGAATCCGCCAGGGCCAGCGCCGCCGCCTCGTAGGCACGGTCTACAGGGGGCAGCTCGGCGCCGCCGCCGTCGGCGCCGTCGCCGAGGCTGCCCAGCAGCCGCGCGCCCCAGCGGCCGCGGCCCCGGCCGCGCCCGCGCCCGCGGCTGCGGCCGCCCGGGCTGCGGCCGCCCCTGCCCCGGCCGCGGCCCGAGCCCGGCGACACCGAGGGGTCATCATCCTCGTTGTCATCGTCGTCCTCCTCCGCCTCTTCCTCGTCGTCGTCATCGCCCTCGGCGTCACTCGCGTCCGAGCCAACCGAGCCCGACGCGCTGCCGCCGTCCTTGGCACCGGCCTTGTCGCCTCCGCCGCCGCCGGCTGCTGCGCGCGCACCCGTCCTGGCGGCCTTGCGCCCGCTGCCGACCGCCCTCTTCTTGGGCTCTTCCTCCTCCCCATCATCCTCCTCGTCCTCATCCTCGTCCTCGTCCTCGTCCTCGTCGTCGTCATCGTCGTCCACGGCCGCGGCCGCCGCCGACGCCCGGCGCTTCAGGCCGCGCCGCGAGGGGCCGCCGCCGCCGCTGGCGCCGGCTTCGCTCTTGACGCTGGGGCTGGCGCCGCCCGCCCCCCCGGGCGGCTTGGGCGAGGTGGGCGGCGCGGCGTCGAACGCGGCACGCCACTCCTGGTACTTGACCCAGCGCAGCCCGGACCGCTCCACCACCTGCGGTGCCGTTTTGTCATGCCGCAGGTGTGTGTCGGTAGGTGGAAGCGTACTTTGCCCACGGCCCCTGACCCAGCCCACGCGGCAGCCCAAGCCCCAAGGCCCCTACAGCGCCCACCCACGCCCGCAAGGCGCCCCCCCTCCTCCTCTCCCTCCACACTCCTCCTCGTCCCCTTGCACCCGCCCCGCCTCTCACCCGGGTGCCGGCGGGCAGCGGCGGGCTGAGCTCCGCCAGCGGCCGGCCGCCGGGCGGCAGCGCCACCTCCACCTTGACCTGCCAGCGCCGGCTGGGCGTGGAGGGGCCCGCGGTGGCTTCGAACCAGGCGCGCGGCACTACGTCCTCCACAGCCCGCTCCTGTGCTGCCGCCGACCCCGACCCCGACCCTGCGCCCTTGCCCGCCGGCGACTCGCCGGCGCCGCCCTTGGAGGAGCGCCGCCGCTTGGGCGCGGCCGCGGCATCGCCCGCAGCGCCGGGCGCGGGCTCCTCATCCCCACCACCACCACCCGCAGCTGCGTCGCCCGCCTCCTCCGCCTCGCCGCCTTCCTCGTCGTCCTTGTCCTTGCCCCGGCCTTTGTCCGTGTCCTTGTCACCGGCGGCCGCCGCCGACCCCGGCGGCGGCACGTGCAAGATGCGTACGGCGGTGCCGCCGCGGCGGTTGGGCACGGCGTCGTCGTACGCGGTACGGCCGGGGCAGTACGCCAGGCCGTAGCGGGTCAGCGCGCCGTGGTTCAGGCGGAAGCACCACAACGTCTGAAGGGGGAGGGTCGGCAATAGGGGTCGGCACGAGGGGTCACAGGAGGCGGCGGCGGCACGAGGGGCCAGCACGAGAGGTCGGCACGAGGGGTCAGGAGGGTTCAGCAGGGGTTGGGGGAGGAGTTCGGGGTGGGGTCCGCGGCTGGCGCGGGGTCCAGAGCGAGGGCGAGCGCGACGGTCGCGAGCTCTGACACCGGCACCGGCAGGGCGGCGCATCGGCGGGGGCAGCACGTGGAGGCGAGCTCGCCCCAGTACCGTAACAGCCCCAACGCCCCTGCCCACCCCCTCCCTGCACCCTCACCGGCGCGTTGGGCCCGTCCAAGTGCCGCGTCCGCCCCGGCAGCGCCGCCGCCACCAGGTCCGCCGCCGCCCGGTCCACCGCCGCGTACTGGCGCACCGCCGCGAAGGCACTGGCGACGGCGCCGGCGGCGCCCGCGGCCGCTGCTGTCGCCGCGCCCCCGCCGCCGCCGCCCTCCTCGCCGTCGGTGTCCCCATCCTCGTCGTCGCCCTCTGCGCCCTCCTGCTCCGCCCGCTCCCGCGCCCGCCGCTTCGCCGCCGCGTGTGGCGTGCCCGGCCGCGCCGCCGGCCCCTCCGCCCCCACCCCCGCCTCCTGCTTTACGCCGCGCGACGGCAGCGGCAGCGGCGGCGGCAGCGGCGGCGGCGGCCCCAGCAGCAGGTCCAGCACCGCCGGCCCCAGCGGGTCGATGGCGGCGGCGCCGCCGCCGCCGCCGCCGCCGTCGGCGCGGCCGGCGACCGCCGCCGCGCCCGCCTGCTGCAGCGCCGCCATGGCCGCCGCGCCCAGCCGCGCCTCCAGCGCCTGCACCTCCTCCGGAGCGCCGCCGCCGCGCCGCGCCATCTCCACCAGAGCCTCCAGCGCATGCACGCCCGACTCGCCCAGCCGAGACCAGGCGCCCGAGGCGCCGCCGGCGGCGGCGCCGCCGGCGCCGCCCGGCTGTGGGCCAGTTGCCGCCGCTGGTGGGTCCGGAGATCTGGAGCTGGGGCCGGAGCCGCCGCCGCCGCCGCCGGCTCCCGCAGCCGCTCCTGCCGCCCCGCCAGCGGCGCCGGGGCCGGCGCCGCCTGGTGCGGCTGTGGCGGGCCCCATGAGCGATGCGCGCCAGTCCACGTAGCGGGCCCAGCGCAGGCCGTCCACGATGTGGCCCTGCGCGCGGGGTTGAAGGGCGGGGCGGGGCGGGGAGGTGAAAGGCGGCGGTGCGGTGGGGCGGCAGCGGCAGCGACAGGGAGGCAGGGAGGCAGGGAGGCGCAGGGGAGGCGCAGGGACGCGCACGGGAGGTGCAGGAGTGCGATGCAGTCGTGGGCCCCGTTCATTGAAGCACGGCGCCAAGCAGCCGGTGCAGCCAGTGCAGCCCTGCTTCCCGCCTCTGAACCTCCCCCAGCTCAGTCCCACCCTCTATCACCCCCACCATCTTCCCATCACAAACAGTCAAAATGGACCCCCCACGGCCCTGCCCCCAACGCAGCCCCCCCCCCCCTTCGCCCCACCCCCCCGCGCCACCGGCTCACCTTGGGCCGCAGCGGCGCGCCCGGCCGCGCGCCCGGCGGCCGCTGCCCCTCGCCCGGCAGCATGGCCACCTCCACCTTGTGCTGCCACTTGTAGCTCTTGGCGTAGCGGCCCGCCGTGGTCTTGAACCACACCCACGGCTCCACCACCTCCACCCGCACCTCGGACCCCACCGGCGGCGGCGCGTACAGCGCGGGCGGCCCCGTCGGCGGCGCGGGCCGGCGGACCCAGGCCGTCGGGGCCCGGCCGCCGTCCGTGGCGTTGTCACCCTTGCTGCGCTTCTCCCCCTTCTCCCCCTTCTCGCCCTTGTCTCCCTTGTCGGCCCGGCCAGACTCCTCCTTGTCCTTCTTCCCCTCCTTGCCGCTGCCGCCGTCCGCGCCGCCGCCGCCGCCCGCAGCGCCCTCCTCGCCCTCCTCCTCGCCGGGCGCGGCCGCCGCGGCGGCGGCGGTGGCGGCGGCGGAGGCGGCGGTGATGACGTGGATGAGCCGCACCAGCGAGTCGCGGCCCTGGCGGCCGGCGGTGTAGGTGGCGCCGGCCGGGCAGAAGGCCACCGCATAGCCCACCAGGTCCGGGAAGCGGTAGCACCACAGCCGCTGCGCGGTGGGGAGGTGGGCGGCGGGGTGCAAAGATAGGAGTGTAGTGGCGGGATGCGGGGTGCATGGAGCGGGGCAAGGGTCAAGGAGCAGGTCACGGAGCGGGGCAAGGGGCAAGGGGCGGGGGCGGCAGGTTGAGAGGGGACAGGAGGCAGGAGGTGTGCCCACCCTGAAACCCCTTGATTACCAGATTGGCCTGGCATCCACATTTTCAACCCCCCTGCCACACACCCACACCCGCACCCGCACCCGCACCCGCACCCGCACCGCCTCACTCACCGGCGCGTTGGGTCCCGACACCACGCGGCCCGCCTGCGCCTCCAGCTCCCGCTCCACCAGCGCCGCCGCCGCCGCGTCCAGCAGCCGCAGCTGCGACACCGCGTCCGGCGCGGGGTTCAGCGCGCCCGCGCCGCCGCCCGCGCCGCCCGAGTGCGGCCGCCACACGCGCGTGCACGTGGTCAGCGGCCGCACGGCGGGCCGCGCGGCGGCTTTTGCCGCTGCTGCTGCTGCTGCTGCTGCTGCTGCTGCTGCTGCGGCGGCGGCGGCTTCTGCAGCGGCCGCGGCGGCGGCGGCGGCGGCGGCGCCAGGCTGCGAGGCTTCCGGCTGGGGGGGCCTGGAGCCGCCGGCCGCCGCCTCGCCGCCGCCGCCGTCACCGCCGCCACTGGGCGTCAAGCCGCCGTCATCCTCGGCGGGCGCCGCGGCGGAGGCGGCGGCGGCCGCCGCCGCCTCGCTGCCGCCGCCGGCGTCCTCGCCGCCGTCCGACTCGGCGCCGCCCAGGTCGCCGCGCCAGGTGAAGTAGGGCACCCAGGTCATGCCCGCGTGTTGCTGCGCGGTGGGCCGGTGGGGGCGGGGGGTTCCATGCATGGTTTCGTTGATACGGTGATCCGGTGTGAGTTGATGTGCCGACAGGATGTTGCGGGGGCCGGTGGGCGGGGGCGGTGCTCGGGGCGATGAGCCAGGACGCGATCCGCACACCGCCTGCTCGCGTACAGCACCACAGTACACACCGGTACACGCACACGCACGCGACCCCTTCCCCGGCTCCTTCTGCAGCAACACGCACACACACAGCAAACACACGGACACGCACGAGCGCTGGCTCGCCAGCGGCCCGCCACTCACCCGCACGTCGGCGGGGCTCCAGAACGCGTCCTCCGGCCGCCCCGGCTGCACCGCCACCTCCACCTTGGTCTGCCAGCGGATGGTCCGCGCCCGCCCGCCCGACGTCTCCCGGAACCAGGTGCGTGGCAGCAGCTCCATAAGCTCCCGCACGCCGCCGCCGCCGCCGCCGCCGTCCTCGCTCTCGCCGCCGCTGCCGCTGTCGCTGCGGCCAACCGCCTCGCCCGCGGGGGGGGTGTACCAGATGCGCAGGGGGGTGCCGCCGATGCGGTTGGGCAGCACGTCCACGTAGCTGCGGCCGGCGGGGCACACCGCCAGCCCGTACCGCACCTCGCCGCCCAGCCGGTAGCACCACAGCGTCTGCGGCGCGGGTGCGGGGTGCGGGTGCGGATCACGAGCAGGCGGGCGGCGTGGCAAGCGCAAAGCCGCCGCACCCGGCGGGACGCAAAGACCCGGACTAGGCCCCGGACCTGTCCCCCATTCCCACCCCACCAATCAGGGCCCCATCACCGGCAGGGCCCCTGCCCGGACCCCCCCAGCCCCCCGCAGCCCGACCCCACCCGCATCCAACCCCAACCCGCACCCCACCCGCACCCATCCCACCGGCGCGTTGGGCCCGGTGCGCACGACGTCCGCCCCCTTGGCCCGCAGCCGCTCCGCCGCCAGCTCCGCCGCCAGCGGGTCCACACGCCGCAGCTGCGCCAGCGCCGGCAGCTCGGGCGCGCCGGGCGCGGCGGCGGCGGCCTCCGCCTCGGCGGCGGCGGGCTGCTTGAAGCGGCGCCGGATGTCGGACAGCAGCGCCAAGGGCGCTTGCGGCTCCGGCCGCGGCGGCTGGGCCGCCGCCGCCGCCCCGGCCGCCCCGGCCGCCGCCGCCGCCGCCGCCGCCGCCGCGGTCACCATCATCCGCTGCAGGTGCTCGTGGAGCTGGAACGCGACCGAGCCCGCGCCGCCCAGCTCACTGTGGGCAGGAGTGGCGTCGTCCGGCATGTCATCCGACCGATCCAGTTCCTTGGCCTGCGGAAGGGCTGTAGAGGCAGAGCAAGGCGGCAGTGCATGGCGTCAGCGGCAGTTGGCACCTGTCGTACACGGCTGGCGGAGGGCGCACTGAGGACACGACGCCGGGCCCTGAACGTGCGCACTTGCCGGGTGGGTGCGCCAAGAATGGCAACATACGGCTGTCAGCACTCACTGTTCCACATCCAGTAGACCATCGCCGACCGTAACGACGACGACGCCTGTACGCCCGTGGCCGCCAAAGCCACCCGGTACACGGCAGCCCTGCTGCGAGGCGGGCTGCCGCGCCCGTGCTGGAGGATGTGCGACCCGAGCACGGCGGCAGCAGCCAGGTCAGCCGAGGCCGCAGTGGGCGATTCGATCCTTTCAAGCAAGCTGCGCAGCTGCGTGTCGCGCTCTTGGCCCTGCAGCCGGAGCGGCCCTGCCTGCGGCCCCCGCATGAACGCCACCGCCGCGTCTCTCAGCGCGGCGTCGTCCGGCGGCTGGGCCGCGGCCTGCGGCTGGGCCAGTGTGGTGGCGGAGGCGGGCACGCCCACCGGCGGCTGCCGCGGCCGCTGCGTCGGCTCCCCCTCCGCGCCCTCCTCGCCCGCTGCCGGCTCCTCCTCCTCCCCGCCCTCGGCGTCCTCCGGCTCCTCCGCCCCCTCGCTGTTGGGCGGCAGGCCGCGCGCCGCCCGCAGCAGCGGCTGCATCGCCTCCAGCCAGTCGCTGAAGCGCACCCACGCCAGGTCCGTGGCGCCGCGCACCGGCTGGGGGGCGGGGGCGGGAGGGATGGGGTTGCAAAGGTGGTACGTAGGAGCGAAGCAGGGTAGACAGCAGGGAAGGGAGCCGGCGGGCGGGTGGCGCCGTCCGCGTCGACGAAAGGAGGAGGAGGAGGCGGCCGAGACAGGGGTCGACAGAGCAGCCGCGCCTGCCGTACGGTGCCGACCTACCCAGATGCCGTACACCGGGTCGTGCGGCGCCCCCCCCCCCCCCGAGCCCCGGCTGCCGTGCACACCATGCCACATCCGTGCCGCCCGCCGCCTGCCTGGCGCCCCCCCCCCCCCCCCCGCAGACCGCACCCGTGTCAGCCCCGCCCCCGCCTGCTCACCCGCACGCCATCTTTGAGCGCTGCCATTTTGAGCACGCACGGCTGCATCGCCACCTCCACCTTCTTGGGCCACCTGGGAGGGGGGGAGGGAGGGAGGGGTTGTAAACACCAGCCCAATCTGAACCAAGCCAAACTAGACAAGGGAAAAGCAGGTGCAGTTTGCGGCAATACAAATGGGGCGGGCAGGCGGGCAGGCCGGCAGCGGCAGCGGCAGCGGCAGCGGCAGCGGCAGCGGCAGCGGCAGCGGCAGCGGCAGCGGCAGCGGCAGCGGCAGCGGCAGCAGCGTCGTGCAGTGGGGTGCAGTGCAGTCGGTTGCAGCGCAGTGGGCAGGTGCGGCGCCGGGTGGACAGGAAGGCGGGACCGCCGTGCGGCGTGCGTGCACTGGCCGTCTGGCCGCGACTCCGCCTGGTGCCCATCCGTGTTCCGACCGCTTCAGACGCCGACGAACGGCTCCCCCCACCCCAACTGCAGGTGCCAGGCCCTTGTCTAGTCAGGCTGGGCTGGCATTCACCCACCCCCCACCCCCCACCCCACACACCCGCCCGCCCACCCACACCTGTGGCTGGTCTGCGCCGGCCCCGTGTGCTCCGCGAACCAGCGCCACGGCTCCATGAGCGCCACGGTGCGGTCCGCGTCCGGGTTGCCGCTCGGCGGCGGCGGCGAGGGCACCGCCAGCCGCACGCGCGTGCCGCGGCCCGGCCGGCCGTCGCCGTAGTGCGCGCCGGCGGGGCAGTAGGCCACAGCGTACACCCAGGGCTCGCGCTCGGGCCGCGAGCCGGAGGCGACGGCGGCGGCGGCGCCGGCGGCGGCGAGGGCGGTGCTGGCGGCGGTGGTGTTGGCGGCTCGCCACAGGGTCTGCGCAGGACGGGGCGGCGCGGGGGCAGGGCGGGGGCAGGGGCGCGTCAGGGGGCTGCGGCGGGAGGGGGGCTGCAAAGGTGGGACACAGAATTGTGGTGGAGGGGTGGGGCGACTGGGTTGGGGCGACGCAGGGGCACGCCACGCGCCACGCGCCCCGCCGGCGGACGCGCGGGCTGGCCGCCCACTCCGCCCGGCCGCCCGACGGCTGCGGCTTTGACTTCATGCCCGCCCGCCCGCCCGCCCGCCCGCCCGCCCGCGACGGCAACGCAATGGCAACGGCGACGGCGACGGCAGACCTCTGACCCGGCCGGCCCCGCCCCGCCGCGCCCTCCCGCCCCCTCACCGGCGCCAGCGGCCCGCTCAGCGGAATAGACCCCGGCGCCTCTGCGCGCAGCCAGCAGTACACCGCGCCCGCCGCGCCGCGGTCGATGTTGATCAGCTGCACCAGCGCCTGACCCATCCACGGCCCCAAGCTAGGGCGGCCGGCGAAGGCGCCACCGCGCCGCGCCGCGATGTAAGCAGCAGGACCCAATCCGCCGGCAGCCATTGCCTTCATGAATGCATCACCAGTGACAGCAGGGGGCACTGCAGCACCGGCACCAGCATCCGCGCCGATTGCTTTGACGTAGGCCGTGGCAGCAGCTCTGGCCGCACCATTGTCATCGGCGCCCATTGCTGCTCTGTAAGCAACAACAGCAGCGGCAGCTTCATCATTTCCAGCATCGAGTGCCGCAGCATAAGCTGCAAGAGCATCATCGCCAGCGCCAGCGCCACCAGCAGCGCCACCGGTGGGGGTGCGCTGCATGGCGCCGCCCGCCGCCGCCGCCGCCTCCGCCGTCGGCGGCGCGCCCGTGCCCGCGTTTGAGACCCGCTGCCGCTTCGGCGGCTGCTGCTGCTGCTGCTGCTGCTGCTGCTGCTGCTGCTGCTGCTGTCCTTTGCGCTTCTGCGCCGGATGAGCGTCCGCCTTCTCATCCCCTTCATCCTCCTCGTGCTGCTCCCGCTCGAGCTGGCTCTGCAGGTCCGCCGCCGCAGCAGCAGCCGCTGCCGCCGCGGCGGGTGCGGCCTTGCCTGCTCCTGCTCCTGCCCCTGCCCCCGCCACCACCGCCGCCGCCGTGAGGTCGTCGGGCTGCAGTCCCAGCGGCCCCAGCTGCAGCGGGCCCCGCGGCGCCGCCGCCCGCGCCCTGCCCACCATGTTGAGCAGCAGCGAGCCGCCACTGGGCAGCGCCGGCGGCAGGCCGGCGCCGGGCGGCAGCAGCGGCCCGGGCGCGGGGCCGCCGTTCGCTGCAGCGGCGGCGCCCGCCGCAGCACCGGCAGCCGCCGCCGCCGCCGCGGCGGCGGCATCTGCGCCGCCCGCCGCAGCGCCCGCCAGTGACGCCGCCATGGCCGCGGCCGCGAGCGGGTGCTGCGGCGCGCCCAGCGGGTGCGGGTGCAGGCCCAAGAGGTGCGGGTGGTGCAGCGCCTGGAGCGGGTCCACGCCCGGGGGCAGCTGCCCCTGCAGGCCGGCGGGCAGCGCGTGCGGCGGCTGCAGCGGCCGCGCCGGGGCGGGCATGCCCGGCAGGTTGAATGGCAGGCCCGGAGCCAGGAAGCCCTGCGGCCTGGCCTGCAGCTGCTGCAGCTGCTGCAGCTGCTGTAGCTGCTGTAACTGCTGCAGTTGGTTCAGTTGTTGCAGCAGCAGCGCGGCGGGGACGGGCGCCTGCGGGTGCGCCGCCAGCGCGGGGGCGGCGGCCTGCAGCTGGTGCGCCAGTGGCAGCGGCGGCGGCGGCGGGGGAGGCGGCGGCGGCGGGCGGCGCGGCTCGGCGGCCCACTGGCTGAAGGTGCGCCAGAAGGGGCTGAGGGCGGGCAACGCTCGGGGCTGCTCGCACAGCCACTCCAGGTCCTGAGGGGGTGGCGGGGGGATTGCAAGCGCGGAACAGGGAGGCGGGTCGCGATCTGGGTCAAGCGAGCGGGGGGGGGGATCATGGACGGGGCGGGGCGAGCCGGGCTTGGGGTTGGGTGGGCGGCGCCTGGAGCCGAAGCTGGGTCAGTAGTCAGTACGGACAACCTCGGCACGGACACGAAGGACACGGACACGGACATGGGCACGAATGAACTGAAGGACACATGAGGGAATCCCACGGCCGGCGCTCGCTCACCACGATGCGCAGCTGCCGCGCCACCTGCAGCACCGCCGCCCGCACCGACAGCAGCACGGTGTCGGGCACTCGGCCGGCGGCCACGGCGGAGGCGGGCTGGGGAGGAGGGGCCGTCCATGCGGAAGGTGCGCGGTACATTCAGTGGGGGGCGCAGGGGGGTTGCAAAGATGGTACATAGAAGGGTAGGGGAAGGAGAAACGTGGCACGTGGCATGGGGTTGATCAGGCGGCGGGCAGGGGCCTGTGACTGCACGGCGCGGGGCGTTGGCTGCAACCCAACGGTTTCAACACCCCGCTATGGAACCCTCCAGTCAGCAGGTTTGGCCCCATCCAAGTAATGAAACAGGCGCCGAAAGACTACGTTATCTAGTTATTCCGTGACGACATGCCATCAGCCCCGCTGCTTGCTGTAGCCGCGCGTTACCGCCGCGCTGCACTCACCGGCGCCTGCAGCCCCACCAGCCGCGCCGCGAACTGCTGCAGCCCCTCCAGCCACACGCCCGCGCCCGCCGCCTCCGCGCCGCCGGCGCCGCCCTCGCCGCCCCCCGGCGGCCGGCCCAGCGTGTGCACCACATACCACCCCTTGAACGAGGGCTGCTGCTGCCGCTGCCCCTCCTCGCCCTCCCCCTCCTCGCCGCCTTCGGGCTCCGGCCGCGCGCCGCCGCCCTTCCTCCCCCCCGCCGCTGCTGGCCTCCCCGCAGCCTTGTCCGCCGCCTTGTCCGCCGCCTCCTCTGCCTTGTCCCCCGCCGCCCCGGCCGGTTTGAGTTTGAGCAGCAGCAGCTCCAGCGGGCCGCCGCACACCAGCTGCGCGAGCAGCGGCCCGTCCAGCAGCGAGCTGCTGCCGGCCGCCACCAGCAGCAGCCGCGCGCCGGTCAGGAAGTGGGCGCTCAGCTGGCCGTAAGCCTGCCAGGCGCGGGGGTGGGTGCGGGGGGAGTGGGGACGGTCGTGCGTGAAGTAATCGGTATGTTATGGGTAACGGGCGGCGTGGACGTGCGGGCGGGCACAGTAAGCCAAGCCGGCACCCGCTCAAAAGCTACGTTTCCATTTAGCTTTGTCCTTCAATCCATTCATGCCTGCCGTCATATGGATCATTATCGTGTGGTCTTGAAATCGCTGGAAAAGAAAGCGCGCAGCCACGGGGCCGGTAAGACGCGTGACGATGTCTATCGAAACCGCCACTGAGCCTCGACCACCGACCCGGCAAGCCAGCGACAGGCGGCTATAATGGTTGTTCCGGTAACTGATTATTCGTGGCTAGAACAGTACCAAACCAGCCCGTTCGCGCCGTGGAGTCCGCTCGCTCCCGATTCCCAGTTTGCTGGGACGGGGCACCCACCATCCGCGCAACCATGCGACTGTCCTGCTGCTGCGCCAGGGCTATCACAGCTGCAGCTTGTTGCGAGGACCATCCTGCGCAGACTTTCGCAAACTCTTCTGCCTGGATTTCAGCAGGGCGGTCGTTCTCCCCAGTATCCATGTGTTTATCTGCTTCCACATTGCTTGACAGAAGGGCCCGGCGCAGCAGGTCCAAGACCGTCGCGCCTGGAGGCATCTGGGGCGCCCTCGTTCTTTGCGCCCTCGGCTCCTCTGGCGTCTCCATTTATATTATTCCAGGCACCAATTATCGCCAGTAATGTAGCAGCTACTCGTTACGATCATCATTCTACTTCAACTTCGCATACATCAGGGATTTTAAGGTGAGAATGATATTGAAATGGTTATCGTGAGGGTTCCAATTTGCTGGAAGCACCCAATCAATCAGAACTGGCAAAGGCGCCGGCAACACGCATGCGTACGACGGCGAAAAACTTGCAATGGATAGCACCACTCTCGATTATGAAGTTGATCTGAGCAGCGGTATGACAACTAATGTCTGAGGATGAATATGAACTTAATTGCATGAGGTTCAAGCCACACCGGGTCATCGGAGACGGTAAGTTCTCCTCGGTGCCGAATACCTCCCCCGAAGGGCCCACCTGCCAGGCCTGTAGGAATCGACCTTCAATGTATCATTTCGTAGGTTGACCTACACAGCAGCATATGTTCAAGTGCACACCTTGCGCCTTCCCCCATGGCAGTTCCTGGACTTGCAATTGTAAATGACACATTAAATTTTATTTCAGAAGTTTGCGAATGTCACGGGATGTATTGGGAATGTGCCGACTTGAGCCTCCGCTGGTGTCGTCTCAGTAATATACGGTACCTCCCAGCTACCTCAGGTTCGTTTCAAGTCGAACCCTGCGCCGCGCCCTGCCGTCCTACCTGCGTAGCGTTCAGATGTTAGTTCTTTGACCAGCCCAAGCCAACGCCGTTACGTGGTAGCTGGAGGCGCTGCAGTTGCAGCAGGTTGCAGGTGTGCATGGACCAGGAATTGAGACACATCGAACTCCTGAAGGACGAGTTTACATGACTGCGAAACAGGTCCCGATGAGGTCCGATATGGTCAATACAGTACGGAGGCACCTCAGCGTCAGGTACTTGGATTGCGGTGCTCTGTGAATCCATACACACCCACACACACGCACACACTGCACGCACACGTAGTGAGCTGCCTGCA
Organism: Chlamydomonas incerta; assembly: GCA_016834605.1. Lineage (NCBI taxonomy): Eukaryota > Viridiplantae > Chlorophyta > Chlorophyceae > Chlamydomonadales > Chlamydomonadaceae > Chlamydomonas > Chlamydomonas incerta. The sequence goes on from JAEHOC010000076.1 coordinate 151,222, forward strand.
GGCACTTCGCCACCAACCGTTTCCAACCTTTCTGGTGCACCAATGCAGGTTTTCCGGCTTGGGATCCAATCGTCCCATGCGTGGGGCTGGCAGTTATCTCCCTCCTGGGGAGCAGTGGAGAATCTCCTGGGGAGCGGGTAAACAGAATCATCTTACGCAGGCTGTAGCAAGGCAGCCTCCCCTAACCATTCTCTCAAACAAAAAGAACTGTGCATCGCTTCGGCATGTGGGGACGCCGCCTTGGCAAGAGCCACGAATGGCCTACCGTGGGGGCCTGCCGCACCCGTGGAGGGCACTGTAACCAATGCCGTCGTCGGAATGCATGACACGCGCACAGGGGGCGGTCACAATCACGCTTCAAGAGTGCCCTGACGGCGACGGGCGATAATCAGTAACGAATGTAACTGGTAAGGGCATAGGAGGAAATAACTTGTGGGGGATCATGACGAGGCCGGTCGGGGGGGTGCACGGTGAGATGTTGGGTGTCGCACGCATGCACCGCTAGGATGGTAAGGAACTTAAATTACAGTCCGTTCCAAGGCGATGTCAGGAATACTAGCCTGCTTACTAGCAGCACGCGACGGTTGCCGCATTTCGTTCCACGATTCTCTGGTTGCCGCATTTCGTTCCACGATTCTCTGGTGGTTGTGCAAGCGACGGGCCTTCTACAACGGACAATGGACTAGTCTAGAATAGGTTTGCTGTAACAGCTTAAGCAGCGGTGAACAACTCGCCCGCCAGCGCCGAAGCGCATCAACCAGTCCGCTTATGCTGCGTGCATGTCCAGTGCTGCCAGCATGTCCAGTCCCATATCGCTCCCCGACCTGCTCAGCGCGCTGCCGGATGACGCGCGTGCCCAGATCCTAGGCCACGGTTTCTCGCGGACCTACCGCGTGGTACGCGTGGTGTGCAGGGCGCTGCGGGAGCTCCATGACAGCAGCCTGGCGCATGTCCGCCTTGTCCTCAACAACCGCAACGCAGCCGCCTGGCAGCAGGGCCGGGTGCGGTCGCCGCTGCTCACGTGGACCGGGGGCCGCAGTTTGGAGCTCTTCCTGCAGCACGGCGCCCGCGAGCACCTGCTCAGCCTCGCATTCGCGGGCGCCACGGCAGCGGCTCGGCAGCGCATCACATGCCTCAAGTTCAACAGCTGGGACGAGTACGACATGGCACGGGTCGTGGAGACGCTGGCGGGCCGCCTGCCGGCGCTGGAGGAGCTGGAGCTAAGGGGGTCCGACGTGCCGCCGGCGGCTGGCGCGGTGGTCCGCGGCCAGCTCGTCCTGTGCACCCTTGCGGACTGCCTCCCGCGCCTCCGGCGCCTGGTGCTGCCGCTGCCGGTCGACACTGCGCTGACGGGCCGCGCTGGCCGCCTGCGCGCAGCTGCGCGAGCTGATCCTGTCGCCTCGCCAGTCGCGGGAGCAGCAGGTCGGCCTGACGCCGGCGTTGCTGCAGGGCCTGGCCCAGCTGCAGCAGCTGGAGCGCCTCATGCTGGGAGCCTTCAGCCTGCGCGCTGGCGATGAGCAGCCGCTGACGCAGCTGCTGACCACCCACCGGCTGCCCAACCTCGTCAACCTGGAGTTGCTCCGGGGCAACGAGTCTTGGCTTGAGGTTGACTTTGAGCGGGCGGCGGGTGCGGGCGCACAGCCGGCGGGCCGCCGTGGCATGCGCTGCGTGGCTCTTGACTGTTACCTCAGCGGCGAATGCGCGATGCAGTGTGCGGACCAGGTGGCGCGGGCGGTTCTGGCGGCCGCGGACCAGCTGCAGCAGCCGACACTGCCGGAGCTGGCGGTCAGGTGCCTGCAGCTCAACGAGGAGTGGCGGCCGCCGCAGTACGTGCAGCCAGGCGACCCCCTGCCGCGTCTCATCGCGCGGTGCGGCCGGGTGGAGCTGGATAGGCTGTGTGGGTCCCAGCGTGTGCCGCGCCCCTGGGACGCCGCGCCGATGCTGGCGGTGGTGCGACTGATGGGGCTGCCGCGCACCCTGCAGCTGGACCACGGCGAGTGGGAGGCACGTGCCCAGGCCCAGGAGCTGGCCGCGCGTGGGGCCGGGGCGGGCGCCGCCGAGCCAGCAGGTGCGCCCGCTGGCGGCCCCGCCGCGCCGGCGCTGGCGGAACAGCGGCAGGCACAGCAGGTGATGACCCGTCTCCAGGGACAGCGGCAGGGGGCGCAGCCACAGCAGCAGCAGGGGGCGCGGTCACAGCAGCTGCAGCTGGGCACCGCCACACCGGAGCAGGTGCTGCTCGCGGCGATGGAGGAGCTTGAGGCTGAGGCGGCGCAGGCTGGGCCCAACCGTGGTCGCGGCGGCGGTCGCGGCAGCTTGCCTGCAGGCAGGCACCTGGTCCTGCTTCGCGGCACGCTGCCGCCGCCGAGAGATGAATGGTGGATGGGACGGAAGGCACGAAGGGCGTGGGTGAAAGGCGCATTGGAGCATTGCGTCCAGCTCGCGGTGGAGGAGCACGCCCGGCAGCAGCCGGAGGGGGGCTGGGGCGCGGGCGCGCGGGGCGCCGCCGACTGCCGGGACGCTGAGCTCGGGTACGGAACTAGGACGCTGCTGGGAGCTCATCACTGCTGCGTGTGAGCACGTGGCTGCCCCGGCCGCGGGCGTGCTCCTGCTGGACTGCGGCGGGAACAGGAGTAGTGCGGCGGAGCTGGCGGCCCTGCTGTCCGGCGCCGCTGGGGCAAGCTCCGTGCAGCGGCGTGGCGAGGCTGGGAGCGCGCGGGCGGTCACAGTGGCGGTGGTTGAGGGGCAAATCGATGGCCCTTTTACAGCGTACTTCCTCCTGCGTTCGCGCATCTTCAAGGTGAGCGGCGGCTGCTCAGCGTGTGCGGCCGCTTTCCAATTGTGGTGTGTCCACCCATCGATCCCATGCCGCCTGAGCATGAATGCACCGTGCTCCTGTGCATGTGGGGGCGGTGCAGGTGCTGACAAACATGTGGGCGCGGCCTCAGCAAGGCCACGGCGGCAGCGGCACCAGCGAGACTGGCGGAGGCGGAGGCGGCAGCAGCAGCAGCCGCGAGGTGGCGGACGAGGAGGCGCTGCGGCAGCTGCTGGTGCTGGACTATGGCGTGAGGCGGCTGTGGGCGTCGGTGCAAAAGCCTGTCGAGCCAGATTACGACAGCGACTGGGACACATACTCGGATGATGACAGCGACGATGACAACAATGACAGTAGTGCTGATGATGACGATGACGACAATGCTGACGATGATGACGCTGCTCTGCTCTGATGAGTTAGTGTGCATCCGGGAGCATGGTGCATTGTTGCAGCACAGCCGGGCAATGCTGGTTTGGCACGTCAAGTGTGTGTCCCGGACACAGGGGCGGCTCTGCCTGTCTCACTGTTTACAGTGCCCTCCGCGGGTGCGTCATGCCCCCACGGTATTAGGGCCATCCATGGCTCTCGCCAACGCGGCGTCCCCACACGCGAACAATGTGTTGAGTTTGCGCCTAGAACAGGTTTCCACTCAGGATGGTGTTAGAGGGCTAGCGCTAGACAGGATCAACCCATCTAGCTCCTCACATCACGGACCTAGGCCGGACGGCTGGGGAGGACAGGGATCAACCTGTCCTCCAGACGCTGCACACCAGCACACACACGCTGCAGCTCACATCCCCGCCGCAGGGCGCGCACAGGGGACGGTGGTGCTGTTTGAGTATACTGTATTACTGTATTGCGTCAAAAGAGGCCGATTCAGTGACGCGCAAGGCTTAAGAGTTGGCGAGGAGCCTGCATGAGCCCAGGGGAGCCTCCCCCTGCATGAGCCCGCCCGACTTCCGCGAATGTCCGTGAACTGGCACCACTGTTCACATGTGAACGTGTGAACGGGTTGTGCCGTTGCGGCGCTTTGTTTTTGGCAGTCCTAACGTTGCACCGGACTCACTTGGATGTCTCCACGTACCGTATCTGAGAAGCAAGCGCAGAAATGAGCCCCAAATCTGGTGAAAGCGGAGAATACTGGTGTGTTCCAGCTGCCACCCCAGCTGCCACCCCACGCTGACCAGTGCTGACCAAGGTGCTGACATGGCGGCGGCCAGCCCCATTATTTATAGTTCTGGGGGGGGAGGTGTGGCCCCACAAGAAACATTTTTGAGCTTTGAAATTTCCAATGTCATGTCCAGCTTGGGCGCAATCTACGCTGCCTGCCCCGGCCCCCCTTCTAGTATGATTGCGAGGTTACAAGAAGGGGACAGTGTAAACACCATCACGGCTACGAGGGAAGCCACCATTCCGAGGAACGCAGCAAACCGCAACCCCCGCTTGGCTGCCAACCCAACTCACAGCTGCGTAGGCGCGTCGAAGCTAAGCCGCAGCCCGCCAAAGCCACACCAAACAGCAGCATCACAAAGCACGCGGCTCATAAGGCACCGCAAAGTCTTCCACCAAGCCCGAAGGCGCAACACAGGGCAGCGCCCCAAACAGCAAGCAAACTGGTGTGCCTGTGGCACAATCTGGTCCCAGCCCGAAGGCTCAACACGGGGCAGCGCCCCAAACTGCAGGTCTGTGTGCCGGAGGCACGGTCTGGTCCTAGCCCGAAGGCTCAACACGGGGCAGCGCCCCACACCGCTGTCTGAGAACACAGGGAAGCGCCCCGAACAAGCAGGCAACACCGGCAACCAACGCAAACCGACACGCAGCCCACAGACATCCCTTCACCACACACACGGAGCGTCCTCAATCTGGCTGAGGCCCGTTGCTCCTAAGCGATGCATGCGGCCGAGAAGGAGGCCGACGCAGGCCGACATGCGGCCAGCTAGCACACCGACAACGCAGGAGCCAGCACCAGCGGAGCGTCCTCAATCTGGCTGAGGCCCTGTGCTCCTGTACGACGCCGGCTCTTGAGAAGGCGGAGGCCCAGAAATGCGAGGCCAGCAGCGCGCCATGGAGGCGCGGGGAACTTGCGCCTGCGGGCGCCGAGCCCCGGGCAGCCACGAGGACCACCCAGGACCGACGCGGAAAACGAACACAACGAGCCTAAACAACCCGCGAACCAGCCGCCCCGCGCGACCGGCCGCCCCGAAACTTCGATGCCAAGTCTGGGCGCCGAGCGCCTGTCTGATTCCCACCCCGTCTAGTATGGAGCACTGTTTAGAGCCGGGCCTTGCCTTGGCACATCAAGTGTACTATGTGGGTTCGTCGCAGCTGTCAGCAGGTTGCTGGCCGCCGGACGCCGGTAGGTGTCGCTTGTTGACTGGCGGTGTGATCAAGCGCGGCTCAAGGGATTGTGTTACTCCGTCATCCGCACCGTATTCGGCATTTCGCCTGCCCAGGGATGTGTGCGACTGACACCCACGCACACACTGGCGACAGGATTGCACGCCACTGCCTTACTTGTGACCACACACACGACTCGGACCACGGAAGGTCACCTTCACCGGCCGCGGCACCCAGAACCCGATTTATCGCCCACTCATCACTCATGTCCGGACTCTGCTTAGCATCCTGCAACTCTGCCTAACCTGCGATATCAGCACGCGCTCTGCACCACGCTACCTGGCACCTACCCATGGTAAACGAAGTACTTGCTAAACGCGAACGGATGGGACGTCATGCTCTGACCTGACCTCTCAGCTGCTTCTGCTTCTGCTTGATACGAACGCATAGGCGGCGCCTCCCCTGTCCCCTCACCTATGCCCCCTGTCTGGCTCCGGTCCCGCGCCCCAACCGCAACCTGTAGCTGTTCCCCAAACCCCACCCTCACTGCTCCGCCTTCACCCGCGACAGCGCGCCAGCACCCCCCGGCCCGCCGCGCTCCTCCTTCACATGCCCTGCTGCCCCTGCCCCTGCCGCCGCCGCCGCCGCCGCCGCCGCCGCCTGCGGCAGCTGCGTGTAGAACAGCATGTAGGCCTGGCACGCCACCACGTCCGCCTCGCTCACCGCCGTCACCCAGGCGTCGTCGCACTGGTACCACTGGCCGCCGCCGCTGCTACAGCCGCCGGCCCCGTTGCTGCTACAGCCGCCGCCGCCCGGCTGCAGCTGCAGCTGCTGCGGCCGCACGAACACGACGTAGTGCCCGCCGCTGAGGTCGCCCTTGTGGCTGATCACCGCAAACAGCTCGTAGGTGGTGCGGCCGCTACTGCCGCCGCCGCCACTGCTACTGCCGCCACCGCTGCTACTGCCGTCGGGTGGGCTGCTGCTGCCGGCGGCGTGCAGCTCGTCTGCGTCCAGGTCGCTGGCGGCCTCGGTCTTGATGCGCGCGCCACCCACCGCCGCGCGCTCGCGCTCGCGCTCCTGCTGCAGCTCGCGCTCCTCCTGCAGGTAGGGCAGCTGCTGCCCGGCCTGCCCCGGCGGCGGCTGGCCCGGCGGCATGGCGTACCTGCGAGCGCGTGTGTGTGTGGGGGGGGGGGAGGGGTGCGCGCGTGTCAGGGAGGTGTGGGTGGGTGGGGAGGTGGGACTGGGCGGGCGGCGGTGAGCGAGTCGGTAGTGTATGGCACGGGCGCCTGCTGCTGCCTGCTTCTGCCCGCTACTGCCTGCGCGCCACACCCGGCCGGCTCCTCACGCCCCAGCCTCCTGTGCCCAGCCGCCCACGCCCACCGGCCCCCTCACGCCCGCCCGCGCCCACCTGCCCCGCAGCACGGCAGCGCTGGTGTAAGGCTCCAGGTCCAGCGCCAGAGGGAAGTGCAGCTGCGTCTGCGGGCGGGAGGCGGGGTGGCGTTGTGAATGGGGTTTACTTCCTTCCATAGGCAATTGCGCAGGGGTTGCGGTGATAGGTGGAAAGAGATGGAGGGTTGCAAGGATGTTTGGAAAAGCGGTACAGGTGCATTGAAGAATGAAGATCGCGTCTCGAAGAGTGAGCGGCCGTCCGGAGGGTTGCAGGGGTTTGCCAGGTCATGCACGCAGCACGCCCGCTTCCCCCCAGCCAACTTAGGTAGCCATTCCCGGCCCCCGCCCCTGCTGTGCCTCACCTGGATCTTGCGAGCCACGTGTCGCCCCGAGCGGTGCGCGCCGCCGCCCACGCCCGCCGCCACGCCCAGCCCGCCCGCGCCACCCGCCGCCTCCCCAACGCCAGCCAGCGCCGCCGCCGCCGCCGCCAGGCCCGCGCCCACTGCGCCGGCCGCCGCCGCCAGGCCGCCGGCTCCGCCCGCCGCCAGCTGCTCCAACTGCAGGCGTTGGCCCTGGCCGCCCTGCCCCACCGCCCCTCCCGCCGCCGCCACGCCCGCTCCCGCCCCCGCCGCGCCGCCGTGGTGGTGGTGGTGGTGGCCGCGGTGCTCGAAGCGCTTCACGTGCAGCGCCAGTACGGGCGGCAGCCGCCGCAGCGACAGTTGCTTCACCGCCGGCTGCCGCTGCCGGCAGGCGCCGCACACCCAGGCCTCGGAGGCGGACAGCCGCTCCGGCGTCACGAAGGCGCGCAGGCAGGCCGCCAGGCTGGCACTGCCCGCGAAGCCGCCGCCGCCGCCACCACCACCGCCGCCGCCGCCGCCGCCACCGGCTGCCGTCAGCCGGGGATCCACCATGTCTCCCGCGCTGGCGCCCGGCTGCCCGCTCTGCGGCACCACCGCCCGACTGCCGCCGCGCCCGCTGCCGCCGCCCGCGGCCCCCAGCGGCCGCCTGCCCGCTCCGGCGCCGCCGCCCGGGCCGATGCGGCGCCCGCCGCGCGCCCCTGCGCGGCCGCTACGGCCGCCGCGGCCGCCACCTCCCGCGAAGACGCCGCGGCCGCCGCGGCCGCCCATGCCGCGGCCGCGGCCCGCCGGTTTCTGCGGCGGCGGCGGGTGCCGGTCCCCAGCGGCGTCCGCGTCAACATCCATGGGCTCCCCGGCGGGGCCCTCCGCGTCTGCCCACTCCGCTCCGTGGCCGCTGCCGCTGCCGTCCTCCTGCGGCGGCTGCGGCGGCTGTTGGGACGGCGGCGGCGGCTCAGTGGCCTCAGTGGCGGTGAGGAAGCCGTCATCGGCACCGCCGCTGCCGCTGCCGCCGCCGCCAGGTGACGCGTCGCGGGAGGCTGCGGCCGCGCGCCCCGCCCTGCCGCTGGCGCCGCTGGCCCTGCTGCTCCTGCTCCTCCCCAGCCTCGTCTGCGGCGCCCACGCCGCCGCCGCCGCCGTCCGCGGCGCTCTCCGCCGCGGCCACGGAGTCACTGGTCGTGCGCAGCAGGTGCCCACCCCCCGCGCCCCCAGCCGCCGCCGCCGCCGCGCCGTCGTCGGCGGCCCCGCCCTTGCGCGGGCTCCGCTGCTGCGCGCCGTGTGTTGGCGAGGGCGCGCCGCCGCCGCCGCCTGCACCTGTGACGGCAAGGCCGGGCGCACCCCGCCGCCAGCCCGTGCCGCTACCGCCGCCGCGACCAGCGCCGCCCCTGCCCCCGGCCGCTCCGCCACCGCCGCCGCCGCCCCGGGGACTGGACTGGTCTGGCGGCACGGTGCCGTCGGGGCCGGGCGCGTCCGCGGTGCAGGGCGTGGGCGCCCGGCGGCTGCCTGCCGCGGGCGCCGCGCCGCCGCCGCCCGCACCCGCACCCGCCACAGCCGGCGGCGCACCGCCGCCCCGGCCCGCCGCGGCCCTGGCGCCTCGCCCGCTCCCTGCGGCCGCCAGCGCGCCGGGCCCGCCGCCGCCGCGCGCTGCCGCGCCCCGGCCCCTGCCAGCAGCCGCCACGCCGCCGCCACCGCCGCCGCCGCCGCGGCGCCGGCCCGGCCCCCGGCTGGCCTCCGAGGCGGACGACGAGCCCTCCGCTACCTCCCGCTCGGCGGCCTCCTCCTCCGGCCCGCTGCCGCTGCCGGTGGAGGGCGAGGGGCACTCCCCCTGCGTCACAGCGCCCCGACCGCGGCCCCCACCCGCCTGGGAGGGCGACTGCGACCCCGGGCCCGCCGCCGCCCCCGCCGCGGCCGCCCCCGCTCCCGGCCCCAGCCCCAGTGACACGCTCTGAGATGACGTGACGCCCGCCGCGCCGCCGCCGCCGCCGCCGCCGCACGCGGAGGCGGAGGGCCCGTCCAGCCCGCCGCCGCGGCCGCTGCCGGGCCGCTGCTGGCGCTGGCGCTGCCGGCGGGAGGCCCCCGCGTCGGGTCCGTCCTCCTCACCCTCCTCGCCCTCCTCGCCCGTGAGGCCGCCCGTGGCGCCGGTGAGGCCGGTGGTGCCGGCGCCCTGGTCGCCCAGTGTGAGGGAGGCGGTGGCGGTGGCGGCGGGCGTGGCGCCGGGGGTGCGGCTGGCGGAGCGCTGCGGGCCGCCGCCACCGCCGCCGCCCGCGTGCAGGTGGCCGCCGCCGCCGCCGCCCGCGCCCGCACGCGCCGGCGCCGCCACTGTGCAGGCGATCTGCGGCGGCGCAAGTGCGCACGTTGAGTTGAGGAGGGGCAGGCAGGTCAGCAGCTCAGCGGGTCCAGGCAAGCGGGCGCACGGCAAGCCCTGCAGGTGCAGCGCCCCCTACCCCATGTTGGCTGAACCACTCCGCGATACCACTCTCGCCTACAGCCACCTCCTGCACCGCTCACCACACCCGCCCATCCGCCCCGCCCGCCGACCGCTGCACCCTGCTCTGTTGCATTGCCCTGTCAATCACCATCTCGCCTCCATCCAATCATGCATGGAAAAAACCCTCCTGCCCCTCCACTCCGCCCCCCCTCCACCCCTCCATTCCCCCCCGCCCCCGCCCCCCGCCGCCCCGCCGCCCACCATGTCCAGGCTGATGTCCAGGAAGGGGTCGAAGGCGGTGGAGGTGTGGCCGCACACGCAGCACGTCACGTCGCTGCGCAGCACGCCGCCGAACACGCAGTCCACTAGGCTGGCCGGCGGCGGCGGCGGCGGCTTGGCGGCGGCGGCTGCGGCGGTTGGAGCCGTGGCGGCGGCAGCCAGCTCGATGCTTGCAGGCAGGCCGGGTGCGGCGGCGCCGTCGTGCGGGGAGCCGCCGGCGGCGGCGACCGCGGCTGCCGCCGCGGCTGCCGCCGCGGTCGCCGCCATGACCGACTCTAGCGCGGCGGGCGCGCCGCCTCCCGGCTCCAGCTTCACTGGGGTGGCGGCGGCGGCGGCGCCGTCAGCTGATGGCGGCGGCGGCCAGGACGCCGTGTGGTGGTGGGCGTGATGGAGGTGGCCCGCGCCGCTGCCGTTGGCGTGAGGCGGCTGCGAGGCGGCGTGGGGCGGTGCCTGGGTGTAGGGTTGTGCCTGGGCGTACGGGTGCGGGTGCGGGTGGCCCGCCGCCTCAGCACCCGTCGTCGGCGGCGGCGAGTGCGGGTGCGGCTGCGAGCCCTGTTGCGACAGGCGGCGAGCTCGCAGGCTCGTGGCGTAGGCCGCTGCCGCCGCCGCCGCCGCCTCCCCAGCCCCTGCTGCCCCGCTGACGCCATGTGGCTGCCAGCCGTTGGCGCCCGCCGCCGCCGCCGCGTCGCCGCCGCCGCCGTCCTCCGCCTTCACGGCTCCGCCGGGAGGGAGCCCGTAGGAACCCGGCGGGGGCAGCGGCGGCGAGTGCGGCTGCTGCTGCGGTGGTGAGGGCAGCAGCAGGGGCTGCGGCGGCGGCGGCGGGTGTATGACCGCTGACGCCAGGCCGGACAGCGCCGACAAATAGAACTCGTGGGCGTCCTGTTGCTGGTAGCCTGGTGGGGGTGGGGTGGGGTGGGAGCGGGGTGGGAGCGGGGTGAGCGGGGTTGAGGGCACCGCTAGGAGACAGCGCCTGAACACCCCACCCGCCCGCCTCTATGCAGACCCGCAATCCTCCACTCATCCGCCATAACCCCACTCCCTACCACCAACCCCACCCGCATCACCCCCTAGCCCCCACCCCTAGCCCCCTGACGCCCCGCCGCACCCGCCAGGCTGTCCGCGAAGGTCCACCAGGCGGTGAGGAAGTCGGTGGGGCTCAGCGGCGCGCGCTCGCCACTGTAGGCCGCCGCGAACACCGCGTCCTGTGTGGGGTGGGGGGGTGGGGGGGGATGGGGGGTGGGGGCAGGTGGGGGGGGGGGCCGAGGGGAGGGACCAGGGAGGGGTTGAGGGCAGCGACTAGGGAGCCCGACCGCACTGGACCGGAAGCACCATATGGGGACAGGCCTACGGGAGTCCGCGGCGTAATGAGAGGGCCTGCAGCCCACAGCCACCCTCTGGCAGCCACTCACCATCTCGCACGACAGGCACGGCCGGCCGCTCCCACCGCCCCCGCCGCCCGCCCCCGGTCTCGCCCCCTGTTGCTGCTGCTGCTGGCGGCTGCAGGCGGCGGGGCAGTGGCCGGCGCCCAGGAAGTAGTTGCGCAGCAGCGGCGAGTGCAGGAACACCTGGCGGGGATTGGGGGGAGGGGCGGGAGGGGCGGAGAAGGTGAGCGGGTGGGGGGGGGCGGGGAGCGGCATGGCCGAGGGGTGTTGGCGGACGGGGCGCTGGCGGGCTTGGCAGGCCCGGAGGGCACGTGACGCACACCAACGCGCCCAGCCACCCCCAATGGTTGATTTCGGAATTGGAAAAGGCTACCCCTCACGCCCGCACGCCCCCCCCCACGCCCCCCTCCACCCCCCACCCCACCCACCCCCACGCCCCCCTGCCCGCACCTGCAGCACCGCGTTCATGAAGCAGGTGTTGCCCAGGTTGTTCAGGCCGCGCAGCCCTGCGGGGTGGCCGTCACCGGGAGGCGGCGGCAGCAGGCCGGAGGGGGAGGGCAGCGACAGGTGGCGGCACAGCGGCCGGCCGCCGCCGCCCCCGCCGTAGCCTGGAAGCAGCAGCGCGCCAGAGGCCTGGATTGGGGACGGGAGGAAACAACAACAAAGAAGGTGCATGGAGCAGTGTGTGCAACAGAAAAACGTAATGTGTATCAAGTGTGCGTGGCTCCCGCGTGGTGTGTTTGTGAGGAGTCGCCGTTGGCTGCCAGCAGTTGGGGGAAGGCCGGGGACGGCCAGGGGGCCCGTGGGGGCGTTGGAGCCCTGTGGACCTCTGAGAGGCTGCCAGCAGCAGCTGTCGATGGCAGCACGTGCCTGACGTCCCTGTGCGGCCTGCCGCTCCACAGGATCCCAATGGCCCCCGGCCCCCAAGGCCACACAGCCCTCCCCAGCCACGGCCTTACCCGATGCTGGTGCTCGGCCTGCACCCCTCCGCCGCCGCCTCCGCCAGGTCCGCCGCCGCCGCCGCCGCCCGCCGCCAGCTGCAGCCGCAGCGCCGCCAGCGCGGGGTCTGCGGCGGCGCGGGCTCGCTTGGCTCGCACGTCGTGCGCGGGGTCGTGGTGCGGCAGGCGCGGCGCCAGGCCGCGGCCCAGGTAGGCGCCCACCACGTGCGCCAGCTGCGGGGGCGGGAGGTGCGGGGGGGCGCGGGTGCATTTGAGTGAGCCGTACGGTATGTGAAGAATATGCCTGGTTAAAACATACACCCAGGAAAGCAACACGGCGCCCGCCCTTCATTTCCAACTCCGCCGCGTACACACACATATTCACCACAGTCTCTGGTCTGGCTTGGTTTCCTTGGGTTGAACCTACACGCACGCACGCGCCCCCGCTCACCTGGCGGCCGCTGTCGAAGTGCGGGCAGTACACAAAGTCGGCGCAGGCGGCGCAGTACAGCTCGCGGCGCGGCACGTCCAGCAGCAGCGCGCAGCCTGGGCGGGGGAGGGGGGTGGGTGCGTGTTGGGTGCGTGTTGGGTGCGTGTGAGGACAAGGAGCGTGGTCACCCATCGCTTGGCTGCCCCCCGCCAGCCCGCGTGCCACCCGCACACCACCAGCCCAGCCCAGCCCAGCCCCCAGCGGCCTCCACTGCACTGCACTGCACTGCGCTGCACCCCAGCCCGCCCACCGCCTCGCCGCGCGCCGCCGCCACCCACCGCAGGCGCCGCAGCCGCTCAGCGCTGCCACGCCGCCCCCGCCGCCTCCGCCTCCGCCGCCGCCGCCTGGCAGCGCGAGGCCGCCGGGTGAGGCCGCCACCAGCTGGCCGCAGGCGCAACAGGCGTGAGAGGCGCCCGGCAGGCCGCCGGGCGCGCCGTCGGCCTCAGCCTGTGAGGGGTGCGGGTGCCAGGCGACGAGGAGGCTCGGGAGTGAGGGTATAGGCAGTGATGCAGTTGGCGTGTGCGGCGGTGCAGGGGCTGTCGTTGCCGGATGAGTGATAACATGTGAGGCGGTTTAATAGCGGCAGCGAGCATGCCCATGCGAAAATCGAAGGCGCCTCGCAAAGCGCCGCGGTCAGAGGGCGGGGGAACTGGGGTGCCCAGCCTGACCGGTGCCGCTGTCGCGGCAGCGGGCGACAGCCGTCTGCGGCCGCGAACACCCACCTGCACAGCTTGCTTTGATACGTCATGCTGTAATAGCAGGTTCCCGTAGTCGGTGGCTTTTAGTTCGCACGCGCGGGCGTGCGGGCAGCCCGTCTGCCGCTCATCTTCGTCGCCCGCGCGCCGTTTTGCACCCATGGTACCTAGCGTCTATGTCACATCAAACCAAACCATTATGACGGGCAAGTAAATTACTTGCGGAGCATTTCACGCTGTGTGCCGGAAGTCTCAGCCCGAGCACGATTTGTTGCCTGAGCGGCGTATGCAATGTTCATGAGCGCAATTTCAAGAATATCTCGTTATCCTTGCACCCCTCGTTCACGTCGGCTCCATGGCATTTCCACCGCGCCCACAATCGTTGTCTTGCGAGCGTAGTCCCGTTATTCTAGTTCGTTGCATTAATAGCTGCTACACAAACAGATAAGCATGCACGAATAACTGCATCTCGCTCGTGCGCCAGTTTTGCCGCGGTGCGTCGCTTCCCCTTCGCGACTTGAGCGCTTCTTCCTTCGCGACCGCATATGCCGCCGACTAGTTCACCCCAGCTCGTGCTAGGCGTTGCGGGCGATCTGCTGACGCCGGAGGAGGAGCGCACGCACTATCTGACCAAGGTCGGCGGCGCGGCGTGGGTGCCTGCCGGCCCCCCTGGCTCCATCGCTGATGGCGCCGACTGGGCCAGCGCCGCCCGCTGCGGCGTTTGCAGCAAGCCGCTGTCACTGGTGCTGCAGGTAGAGAGGGGGGCTTGGCAGGACCCCAAATGAGGAGTGCGCGGCTTCGAAGCTGCTGTGCGTCTGCGTCTGCGTGGCCTTTTGACGATTACCGGCCTGCTACAACCACCTGGCACCCACACGCACCCACCACCACCCACCCAATGCAGGCGTACGCCCCCGTAGCCGCGGAGGCAGCGCCTGCTGCTGCCACCGGCAGCGCTGCAGCAGGGGCTGCTACTGCCGTGGCGTGTGACGAGCGGGTGCTGCTACTGCTGGGCTGCTGCCAGCCCGGCTGCGGCATCGCCCCGGGCAGCTGGCGCGCCTTCCGCGTGCAGCGGCCGCCCGCCCGCCCCGCGCCGCAGCCTCCAGCCCACACGACACAAGAGGCGGCGGCTCAGGGCTCAGCCGGCGCCCCCCAACAACAGCAGCTGAAGCCAGCGGTAGCGCCAGCGCCCGCAGCGGATCCCTTCGCTGGCGGTTTCGGGGGCGCGGGCGCCGCATTCGACGCTTTCGGCGCCGCGCCTGGCTTTGGCGACGGCGGGTTTGGGGGGCCCGACGGCGGTTTCGGGGCGGCGGGCGGCTTTGGGTTTGGCGGCGATGCGGATGCCGGGCCTGGGTTTGGGGGTGTAGACGCCGCAGCAGGCGCGGCGCTCGATTTCGGTGACCTGGGTGAAGCGCTGGAGGCGGCGGCGGAAGCGGCGGCGGAGGCGCAGCCGCACCAGCACCACAAGCACCGAGCCGGCAAGGCGGAAGCGGCGGGGGCAGGCGGCGCGGCTGAGGGGGTGCCAAGCTGCTGCCTGGCAGCGGGCTGCCTGGGGCCGCCGCTGCCCGAATTTCACCTGGTGGCGGCGGAGGAGCCCGCGGGTGCGGCAGCGGCAGGGGGGCGGGGAGGGGAGGGGGGCCAAGGGAGCGAAGATGGGGCGGCGGCGGGTGCAGCGGCTGTACAGGGGGGTATGGGTGCGTGGAGAGGGTAACAGGTCGTGGGAACAGGTGGTTTGGCGGATCGGGTTCGTTGTCGGCACGTCACCTGACGGCGCACCACACAAGCCCGCACACGTGCATGACCTCCACTCCTCGCCCTCGCCCTCCCCACCCCGTCCCGCCCTGCCCGCTGCTGCAGCTCCCCGCCCTGCGGAGCGCGATCCGCACGTGCAGCGGCTGTTGGCCGAGTACCAGCAGCAGCAGCAGCAGCAGCAGCAGCAGCAGCAGCAACAGCAGCGGCAGCAGCCGGGGGCGGGCGGAGGGGCGGGAGGAGGGGCGTCCACGTCGGCTGCAGGCGCAGCAGGCAGCGGGCCGGGGCCGCGGCCGGGGGCAGCCGACACCGCGCGGCCGCGGAGGCAGCGTGCGGCCCCGGGGGCAGGAGGCGGCGGGGCCGACGCCGAGGGCGGCGAGCACTCTCAGGGCTCTGATGATGCGGACGAGCTGGTTGATGAGGGCGGGGTCGAGGGCGGGGGCGACGGCGGCAGCGAGGCGGGCTCGGGGCCGGAGGGCTGGGCGGGCGAGGAGTACGAGGAGGAGCACGTGCGTGGCGTGGCGGGGCCCTACCTCAAGTTCGCGGCGCGGCTGGCGCGTCGGCCCGACCAGTGCGCGCGGTGAGGGCGTGGCGGCGGGGGGCGGCGGGGGGGCAGGGGCAGAGGCCGGGTGCGCGTCGAGCGGGGCGGAGACAGTGGAGGGGGTTGTGACAACCAGCCCAAGCTAAGCCAAGCTACCTTGAGGGGGAGGGCGAGCCGTCTGCTGTCAACCACTGGCTGCCACTGGCTGTCATGCCACTGCAACACTGCTGCCCTCTTGTTGCCCCTCATGGATCGTCGCGCTGACCACTCCCTGAACCCTCCCCCTTCCCGCCGCCCTTCCCGCCGCCCCCCTGCATCCATCTCTTCCTTCCCCTGGCCCCCACAGCTACTCCCGGCGCGGCGAGCTGCTGTGGCCGGGCCGCGAGGCGCCCGCGCCGCCGCCCTGCCGCCGCTGCGGGGCGCCGCGGGCGTTCGAGGTGCAGGTGGGTGCGGGGGCGGTGTGCGGGGCAGCGCGGCAGTGTGGTGCAGGGCGCAGGGGTTTGCGGAGGGACACGCACCACCGCCTCGCCGCCTGCGTGCCTCAGATTGCGGGGCCCCCAACCCATAACTAATCATGGCTGGAGCCCGCCGGGCCCCGCCCTCCACACACACACACACACACCACCCGCCGGCCCTCCAACCCCATATGCACTGACGCTGTGCGTCAGTGCATATGGTTTGGTTTGGTTGGTTTTAGCTTGGGATGGTGTTCACAACCCCACCCCACCCCACCCACCCGCAGGTGCTGGCGCCGCTGATGGCCATGGTTCTGGACTGCGCGGCGGGCGGCTGGCTCACGGGTGGGGCGCCGTGTGCCGCAGCGACACGTGCGTGTGCGTGTTGTGCGCAGTGTGCTGCAGTGTGCGTGTTGTGCAGTGTGTTAGATAACACGAGAGAGGAAACACGCAGACTGTGCATGCAATGCGGTGCGTTGTGCAGTGTGTGTGCGTGTTGTGCAGTGTGCGTGTTGTGCGGTGTTTGCTGCTGCTGCCTGCTGTAGGCTTGTGGAGTGTAGGGCCCGGGCACTGGGCTCCTCCAACTCACTGCCGCCGCCGTCGTCTTGAAGTACCCACCATCGCGCATTCACTCGTAAATCACCATCCATATGCCGGCGCCCCCGGCCGCCCCACCCCGCAGGCGAGCAGCTGGCGGCGCACTCCGCCGCCATCAACGCCGCCGCCAACTGGGACTTTGCGACCGTGGCCGTATTCACCTGCGCCGCCAACTGCGGCGGCGACATGGAGGCGGGGATGGCGGGGGCGGGGGCGGCGGGCGGTTTTGGGGCGGGCGGGGGCGCGGGCGGCGGCGGTGGGCAGGCGGCTGGGGTGGCAGAGGGGTTGGCGGAGGGGGTGGATGTGGCGGAGGAGTGGGTGGCGCTGGTGAATGAGGAGCAGTGCCACGTGGAGGAGGAGCTGCGGCTGAGCGGCAGGTAGGGGCGGCGGGGTGGTGGACTGGTAGGTGGGTGGTGATGGGCTTATGGCAGGGTGGTGGTGGAAGGGTATGGTGGCGGTGGCGGAGTGGTGGCGGGTGGTGGCAGGCGGCGGATGGAGGTGGGGCTGCGGCCAGGGGTGCGAGGGGAGCGCGACTGTAGGAACAGGGCAAGGCGCGTTGGCATTCCCCGGTGGTGACACATGAAATCCCGCACCCAGCAAGCCCCTTGCGCGACAATAGAGGCAGGACTCCTGGCTGTGCGACGCGGTCACTGTATAATTGATGCGCGCTGACTGGCCGTTAGGTGGGTGGCGGTAGGAACAGGACAAGGGCGAGAGTTGGCATGTCCCGCAATAGTGCAATACGGGGGAGATATGTAGGTCCTCAGCCTGGCACTCTGCAAACCATTCAATCATTCATTAGCCATGACCTTGGCCATAACCTAATATCTTGGCATTTGGAGGCTCGCGCGCGATTGGGCACGTGGCCAGGGGTTGGGGGGCGATGGGGGAAACACATGGGATCACAGCAGAAGCAGTTCACGACAGGCGCATTTGAGGCGTCGGGTTGCTGTCGGGCGTGCCTTTCGGATCCAAAGTAGGGCAAATCATGGCGCCATATACTCATCCTTCCAGCTGCACTTAGATTGAACAACCTTTATTTCTACCAGCAGGTTGCCTTGACGGGCACGTCCTTGAAGAGATGTCCAACTCGCGCGGGGAAGGATTTGACGGCGAGACCGATACAACGCAACCAACGCAAGCTTTAAACCTCCTCGATGTGCTGCGACAGCTGGACGTCAGCGCTGTGGACTGCATCCTTGGCACGAACTTCGGCTGGACGGGCGCGCGGCTCGCGTGCACAGAGCTGCGAGACTTTGTGGACTCCAACCTTCGCACTGCGCGGCTCTGGTTGACATGGGATGCCACTATGAGCCAGACTCGGCGGGTGGGGAGCTCCACGTCGGTCCTGGCGCGGTTCCGGCGCTGCAAAAGCTTGAGCATTCGCCTCGCTGGCGGTATCCCGCACCCGTCGCTGCTGGCCGGCTGGCTCGTGGCGGGCGTGGGCGCCGATGTGGCGCGCAACATCACCACGCTGAGTCTGGAGGGTGCCGTGGACCTCCCCACGCTGACCACCGTCTCGCTCGTGCTGGCGGGGACTCTGCGACACGTGCACACGCTCACGCTCAACACCGACCCTTGCGGCGCGGGCGGCTTCCGCAACTTGTACGCCCTCCACAGCGCGCTGCGTGGCGCCTTTCCGACGCTCGAAGAGCTCTGCCTGCCTGCGAAGGCCTGCCTGCGCGGCCTGGAGGCCTTTGCCGGCAGCGCCCTGCACACCGTGCGCGTCATGCGGGACAGCCCCGGATGCCTGCGCCTGAGCCACGTGCGCAGTCTGCTGCAGCTGCCCCAGCTGCGGCACCTCGACCTGGCGGGGGAGGGCTGGGGTGCGTACTGGGACGGAAGCGACGACATCTGGGATGACCTGGACGAGGGCGTGGATGCGGACGACGACGAGGGCATTCAGGCGGGCGCTGATGAGCAGCTGGCGCTGGGGGACGCGACTCTGCTAGAGGCACTGCTTGAGCTGGGTGAGGCGGAGGTGCAGGAGCTGTGGGCGCTGCGGCGGCTGCTCGCCTCGGCGCCGCCGGCGATGGAGAGCCTGCGGCTGCCAGGGCATCTTGCCGAGGTCGACTTCGAGGGCGGCACCATCACTCGCGCCGCGACATCTAAGAATATCTACGAAGAATTTGGCTTGCGTCGCGCTGCGGCGGCGCTTGTGCCGCGGCTGGAGGCTACGGGACAGCGGCTACCGCTGTTTGAGGTGCGGGGGGGGGGGCCGGGGAACGGGGGCCCTGCAGGTTTCGGCTGCCACGGGTTTTTGTGGTTGGGAGACGGTGAAGATGCGCGGGTGGCTGGGGGGTTGTGGTTACCAGCCCAAGCTAGGGGGGCCGATGGCCCTGCTGGATTCGTCTGCCGCGGTTTTCCATGGTTGGGAGACGGTGGCCCTGGACTCCATGCATGTCGTGGTGCGCCCCCCGCCGGCCTCTCCGCATGGCCCTGGGGGCACAACGGCTGCGCCCGATGCGCCACCGTGCAGGTCAATTGTCTGGTAGACGGGCCCGCGGACGTGATCTCGCTGCTGCAGCCGCACTCGGCCTTCGTGCGGCTCCTGGCCAAGTGCGACCGGGTGGAGCTGGGGCTGCTGGATATGGAGCTGGACGTGGAGTCGGTACAGCTCGGTGCAGAGGCGGCGGCGGCAGCAGAGGCGCTGCAGGCGGTGGCGAGGGCGATGGGCGGCGGGCTGCCGAACCAGCTCAGTGTCAGCGGACCCTCTTGGTACCCCGGCGCAAACTTTATGGGCTATTGGGGCTGCACGCTGCAGACGCGGCCGCGGTGCAAGGGAGGGGGAGGAGGCAGAGTGGCCGCTGCCGACGGCCGCGGTGGCAGCGGCGTGCGTGGCGCTGATGGCGCCGCCATGGCAGCACCTGCAGCAGTGATGGAGCTGACGGCTGAGCAGGTGCTGGAGCGCGCTGCAGACAAGATATGGGCAGCGGCGTCAGCACAGGGCGCGGCGTCGATGGCGGAGGCTGCGATGGATGCATACGTGGCGGCCGGAGTGGCAGACTCACAGGAGCAAAAGTCCCTCTACAAGAAGCGTGTCCGCATGAATGTGCTGCTGCGGGGCCCCTTGGTGTGGCAGCTCACGTGCGGACCCGGGGCAGGCGGCGAAGCGCGCCTGCTGACAGACTGGCTGTGCAGCCTTGTGGCCGCCGGGCCGCCACCGCCGCCGGCACCGCCAGCAGCAGCGCCGGGCAGGAGGGTGAACGCGGCGGCCGGAGCCACCGGGTTAAAAATGCATGGCTGCAGCTTCGCGCCCTGCGGCTCCGGTAGCGCCATGGCGGTTGTGACGTGTGACTGCCCCTTCACGGCGCTGCAACTGCACGGGGCGGCGGCGGCGGCGGCGGCGGCGGCGGCGGCTTGCAAAACGCCGAGCTGCCTGCAGCTGTCCGCCGCCCGGGCCGGCAGCAAGTACTGCTGGAGCTCTGCCATTGCGGAGGTGGGCGGGGGCCTTTGATCAGCCAGGGTGTGTGGTGTGGCGTGTGTGGCGTGTAGTCGCCTTGTGTGCCGGTTGAGCGGGTGTGCGGCCCACGTGACGGCCGGTCTTGGTGCCCACACTCAAGCGCTTTGGGCTGCCCGTGCCACCGCCTGTCACCCCCATGTGCACTTCAGGTGGTCCAGGAGCTGTGGGACGACCACCTCAGCTCCGTGCCTCAGCCGGCTGCGGCTGCGGCGCGTGCGGCTGCGCCCGGGGCTGCTGCGGGCGCGGATGGCCCGGCTGATGGTGGTGGCTGTGGCGGATGTGGCGGGCCGGCTAAGACCACCGCGGCTGGTGCGGGCGGGGAGTCGGGGCGGGCGCCAGGCGGGCAGCCGGCGGGCAATGCAGCAGCGGGCGGGGGCAGGGGCGATTATGACCTGCAGGTGCTCATGCACCTGTTGCAGCTGTTGGAGCAGGTGCAAGCGGTGGTTAAGTACGTGGACAATGCATGACAGGCCGGGAGGGCTGGAGGGCAGCGGCGGGCAGGGTCAGGTCGGAGGCGGGGCAAGGCCGCACGGCGTGTGGCATAGGCAGTGGTATGGGCGGGGGTGGATGGCTGAAGGAGTGTTGGAGCTGTGTGCCGTGATGCCTCACTACCCAAGGAGAGGCCTGTGTGTGCCTGCTGCAGTAACATTGCGCCAAGTGTGGACGGTCCTGATGTCACGCCGCCACGTGTGACGGCGCATTGTACGGTGCGTGCGGTTTCGGCGGTTTGGAAACGACGTGTTGAGGTGCGTTTCTACGGTTGAAAGTCTGTCTGCCATTAACTGACAGTACACATCTCAGTGTTCAGCAGAACTTGGATAAGGCTGGCTTAACAAGTCAAGCGTGTGCGAATCGTGTTTTAACTGTGTCTCGAGCTGCCCAGCCATCCCTGCTGAGCGCTGGTGCATGCAATGGGGTTGTCGCAGGACTGACGACGCACGTGATGGGGCGGGTGCTCCCATGTGCCGCGCAGCGCAATGCTACACGAAGGGAATGCCCATTGGCAAGAGAGGCAATGCAGGCACCGAAGTCACACCTCTGGGCGAGAGGAATTACTTGCAGTCTTAGAAATTCTCTGCCAGCAAGGCAGCAATGTGAAAACGCCTGCCCACATTGCTCACTAAGTCATGAATCAGGAAGTTAACAAGCCCAATCTTTTGCTGATTGAACGGACGTCATGAACGAGCATACGCACACGCCTCTGCTTGCTCATAGCGGCCATGAAGCGGCGCTGGGCGGTGCTGCGGAGCCGTTGACCTGCGGGTGTTTGGGGCTGCGGGGCGCGGGGTGCGCCTGCGGATGCGGGTGCAGGGTTGGGCTGCTGGTGTGTCTTGCCCCGTCAGCGGCCTGCCCATTCAACTTTAGCTGCCCACGTCCTCAAGAGGCTGCTGGCATTGGTGGGGCATAAGCCTAGGACTTCCCCCCCAAAGGCAAAAGGCGCACGACACCAGATGCTGGCTCCAACCGTACAACTTCACCCGCAGCCCCAAAGCACCTGCAGGCGCACCCCGTGCCCGAAGGCGCAGCCCCAAACCACCTGCACCCGCACCGGCGCACCCGCAGGCGCACCCCGCGCACGAGGACGGCGCGATGGGGGCCGGCGCGATGGGGGCCCCTCTGGGTCTTTATGAGCACCTCTCCGGCTTGTGCACGCATGACACGTCTGTGACGCATGCCTAGGCGCAGCGCACCTGCCACGGCACCTGCAAGGAGAGTGCGGGGCAGAGCCCCTGCTGGCATGCGGGGTGTGGGTTCTGTTGAGACAAGCGCAGTCTGCGGTGTCATACCACGTAGAGTGAGACGATACGTCCAGAACCCTCTGGGCAAGTTCTAGAAGGTGCCAAGTACGGGAACCTCCCGGGCATACCCAATAGGCCTAGAACTAGCTGGTTATTTGCATACCAGTATATATAGTCATGCGTACTATCGCATAGATATAACGAGACATTGACAAGCTACTCAATACGCAACTTGTAACATAACTTACAAGACCGCTTATCTCGATAGGTTCGACCGTTGGTGAGTGGCGGCAGACACGGGGTCCATCGTGTTGGGTACTGGGTTGGGCCGTTGGGGCCAGGACTGGGTGTGGAGACGCGGACGCATACACCGTGCTCATGCTCACGCGGGATCGTGCGGCCAGGTGCGGCTGTGGGAGGCGATGCATGGCGGTACCGTATGATGGGACGGCCAACACAACATCAAATGCACAGACCAACAGCTGGGCATGATGGCGGTCGTGGGAAGGGAAGGTTGCGCGGTTGAGGATCCCCGATTGGATTTTGGTGGGGCCCAGGCTGGGCACGGGCTGGGCCCACCGCCGGGGAAGCTTAGACTCATCCACCTTGACCGCGTCTCGAGTCCGCTATATCACACGTACAGTCCACAATTACAGGTATCCACAGAGAGCCTCAAGTACCATGGTTATTGCAATCGCTGCATAAAACGGTTTGCTCATATTGAGGCCCAGCATTAGCAACGCCATCAGTAACTCGTGCACCTCTCGCGTCTACATTGCGAACATGACCGAAACGTCAACGCAATGCCCATTCTTGAAGCTCACACCAGACCTGATCCGCCACATCGCGGACTCACCGGGGCTTCACCCTAACGAAGTCGCCATCTCGCTCAAGCTCACTTGCACCGCCACCGCACAAGTGCGTCATTCTCGGGTGTTAGAATTGTGGAAAGGAGTCCGAGCCTGACGCTCGGGCGTCCTGTCAGCGTTGTGGTTTTGGCCCCCCGGCACTCCCAGGCACTCCCCCCCACCTGGGCTAAACTGTTCCCCCGCCCCCCCCCCCCCGCCCGTTCTCTTGGGGCTCCCCCCCCCTCTGTGACAGAGCCTGAAGCACCGCCGCGGCGTGCGGCTGACGTGGACGCGCACCGACGTCACCTGGCCGCAGGCGCCGCTCGCCGACCAGCCCTGGCCGGGCGCCGAGTTCGTGAGGCACTTTGGCCGCCCCGAGCCCTGGCGGCGCCTGGCCCGCAGCCAGCGGCAGCTGCTGCTGTGCCTGGCCGCCTCCAGCCTCCACGGCCCCAGCCTGGAGGCGGCGCTGGAGCACTGCGGCGCGGCGGTGACGGCTGATGTGGTGGCGGCTGCGGCCGCCGCCGGCGACCTGGCCGCCTGCGAGGCGCTGCTGCTGCGCGCGGGCGCCGACTGGTTCGCCTCGGCGGTGGTGCAGACGGCGGCGCGGTACGGCCACCTGCACATCTGCACCTGGGCCGCCGAGCAGGTCGAGTGCGGGCTGCGCCCCGGCCGCCGGCCGCCCAACCTGCTGCCGCTGAACTGCGACCCAGACGCCATCGCCAAGGCGGCGGCGCGCGGCGGCCACGAGCACGTGCTGGACTGGGTGCGGGCCGCGGGCGGGCCGTCGGGCGTGCGGACCGCCTTCGACGCCGCCTGCGCCGCCGCCGAGGGCGGCCGCGTGGAGGCGCTGGCGGGCCTCAGCACGCAGCTGACGGCGCCGGGGCAGCGGCTGGCGCTGCTGCCCAGCATAGCCTACGGCTGCCCGCGAGCCGTGCTGGCGGCGTTCTGGGCCGACTGGGAGCACGGCACCGGCGGCGGCGCCGGCGCCAGCGGCTTGTCGGCGGGCGGGGCGGCGGTGCAGCTGCTGCTGGCGGCCGTGCTGAGCCCCACGCCCGACTGGGCCGCCAAGGCCGACTGGCTGCTGGCGGCCTGGGGCCCCGAGCGCCTGCAGCAGTGGACGGGGCCGGTCGGCGCTCTGATGACCTCCAACACCGCCGCCGCCGCCGCCGCCGCCTCCGAGCGCGTTCGGGCTTACTTCATGGCCGCCGCCACCGCCACCGCCAGCGCCCCCAGCCCCGGCAGCCGCAGCCCCGGCAGCAGCTACGCGGCGCGCCTGCAGTACCTGGCGCGCCGCGGCCTGGGCCTGCCCGACGGCGCGGGTCTGGCGGCGGCCTACGCGGGCGACGGCGCCGCCGCCGAGCTCTTCCTGGACGAGCTGCTGGCGACAGCCGTGCAGTGGTGGGGGGCGCCGCCGCAGTGGCGGCGGTCAGTGGACGCCATGGCGCGCGCGGCGGTGCGGGCGGGGTCGGCGGGCGTGCTGGCGGCGCTGCGGCGGCGGTGGGGCGCCGTCGCCGAGGCGGCGGTGGCGCGGCAGCTGGCGGCCACCAAGCCCGACCCGCGGGCCGGCGGCAGCGTCAAGGACTGGAGCCGGGAGTGGCGCTTCCGGGGCGGCCCCGCCGTCGCCTGGCTGCTGGATCTGGATCTGGAGCTGGGGGCGCAGGGGGAGCAGGAGCGGCCATGTGCGGAGCAGGAGGGCGAGCAGGCAGAGGCGCCGCAGGCGGGGGCAGGCGCGGAGGCGGCGCATGAGGAGCCTGCGCCGCCTCCTCCCTGCTGGTCGCACCTGTTCAAGCTGATGGCGGTGACGGGCTGTGACCTGGAGCTGCTGCGGCGCCTGCACCGCCGCCAGGGGCAAGAGGAGGGGCAGGAGGAGGGGGAGGGCGGCGGCGCCGGTCTGGACCCGGAGGCGCTGGAGGCGCTGGCGTGCGGCGGCAGCGTGGAACAGCTGGAGTGGGCGGCGGAGCAGGCGGCGGCGGCGGGCGTCGGAGGCGGAGGCGGCGGCCTGCAGGTGTGTACGACGCGCGGGATGTGCCGTGCCGTGCCGTGCCGTACGTCTGTTTCATGAAGAGAGAACGGGGGACGGGGGGATCAGTGCCTTGCCAGCCCCGTGTGCCACTATTAGCACCGCTTACCCCTGTCCGCTTTCCCCTTTCGCGCCCTCCGACCGCAGCCGCTCAGCGCGCACGAGTTTGAAAACGTCCTGCTCGCCGGCAACTGGGCCGCCGCCGACTGGCTGCTGGCCCGCGGGCTGGCGCCGCCGCCGCCGCAGCTGCGGGAGACCTTCATGCGGCTGACCGGCGCCACCTCCACCGCCACCCAGGGGCTCCGGTGGCTGGCGGCGCGCGCGGAGGCTGGGGCGGGGACGGGCGGCGCCGAGGTGGCGGTGGTGGTGCAGCGGCTGGGCGCGCTGGCGCTGAACGCGGTGGGCGCCCAGGCGGCCTGGCTGCAGGAGATGCTGCGGCAGGCGGTGGAACCGGTGGTGCAGCAGCAGGCGGTGGGGGTAGAGGCGGTGGGGGTAGCGGCGGTGGGGGTAGCGGCGGTGGGGGTAGCGGCGGTGGGGGTAGGGGCGGCGCAGCAGCAGCTGGCCGCGTGTTAGTGAGCGGCGCGAGTGGTGAGGCGGTGTGCTGATGGCTGCGGCGGTGTTGGCGGTGCTGGGGGGCGGCTGAGGGGCGCAGTGGCGACACGGCGGAATGGCGACACGGCACGACTTAATGATGCGGCCATGGCCTGTGGATACCGCGTGGTGGTGGTGGTGGTGGTGTGGTGGTGGTGGTGGTGGTGGTGGTGGTGGTGGTGGTGGTGGTGGTGGTGGTGGTGGTGGTGGTGGTGGTGGTGGTGGTGGTGGTGGTGGTGTGGATGACCGAGGCTGCTCCGCTGCTGCTGGCGTCAGCCCAGTAGTCGTGCGGGTTGGCTGTTGGTCGTACTTGCACGACGTCGCATGTGTGGCATTGTTGCAAACCTCCCAGGGGTGTCAGCTCCACGTTTTTATCACCGCAGCCTGCAGTCCGCACCCGCCGTCCGCAGCCCGCACAGCCATAGCCCGCCATCTGCTGGAGCAGGCCAGCAGGGTCTCTGTGCTTGAGCCTGGTCCCACAAAAAAAAAGTCCATTGACTCGTTGCTGCAGCAAACGTCTGTCGCCCTTCGGGCCTGGTTCGGCTTCCACACACTGTACGCAGCATTGAGAAAGTATTCAGGCAGCGAGCCAGGGGCTGGGGGCGGTTTCCCACTTTCCCCCCATCGGAACGGACCTCCTTTGCAACATCGCATCCCTCAGCATTGAGCAGCGTCCGTTGCACTCCGCACGGTTCATTGTTCACCGGTTCGCCTGGACCTCGATCCACGACCTCGATCCACGACCTCGATCCCTCAGCGGCATCCACCGTGCCTCCGCAGCGACAGAGACACGTGCGCGCCTGCGCCCCGCCCCGGGAACCTCCCTTGCATGTGCCATGTCGCCGCTCCTGGTACGTACATTCAAATCCATAATTTAAGACGAGCACCACTGGAGCGCCATTCGAGCCCCCTTGTTCATACAAGTACACCTACACGCATAATCATAATGGTACACGCGCGACCTCCCATTGCCGTAGTCGCTGTGGGCTGTGTCAGCCGCCAGCCGCGACGCGCCACCCGGTGTGGCACAGCACACCCAGGGCTGCGCGCCACAGCCACACCCTCACACCCACACCCACACCCTGGTGGGCACCAACCCCCAGCCCAACCCTATCACACGCCTGCAGCCGCCGCCGCGTCCTCCGCCGCCGCCGCCTCCTCCTCCGCCCGCCGCGCCGCAACCTGCCGCGCCGCCGCCGCCAGCCGCCGCAGCCCCTCCTCCAGCACCTCGGGCGAGCTGCCCGCGAAGGACAGGCGCAGGTAGGGGGAGGGCGCGGTGGCGCTGGCGGGCGCGGCGGCGGCGTGGCGGGCGGCGCTGCGCCCGCCCTCCTGCGGCTCTAGGTTCTCGTCGTCATCAAACGTCACCGTCGCCTGCAGCCACACACAAGGGAATTTCAACACAAAGAGGGGGTGGAGCGGGGGACACACGCCCACATATGCCCTGGTGCTCCCCCCCTGTACGCATGCGCACGCACGTACACGCAAGCACACGCAAGCACACGCCCCCACCTGCAGGCCGCGAGTGGCGAACATGGCCCCCGGCACCACCACCACCCGCGCCGCCACCAGGTCATCAAGCACAGCCGCCACGTCGGGCACGCCTGCAGGCGGGAGGGGGGCGTGGGCGGCGCAGTCGGGAGGGGGGCCCCCGGGAGGGGGCATTGGGTTCGGTGTGTGGCCGGTCACTACTGCGCTAACTCCGCACCAACACCCTACTCACCCAGCCTCCCCCTCCATCCTCCACCCTCCACCCCGCCCCCACTCCACGTTCCCCGCCGTTACAACCACCGCCGCCCCCACCGCACTCACCCAGCAGCTTCAGCCACATGAACATGCCCGCCGCCGGCTGCTGCCAGTCCGCCAGACCGGTCAGGTGCGCGGCGGCGGCGGCGGCCGCGGCGGCGGCCTTGGCCGCATACATCGCCTGTGGCCGTCCGGGGCGGGGGGCGTGTGTGTTGGGGGTCAACTCTGAACCCATCCCGCAAGGAAGCATCAGCGCCAGGAAACGTTGTGTTGGGGGGAGGGCGTGTGTGTGATGGGTGTGGGCGTGTGGTGGTGGGCGTCGGGATGAAGCAAAACGCACGGACGGCGGCGGCGCAGGTGCCACGTAATCCCACCATGCATGGAACCCCCCATTCCCCGCCCCCACGCTACCTGCAGCCGCTGCAGGTAGGCATCAAACCCGAGCCGGCCCCAGTGCGTCAGCAGCCGCCACACCAGCACCTGGGCGGGCGGGGGCGGGGGGGAGGGGGGAGGGGTCGGGCAGGGAGAGGGCGGGCCGGGGAGGGCAGGGAGGGCTTGGACTGGGGTTCACACCCCGCCTCTTGCATTGAGTTGGCGCCACCTACAACCCCACACCCAAACCCATACACGCATCCGCACCCTCACACGCCCACCTGCGACACGCTGCAGGGGCCCACCGTGCTGGCCATTATCCAGTCTGACGTGTGTGTGGGGGGGGGGCGGGAGGGGGGGGCAAGGGAGGGCGGGGCACGGGTACGGCAGTGACGTGCCAGAAGGGCAGGGTGCGTGTGCGGGTGCCGTGGTAGCGTGCCGCGCGCATCGCAGTGTCCAAACACCCAGCGGGCGTGGGTTGGCCGCACCGCCGCGCGGAGGACCCGAAGCCCCCAACCCCCGGCCCGCCCCCTCTCCACACACACACCCCGTGCCCTTCCCCTCCAAACCCCGCCCCCCCCACTCACTGGCCAGCTTGGCCACCAGCGGCTGCGGCGCCGTGATCCACCCCAGCCGGTAGCCGGGCCCCTGCGCGTTGTGGCGTGTTGCGTTGTGTTGTGTTGCGGCAGTTGTGGGCGTGTGTTAGCGGACACCAAGGGAAACCACTTGTTGTGCGTGTGTCGAACGTGTGAAGCAGCGATGTGCGGTCGGGCGATCGGGCGTGCCGGCGGTTCATGGCCGTCCGGACCTTCACACCCGCGCACACCGCATTGTGACGGTACACACGACCCTACAGTCCACCCCGCGCCCCTCGCCGCGCCCGACAAGCTCCAGCCCCACCCACGCACGCCCCACCCACGCACCAGGCACTTGCTGAAGGTGTCCACCCGGATCACCCGCCCACCGCCGCCGCCCCCGGCTGCTGCCGCTACTGCCGCCCCTCTTGCTGCGCCGCCCCCTGATGCTACGGCCGCCGCCACCGCCGCCGCCGCCTCCATGTCCAGGCTGAGCATGCTGCGCGGCAGGCCGCCCAGACCCGCCTGCGCGGCCCGGGGGCCGGACTCGGGCCCTGCCGCCCCGCCGTCCTGCTGCTGCTGTTGCTGCGGGTCCGGGTGTGTAGGGAAGTAGAGCCAGTAATAGGCGTCGTCTGCGGCCGTTAAGGTGGGGGGCGGGAGATTCACGATAGGGGTGTGTCCAGGGTGTGAGTCATGGGGCAAGGCATGGGGCGTCTGCGGGGCGCACTAACCACATCAGCCAGCGCCCCCTCAGCCCTCAGCCCTTACCCTTCGCCCCCAACCTTTCTCGCATCCCCGCCTCGCATCCCCGCCTCAACCCCAGCGCTCACCCTCCAGCACTAGCAGGTCGTGCGCCTCCGCCACCTGCGGCCCGGCGGAGGGATACATGTTTGTGAAGGTGCAGCTGGTTGGCTCACTCACGAAATGCCGTACATTAGTCAGGTCAGGCAGTACAGTTCATCAAGTACACACAAACATACTATGCAGCACACAAAATCGCACGCAATCACGCAAGCATCCGCACCTGCAGCAGCCTCCGCTTGCGCTGCTCGCCCATGACCGCGCCGGTGGGGTTCTGGCCCGTGGGGATGACGTACAGCAGCCGCGCGCGCCCGCTGCCGCCGCCGCCGCCGCCGCCGCCGCCGCCGCCGCCACCGCCACCTGCGCCACCTGCCGCCTGCTGCTGGCGCTTGAGCTTGTTGAGCTGTTTGTCCAGGTCATCCGGGCACATGCCCTGGCGGCACATGGGCGCGGCAGACGGGGGGGGGGCACAAACAGCAGGCAGACACAACACGCTGACATGGCGGCTGGGGTGCGGGGTTGCAAAGATGGTATATCCCGGGGTGCGGGATGACGCGCATCATCGGGACTGACTGAGGCGGTTTGGCCCAGCTTGGGCTGCTGCTCACCCCCCACTCCCAATCTCCCATCCCACCCAATCCCACCCAAGCCCCCACCCAAGCCGCCTCACCTGGTCGTCTCCCGCCACGGGCAGCAGCCTGAGCCCGCGCGGCAGGAACACGCACTCCAGCGCGTGCGTGTATGTGTACTCGTCCAGCACCAGTGTGTCCCCCGGGTCGGTCAGGCAGCCCACCAGCGCGCAGATGGCGTGGATGGCGCCGCAGGTGAGCACCAGGTCGTGGCTGGGCGGGGCGGGTGGGGGCGGCGGCGGTGGTGGCGGCGGTGCTGTGGGGGGTGCTGTGGGGGTGGAGGAGGGGCCGGCGGGTGGTGGTGGAGATGGTGGCGGCGCGGCGGGTTTGGGCGGCGGCGTGGTCACGCCCGGGTGCAGGTCGGCGGTGAGGGCCCGCAGCCAGTCCAGCAGCGGCGGGTAGCCCTGCGGGTTGAAGTTGTACTGCTGCGCCCAGTAGGCCTGGGGGCGGGAGTGGGGAGGGAGGTGGGCAGGGGACATGTGGGGAAGGGAAGGTGGAGGCGAGGGGAGGCGAGGCCCCGTCACCTGCTGCCCCTCCGCCCCCATACACACACAACCCATCACACGCCCCTGTCACCTGCTGCCCCTCCGCGCCCAGCACCACCTCGCCGCCGCCGCCCGCCAGCACGCCGGCGATGGCCGACAGCGGGAAGGCCTCGGGCGGCGGCAGGCCGCCCGCCAGGCTCACCACCCCCTCCATGCCCGCGAACCGGTTGATGAGGCCTGCAGGCGCGTGAAGGGGCGGCGGTGGAGGTGCAGTTGCAAGTGGCAGCGGGGCGTTGTGGAGTTGCCATAGATGGCAACTCCACAACGGCGGGGTCCGGGGCATCGGGCCGGCCGAGGGACCACACATGGCCAACGCTCGGGAAGCTCTGACAGCGGCAGAGGGGAACCGCGACCGTCAAGCGCACCTGCGAGCGACGCCGCGGTGAAGCGTCGCGCCTCCTGCGACAAGAAGGGCGTATAGTCTTCGACTCTGCCCATGTTCTGACACGCCAGCGCCACGCACGTATGCACTCTTGTAGCCTGTGTCGCGCAATTTGTCTGTGTAGTTGCAATAACGCTTGCAGCACTGATGAGTTATGTTTGTTTACTGCTGTAATCGCGGCCAGCCCTCGGTTTTGCGCCATCGATCGACGGGTTCGGTGCGACCAATTCGGGGAGCCATTTTTTAGTGACGTACACATCATCGAACCGATCAGTGGCACAGTCCAAACAAATCTTTTTATGAACGGGGACGCGACACTCGCAGTAGCCGACGTTCCCGCGCACTTGACTTCCGCTGTTGCGTCTCGCCAGGCCTTGATTCAAATGTCATCCCACCAAAGATAACTATAAACATGCATAACTAGGCACGTTTTCGGTCGAGCGGGCGACCGGCGTGCAACAGCGTTGGAAGCGGCAAATGCGGCATCTGATGCACTCGCGCAGCGCTGGTGCAGCTCGGGGCTCTGAGAAGGATGAACAAGGAATATCGCCCGCCAGCAGCGCAGGCCTGCACAACCTCGGCAGAAACATGGTATCCGACAGGACCAGCGGCTCCTTTGCGCTGGACCTGCTGCCGAGCAGATCACCCACAGCGTTGAAGCGGGTCGAGGCCGCTGCGAAGCGGCGACAGGTCAGCGCGGGCCCGGCTTTTAGCTATCACGCCGGGGAGCGATTCGCAGCGGGGGTGCGGACTCAGTCTTGCACAGCTGGCGCGCGGCCGGCGGCCCCGCCGCTGCCAGCTGTCGGCCGGGGCCGGGGCTTCCAAGGAGCCGTGAGGCCAGCCGCGTTATCGGCTCTTCAGCTGCCGCCTCCGGCTCTGTTTGGTTGGGCCTGGTCTTGGTCTTAGTTTGGGCTGGCTCTTCACCCACGGCCTGAACTGTCCGCCTGCTCCGCCCCGCTGCCACCCCACCCCAACCCAACCCCCGCTGCCCCACCGCCCCACCCCTTCTGCCGCCCCTCCGCCCCGCCCCTCCGCTCCACTGACTCCTCCGCCCGCCCCTCCAGGCCCTAGGTGTGGTGTCGTTGCTGGTGACGGCCTTCCTGTGGGGCAGCTACAGCCCCGTGCTCAAGTACCTCTTCAGCGGCCCCTCGCCGCCCTCCGCGGCGCTCATGACCGCGGCGCAGGTGGGTGGGCGTGGCGCGTGCGGCGGGGCGGGGGGCCGGGGGCGTGCGTGTGTGGCAGGCGTGGGTGTGGCAGGGGCGTGTGTTGGGGCTAGGAGAATGAGGAGGTGGAGGGATGAGGAGGGAGCTGACCATCCTTGCGAACCCGGTCGACATCATTGTCTCGATCACATCCGCACCCCCGCACACACACACACACACACACACACACACACACGCTCCCACGCCCCCCCCTGTCTGCAGGCGCTGCTGGCGGCCGTGTTCCTCATCGCCTCCTCCGCGCAGGCCGCCTGGGCCGCCGCCACCACCGGCGGCTGCAGCGGCGGCCTGGGCGCGGCGGCGGGCGCAGCCGCCGCCGGGCTGCACCACAGCCACCACAGCCACACCCACCACAATCGCGGCGGCGCGCGGGTGTTGGCCACCCTGCTACGGCCGCTGCTGCGCGCGCTCGGCTACAGCCACATGCCGGCCTGGCTAGAGTACGGCAGTAGCAGCGCCGGTGGCGGCGGCGGCAGCTGCAGCGGTGGGCTGTTTGGGAGCGGCAGCGGCGGCGGCAGTGGCCGCCGCGCGCCCCTGTTTCCGCCCAAGGCGCCGCTGGGGCACCACTCGCACGCCGCACACCCGCACTCGCACAGCAGCGGCGGCGGCGTGGAGGCGCCGCCGCACGCACACCCGCACCACCCCGGCGGCAGCCTGCAGGCCGCATCGGGGGGCTTGGGCGGCTCGGCGCCGTCCCTCCACGGCCTGCAACAGCAGCAGCAACAACTGCAGCAGGGGCATGAGGGGCCGTTGTTCTCGCCGCTCGCCTCGCGCGGCTCCGACTCGGACCTGGCGGAGAGCGGCGGCGGCGGCGGCGCGGCCGTGGACCGCAAGTGGGCGGCGGCGGCGGCGGCGGGCGTGGGCGGCGCGGGCGGCGCGGCGCTGCTTGGCTCGGTGGCTGCGGCGCCGCCGCGGGTGCACCTCTCACCGCGCTACAGCGGCGGCGGCGCGGGGAGCGGCAGCGGCACGGAACCCGAGTCCGCCGCCGCGTATGTGCGGGCGGCGGGTGCGGCGCACGGCGGCCTGAGCCCCGTGAGCAGTGTCGTCACCGCCACTGCTACAGCCTCCGCGCTGGGGCAGCAGCAGCAGCCGCAGGGGCCGCGGCACCGCAACAGCAGTCACGACGACCGCCTGCAGCTGGGGGCCACCGCCGCGGGGCACGTGGACGCGCACGCCCACCACCACCACGGCAGTAGCAGCCACCACCGCCACAGCGGCGGCAGCAGCCACGGCAGCCACCACCACGGGGGGCACCACGGCAGCAGCAGCCACCACGGCAGCCACCACGGCGGCAGTAGCAGCCTCCACCGGCGGGCGGGCGGCGGGCGCAGTAGCAACCTGCTGGCCACGCCGCTGAGCAGCCTGGTGGCGGCGGGGCTGGAGCTGGGGCTGTACAACTTCGGCGCGGTGAGGGGGTGGGGGATGGGTGAGAGGGGAGGGGAGGGGAGGGAGGGAATGGGGGAGGGGAGGGGGGGGCGGGGAGGGTGAGGAGGACGGGGTCACGACACGCCGGAGCCCCACCCCTGATGCCCCAATCCCTGATGCTCCCACCTGCTCACCCCCAATCCCAACACCCACACCCACCTCCCCCGCACTCCCCCCCCCCCCCCCAGTTCACCTATTTACAAAAAACCGTCACATGCACGGCTACCCCCCCCCCCCCCAACCTGTCATCGTCATCTCGTCTTTATCAACCCCATGCGCGGAATCCCCTCCACAGGTGGCGTTCGGCACGTGGGGCGTGCAGCGGCTGTCCGCCACCAAGGTCGCCTTCCTGGGCCAGGCCACCAGCCTGCTCACCCCCCTGCTGGTGGCCGCCAGCGGGCAGCGCGTGGCGCGGGTGGTGTGGCTGGCCTGCCTGGCGGGCGCCGCCGGCGGCTGCCTGGTCGCCATGGACGGCCGCGCCCGCGCCGGCTCGGCTGTAGCAGCGGGGGCGGGAGGGGCGGGCGCGTCGGCTGTAGCCACCACCGCGGGTGGCGTGGGCGTGGGTGCAGGCGGCGTGGGCGTGGGGTTGCCGGCGGCGCCGCCGGGGCTGCTGTCGGCGGCGGCCGCGGCGCTCGTGGAGGAGGTGGGGGCGGTGGCGGCGGGGCGCCTGCACGGCCATCACGGCCACGGCCACCAGGGAGGGGCGGGGCAGCAGCACCCAATCCGACTGGAGCAGCAGCTGGGGGCGAGCACAGAGGCGGACGCAGGGGGAGGAGGAGCAGGGGGAGCGGCCCAGCAGCCGGCGGTGGCGCTGGGCTCGGCCGGGTCGCTAGGGGGAGCTGCAGGCGGCGGCGGCGGCGGCGCGCTGGGCTCCCGCGCGATGCGGCTCGAGACGGCCGCTGGGGCGGCGGCCGCAGGGGCGGCGGCCGCGGCCGGCGGCGGCGCGGACTCGGCGGCGGCGGCGCACCACTCTGTGGGGCTGTCGCGCGGCGGCTCTGGGGGCTCGCTGCCGCCGGCGCTGAGCCCGGACGCCATGGGCGCCAACTACGTGCTGGCCAGGTGGGCGGGGGTGGGGAGGTGGGGGGATGGGGGTGGGGTGGGGAGGTGGTGGGGTTACAATGTTGGATGTGGCGGACTCGGGACCAAGTGGGGAGGTGGCGGGGTGGGCAGGGGTGGCGCTCGGTGCTTTGCTGAAGGGATTCGTGACTTGGGGGCGCGTAGCAGCAACTGGAATGCAGGTAGGCAGACAGGCAGGCCCTCAGCGACCGCTCCTTCACAACATTAGTGTGCCCAACCCCGGCCAACCCAACGGCATCCCCAACCCCCGCCCCCAACGCTTCCCTAGCCATCCTTGCCACCACCATCACGCCGCACCCACCCACCCGCTCTTCCCCCCAATCCCCCCACCCCCCACCCCCCGCCAGCTGCCTGTTCTACGCGCTGGGCACGGTGCGGGTGGGCGTGCACAGCGCCCGCTTCGCGCCGCTGGACCTGGCCACAGCGGGTGCGTGCGGGGTGGGGGGTGGGTGGGGGTGGATGGGGGGCCTGGAGGGTGGTGAGGGGACCGCTGACCTGGCCACAGCGGGTGCGGCCTGTAGGGTGCGGGGTGGGATGGGGGGCATGTGAGGTGTGGGCGTGGGGTCCCCGTGGTGCGGTCGTTGCTGACACCCTTCTGACGCCCCTCCGCCACCTCACCCTCCTTGGGACGCTGCAGGCGGGCTGGGCTATGCGGCGCTGGCGGCGCTGTGGCTGCTGGCGGAGTTGGCCATGGGTGGGGCATGGGGGGTGGCGCGGGGCAGGGGGGAGGGGGGAGGGGCAGGGGGGCTGGGCAGGGTTGCATGGGTGGGGAGCGGGTCGCACACGAGGATGGGCGTTTGGAAGCTGGTGGCGATCTGGGTGGGCGGGGCAGAAGTGCGGGGCGGCAGTGCGGGGCGCAGTCCGGCAAGTGGGATGCCCCTGTCTGCTGTGTCCAACCCTTACCCGTACCGCTCCCACCACCTACCACCTACCTGCCTACCACCTACCTGCCCACCACCACCTACTGCCCACCGCCCACCCGCCCGCAGGCGGCGCGCGCGCCGACGCCGCGGAGCTGGGCCGGCTGCTGCGCGACTGGGCCAGCCTGGGCTGCGTGCTGTGGGCGGGCTTCGGCCCGGGCGCGCTGTCCAGCTACCTGCAGATGCTGGGCCAGCGCATCGTGCCGCCCGCCAAGGCGCAGGTGCGGCGTGTGGGGGAAGGTGGGGAAGGTGGGGAGGGCAAGGGGTTGGAGGGCGCGGTGGCGGGTGGGGGCGGTGGGAGCGGGGGCCGTGAGCGGGGGCCGGGTGGGAGGAAGGTGTACCCTGCTGCATTTGTCCTACCATGGCCTCGCTGTGTGCTGCCGGAGCCCGCCGGAGCCCGCCGGAGCCCGCCCGCACCCCCGCCCCTACCCCCACTCCTTAAATAATGAAAGATGTAACCGCCGAAACCATCAACGGACCGCTACCCGCCCCCCTGCAGAGTCCCCCTTGTCTAGTAAGCCTGGTTTAGCTTGGGCTGGTACGGTAATCACACCCCTCACTCCCCTCACTCCCCTACCACCCTCCCTACCACCACACCCGCCCCCCGCCCCCTGCAGATGCTGTACAGCACCACGCCGCTGTGGTCGGCGCTCATCGCGGCGCTGCTGCTGCGCGGCGCGGACGGCGCCATGGGGCCGCTGGCCTGGCTGGGCGGCGGCGTCATGCTGTCCGCCTCGCTGGGCGCGTCCGTGCTGGACCGTGGCGGAGGAGGCGGAGGAGGGGGAGGAGGAGGGGGCGGAGGGGCTGGAGGAGGGGCTGGGGGAGGAGGTGGAGGGGGAGGAGGGGGGGCTGGTGGAGGGGGAGGAGGGGGAGGGGCGGGGGCGGAGCGGGCGAGCGGGGGGAGCCTGGGGATAGGGGTGGGCGAGGCGGGGGCGGAGGGCCTGGGGCTAGGGCTGGAGGTGCGGGAGGAGAAGCGCGACCTGTGACCTGTGTGACCTGTGTGAGGGGCAGTAGCCGCTGAGCCGCTAAGCCGCTGAGCCGCTGAGCCGCAGCCGGCCCGGCCAGGCTAAGAGACTGGTTGGCTAGCTGGCTTCAGTCGCGGCGGGATGGGCGGCGGCCGCGGCGGGAGGGGCTGCATGGCAGGCAGGCAGGCAGGCGGGTGGCTGAGAGAAGCCGAGGTAGGGGTGGGGAGGGCTTAGCCAGGAGGCATAGGTGGGCAGGCAGGTGGGCAGGCAGGTGGATACCGTAGTAGGCGCGTGTGCGTTCGTATTCGCAGTATTAAGAGCATTTCGGTGCGGTGGTAGGTGGGGTCGGCTGCTCGGAGCGTTGGGCGTGCGTCGAAGCGTTGGGTGTGTGACCGCCCGGGGAGCACTGCGGTGGCGGCGGGTGACACACGCGCGACCCCCCATCACCCATCACAAATGAGATGCAATAATGGTGGTGGGCGGTGGTAGGCAGGGGAGGCAAATCGGTGTGGGCGTGAGGCGGCCCCGGCCCCGCAGGAGTGCGGCTTGGAGGTGCCGTGGCAAAGCGAGCCGAGCGGGCAGAGGGGATGGACGGGATGAGGAAGGCCGCGTTTTTGAGCCCGAACTCTGTGTGACTGTGACTGTTGTAGCCAACAAGCCGCACGATAGGTTCCCAAACACTATTTAGAACGAGCAACCGAAAAAGCGCCAAAATGACAACAGACCACGGCGCAAGTGCATCAAGCCACCCCAATAAAGGCAGTTAGCATATCATAACAATGTCTGAGGCGGTGCGAAATGCTTTGGAGCGGCGTTTCCTCAGCGGAGAGTTGAGCGACTGCGATGTGGTCTTCTGTGTGGAGCCAGAGCACGCCTGTGAGTCTCGCGAATCACGAACCGGGTCCACGTTGGCAGCCGCAACACCCGAGGTCCACCGTTGTCGCCTGCAGGCTGCGCGGCGCTGACGGAGCCCTACACCCTCTGCACCCAAGCCGATGGCCGGGTGCTGGTCGGCGCCCCGCTGCCCGCGCACCTTCGCATCCTGTGCGACGGCTCGGAGCTCTTCCCGGCCGCGCTGGAGCGCTGGCGGGCTGACGCTGCGGACGCAGGGGGCGAGGGCGAAGGTGGGAGCGACGGGGGCACTACTGAGGCCCGGCCTGCCAAGCGGCAGCGCGTGACAG
Organism: Chlamydomonas incerta; assembly: GCA_016834605.1. Lineage (NCBI taxonomy): Eukaryota > Viridiplantae > Chlorophyta > Chlorophyceae > Chlamydomonadales > Chlamydomonadaceae > Chlamydomonas > Chlamydomonas incerta. Next base: position 188,160 of record JAEHOC010000076.1, read on the forward strand.
CGGCGGCTGCAGGCGCAGCCGGCGGCCCGGAGCGGCCGCAGTTTACGGTGGGCCTGTGGGCGCCCGGGGAGCGGCGGCTGGCGGAGGCGCTGCTGCGGTTCATGTACTGCGGCGGCCTGCGCCTGCACAGCATGGCCGACCTGCTGCGGGCGCGGCCGGTGGCGCTGCGGCTGGCGGTCGAGGGCGGCGTGCAGGCGTGTGACGGCGGCGTGCGGGCCGCGCTGGCGGCCGCCAAGGCCGCTGGGAGCGAGGCGGCACACGCGGCCGTGTTGGACGTGTATCACTGCCGCGCGGTGCTGCCCGAGCCCGCAGACGCGGCGGGCGCCGACCCCACCGGGCCCGCGCTGCTGCAGGACGTCCTTGCCTTTTGCCGCGAGGCGCTGGCCGCCCACTGCAATCACGTGTACCCTGATGCTGCGACCCCTGATGCTGCGGCGGCTGCGGCTGCAGCTGGGGCTGCAGCTGGCGAGGCGGCGGCTGCAGCTCCTGCGGCGGCTGGCGGAGCTGGGGTTGCTCCCCCTGCCGCGGCGGTTGCGGCGGCAGGTGTGGTTGTGCCTGTTGCGGCGGTGCCGGGCGCTACGATGGGCGAGCAGCCGGGCGGCGGCAGCGGCCCACCTCTGGGCGAGCTGCTGGCGTTCGCCTTCGAGAGCGTTGAAGCTGTCTTTGCGGCACACTCCACTTACAATCATCTCCGGTCCCTTCCACCGCAAGCCATGGAGGCATTACTGGCATCGGAGAGCTTTGCCACGGACGACGAGGCGAGTGTGCTGCTGCTGGTGGCAGTGTGGCGCGGGGCTGACAGGAGATGCGACACGCCCGCGGGCCAGGCCGCCGTGCAGCGCCTGCTGCGCAACATCCGCTGGCCGCACGTGAACGACGCATTTCTGCTGCTATGCGCGCCGCTGGTGCCCTGGCTTGGCATGAGCTTGCAGCGCGCGGCGTGGCTGAGTGTATACGGCCGGGCGGCAACCCCGGAGCAGCGCGCGGCCATGGAGCGGGCCGCAGCAGCGGCGGAGCACAGCCATTTCCAGCTGGATGCGCCGGGCCACCGTGCGCCGCGCCGCCCCGCTGCGGGGACGATGACCGTCAACCTCCAAGTGCAGGTGCTGGTTTGTGTGCAAACGACGGTGCCGTTGTCGCGTTATGTCTTCCTTGCCCGGGGCTTCACCTGGCACGTGTGCGTGGTCCGCCGTGGCGAGAAACTGGGCGTCGCGCTGGCCTGCTTGAAAGACGTCTACGGCATCCCGCAGAGCACTCCTATGGGCGTTGCCTTTCCCGGCCAGGACGTGGTCCTCAGCGTGCTGGGCGCGGACGGCGAGGTGGCGCACAGCGTCCCCTGCGGCAGCGCAAACGGCGGCGAGGGGATCCGCGTCGGTTCCGCAGGCACGCCGCTGCTGTTGGACTGGGAGGACAGGGCGGCGGAGGGCGAGGCGCGGTGGGCGCGCTACCTGCGGGCTGGCGAGCTGCATTTCCGGGTCGAGGTCAGGTCGTAGACAGGTGCTTGGGCGGCGCACGTGCACTCGCACTCGCTGTCTGTGTAGATGGGTGCTTGGACGTCTAGGCTGGCCAACCGCCTGCTGCCAGACACACACACAGTAACAGCGACGCATTGCTGGGCGGGTTTTGGTTTCCGTGTGTTGTCCAACACACATGTGCGTGTTGCGGGCGGTTAGTGCTTCATCGCGGGGCGGCTGTGCGGCGACACGGGACCGCACGGCAAAGCCGTTGCATTGCCGTGGTGCAGTATGGGAAGCTGAGGGCCCGGTGGTGCGGCCGTACGGTGGTGCGGCCGTACGCCATGAGTAGGACCAGATTGGGAGCCCTTTGGGGGCTCACGAACGCTGCTTGCGACGTATGGGGTGGTGTACGGCACGCGGGCCGTACCAATGCCAGTGAGGGAGGCGGGCGGGTTCAAAAATGGGGGGGGGGGGCTGGTGTGCCCGATGGTTTGGCCTGCTCTGCCATGGAATGGCCACGGTCAGATGGGAGCGGGTTTGCAGTCAGGCATGCCTGACTTAGGGTGCAGGTCGTGGGCTGCGGTTTGAGTGTTGGTATGTGTGTTGCGGTGAAAATGAGAGCATTCACTAGGGCGGTAGCGGCTGCAGGTAGAGGTGCCGCAGAGCGGCCCCGGCCGGTGCGTGCAGGCCAGTGACACTCCGCGGGCGCCGGGCATGACGGGGCGACTGGGGCGTCAACTCCGCTACGCCGTGGCCGCGTCACAGCAGCCCGAGCCACGGCCGCAGCGCGCGGGTGCGCTCCCGTGCGTGGGGGAAGTCATGGGAGTCGTCAGGGCTGCGACAGTGCGACGGGGGCCATTGTTCGGGGCCATTGTCACGCTCTGCTCTCTGGGAATGTGGGTACCGGGTAGCCTCGGGTAACTTGGTTTGCCGGTTTGCGTTGTTCCAGCGATGTTCCAGCAAGCCGGATGCGAGGCTGGTAGCGTGCTAGTGCCTCAGCGGCTGAGGGCTGTGGAGCGGACGACGGACCAGGGTGAGTGTGGCTAGGCGTGGGAAATGGGGACGGCGGACGCAGCCGTACACTGAATTTGCTGGCTCGTGAACTGCATTGAAGTGGGCGTGCTGGGGACGAGGAGCTGCGCACAGAGGGGCGTGCGCACAGCACTGCCGCAAGCGCACGTGTCTGACTGATGCTATAGCCTATAGCCTGGCCGGGCGCCCGGAGCGTGAGGGCTGCGTGTCAGCAAACTGTGGCAGGCAGCCAGCGCATGATCCGTACAGTAACCGCGTCGCACAGCCGTGGACCCTCCTGCCTCTGTTCGCGCAAGGGGCTCGCTGGGTGCGGGAATTCACCTGTCACGCACCGGGGCATGTCAACGCGCATCCCTTGCCCGGTTCCCACAACCGTGCGCTCGCTCGCTGCTCCCCGCCTCACACGCTGCACATCCGGATACACACCAGGGCACCAGGCCCTGTCCTGGGATGGCCGCGGCAGTGCGGCACGCCACCCTGCGCCACCTGACAGCCGCCCACGCCAATTATGTACACCTGGCACACTCACACCTGATCAGGCCACCACCATGTCACCATGGAGCCACCCGGAGCCACCAGGAGCCGCCGACGCACACAAGCATCACACCCGCAGGACGCCCGTCCGCCCTGTGCACAACCCGCCATTACCACGACCCGACGTCCCGACTTCAATGTCACATCACCCGCAGCCCAAGACCCCACCCCCGGCATCACCGCCCAGACTCCCGCACCAGCAAAAACACCAGGGCACCTGCGGGCAGCTCGTGTGACCCCACGGTGTGCGCCACGTTGTGTGCCACACGGTCACACGCGTGGACAGGGCTCACCCGTCCACAGGGCTCACCCGTCCATCCGCCAATTCCCCCAATCCCCATTCTCCGCCTCGACCCCAGGGCCGACGCCTCTCCACGAATCACGACCGCCCGGCTGCTCGCGGCTGTGCACCGGCGCAGGTGACGCCAGCCGACCCAGCGACCACGGCGACGACGGCAGTCCGGCCTGGCCGGCGGCAGTCCAGCGCCGGCCCGCCCGCCATCCACTTTCTCCCCCACCCACCCCTCGCTCCTCACACTCCCTCGCGCCCCCTGGCTCACTCGTCCACGTAGCGGCTCTTGCGCGAGCCGGTCAGCAGGCGCTGCGGCCGTTGGGTCGGCAGGAGTGGGGGTGGGGGGCACTGGAGTGAGAAGGCAGGCCGCAGCACCAAACAGGATGTCAGTCAGTCAGTCAGTCCCCACTTGACGCCCCCAACGCACCCGCCTGCCCGTCCCGCACGTGCCGCAAAGCGCGTCCCTTGGCGCCCTCCCCCCTCTGCTCCCTCCCTCCTCCCCCCCCTGCGCTCACCGCCGCCACCCGCTGCAGCGCCTTGCCCTGCGTGAGGAAGCGGATGTAGACGGGCTGTAGCGCGCCCGTCAGCGGGCTGGCGGCTGTAGCGGGCACGGCGCGGATGCGCGGCACCAGGAAGGCGGCCACGTCGGTGGCGGGCTCGGCTGTGGTGCGGGGGGGGGCCATGCATGATTAGTTAAAGACGAGATGATGATGGCAGGTTGGGGGGGGGGGGCGGCGAAGGAATTAGGGGTGGGATGGGAGCCGTCCATGTGAGTTGTGGATTGTGGCTCCATGCAAGTATGGTGGTGGGCGGGCAGGCGCCAGGTTGGGGGCACGGGCGGCAATGGCAGGTCGGGCAAAGGTGGGCCCGTCATGGGCCCATCCAGGATGACGGGCTGGCACGACAGGCGCTCACGCACACGGGCAGGCAGCCGGCAGTGAAGCCCGCGTCTCACGCCCCGCCGCGCCCCCCTCAACACCCAAACACCCGCACGGCCTCCCACACCCAAACACCCTCACCCAGGCAGTTGATGAAGAACTTGGCGGTGGGCGTGTTGGCGCCCGCCATGAGCAGCTCGGTGGTCACCATGCCGGGTGACAGGTTGTGCACCGCCACGTTCTTGATGCCCTGGAGGGTGTGGGGGGGTGGAGGTGGGGTGGGGCGGGGTTGCAAAGATAGTACATTACGTACATAGTGGGATGGGGATCGGGCGGTGGGTGGCCACGGATGGGTGGTGGCGGCCGGCTCCTCGCTCCCGCGCTGCAGCACCTCCCCCTGCCCCAACGACGTTTTTCAGCCACCTCCACCCCACCCGCCTCAACTAACCGCCCTTCACGACCGCCGCCGCCGCCTCCCCCCGCCTGTCCGTCTGCCCGCATGCCACCCGCCCCTTCACATGCTTTCCCCCACACTCCACCCACCTCACTCCCCTCCCCCCCAGCCCCCAGCCCCCTCCACCCCGCCCCCTGCTGTCTACGCCAGTACACTTCTATGTACCATCTTTGCAACCCACCCCCGTCCAACCCCCACCCACCAGCATGCCCAGCTCTGCGCCCAGGCTCTTGCCCAGCTGCGCCAGCGAGCGCTTGGTGGCGCCGTAGGCGGCGAAGCGCGGCGTGGCGTTGCCGTCCGCGCCGGCGCCGTCCATGTTGAAGATGTGGCTGCGGCGGGTGGTGTGTGTGTGTGTGAGGGAGGGAGGTGGGGTTGGTGCTGGTTGTGGTTGTGGTTGTGGGTGTTTGCAAGGATTAAGAAGGCGAAGACAGTGGGGTTGGGGGAGGATGAGCGCGGTTGGTGGTGGCGGTTGGGGGCAGCAGCGAGCGAGTGCATGTGGCGGGGTGCAGGTGCGGGTGCGGATCGTGGGGAGTGAGGCCTGGCGTGTGTTGGTGTGCTTGGGTGCGGAGTAGGAAGCGCATGTCACCCCGCGGCCGTCAGGGCGGACACACTGCAACTACCCGCCTCCCTGTCCGCCCCCGGTTTGTGTCGGCCTCACCCGTGCGTACTCTGGCTGCGCATCACGCGGATGGCCTGCGGGCGTGGCGTGGCGGTGTGGTGTGGTGTGGTGTGGTGTGGTGTGGTGTGGTGTGGTGTGGTGTGGTGTGGTGTGGTGTGGTGTGGTGTGGTGTGGTGTGGTGTGGTGTGGTGTGGTGTGGTGTGGTGTGGTGTGGTGTGGTGTGGTGTGGCGTGGCGTGGCGTGGTGTGGTGTGGTGTGGTGTGGTGTGGTGTGGTGTGGTGTGGTGTGGTGTGGTGTGGTGTGGTGTGGTGTGGTGTGGTGTGGTGTGGTGTGGTGTGGTGTGGTGTGGTGTGGTGTGGTGTGGTGTGGTGTGGTGTGGTGTGGTGTGGTGTGGTGTGGTGTGGGGATGGCCGGGATGCGGAATGCCCGATAAGTAGCGTGTGCGAAATCCAATTGAATGCAAATGCAAGGCATCATCAAAATCTCAAGGCTAGCAAGTTGCAATTCAGCCCCGCCCCCGTTGCAATTCAACCCACCCCCACCCCGCCCGCCCACCTCCTTGCAGCACAGCATGACGCCCAGCACGTTGGTGCCCACGATCTGGCTCAGCTCCTCGTCGGTTGACTCGGACATGGGGCCGTAGCGGTAGGCGTTGGTGCCCGCGTTGTTGATCCTGCGGGGGCGGGGCGGGGTCGTATGGGTCGTGTGGGGAGCGTGTTGGGAGCGTGCGCGGAGAGTCGGGAGCGTGTGTGTGTGGGGGGGGGGGGGTGCAGGGCGCCAGAGAGGAAAGGAGCGCCGCCGGACCCTCGCCCAGTGATGGCCGGCGGCGGGCAGGCAGCCCTCATCCTGCGCGGCCAGACACGCCCCGGCCCCCGCAACTGCCGTACCCCCGAAGGGGAACACGCCCCGGCCCCCGCAACTGCCGTACCCCCGAAGGGGAACACGCCCCGGCCCCCGCAACTGCCGTACCCCCGAAGGGGAACACGCCCCCCTCCTCTCCCTCCTGTTCCAACCCTCCACCGGCACCGCCCCCAGTTAGGTTGGTTTAGCTCGGGCAACCCGCCCAGCTCCCGCCTCCACCACGACCACCACCCCTCGCCACCCCCCACCATATGTCCACGCGGCCCAGCTCGCGCGCCGCGAAGTCCGCCAGCAGCCGCGCCTGGCCGGGCGCCGACACGTCCACCGCCAGGCCCTGTGGGGTCAGTGGGGGTGTGTGGGGGTTGTGTGTGTGTGTGTGTGTGTGTGTGTGTGTGTGTGTGTGTGTGTGTGTGTATAACTACGGTTTACAGTTGCTTGATAGAACCTCGTGATCGAGTGTCCTGAACAACTAACCAGCGCTGGAGCCAGGCTCCAGCACAGTAGTGTTCGCATAGTCTGGTAGTGCGTGTCTCCCAAGCATATGCGCGAAGTTGCGGAGTAACCCGCCATTTCTGCCCTGTTGGCATACCCTCATCGACTTCTGTGAGCCGGCACTGTCGCTATGCATTGTTTGTTCGACTAGCAATAGGTCATGCACCAAACCAAGTCAGGCACACGTAGTCAGGGCAACTGCACAGCAAGCACACTGGGGCACAAACTACCGAAGTCCTTCCCTCACAGGGCAGAATACGCCTATGTGTGTGTGTGTGTGTGTGTGGTGTGCGGGCGCAGTGAAGCCTAGGCCCGGCGGCCGGGCTAGCGGCACGTGGCGAGGGCAGTGCATTGCTATCAGTTTGGAGCTCGCCCCAATCTTTCACTCCAGTCACCCCGCGCCGCTAACTCACAGCTACTATCCCTTGACCCGCGAACCGCCTGCCTCACCTTGGACTCCCGTCTAGTTGGGTTTGGTTTAGATTGGGCTGGTGTTCACTGCCCCCCGCCCCCCGCCCCGCCCGCGCCGCGCCGCACCTTTACGCGGTCCGCGCCGTACTTTGCGGCCAGCTCCGCCACCGCCTCCGACACGCGCTCGCCTGCGGGCGTGTGTGGGCGTGTGCGCATGTGGGTGTGTCGGTGTGGCGCACATGGGCGTGCAGCCGTGCAGTTGGCATATCGTGGTTCATGTTGAGGCGTTGAGGTACAGATGGCGTGTCTGTTTGGAGCAGGCCTTTACAACCCCTTACACTATCCGCCCCCCACCCCGTCACCCAAACCGTCACATGCACGGCTACACCCTCCACCCCCCCACACACACCCCGCCCCCCCCCCCCGCCCCCCACCGGTGCGGCTGCAGATGACCACGCGGTCGCCCGCCGCCAGAAAGTCCTCAGCCAGCGCGCGGCCGATGCCTGTGAGGATGGGTGGGTGGGTGAGGAGGGGAGGGTGAGGCGGTGGTGGAGTGTGTGGGGGTGGTGTGAGGTACACCGGTAGTTGAGGACGGGGCCGAAGCACATCAGCCGCTAAGCGACCGCTGGAGAGTGTGGCGATTGGGACAGGGCGGCGCACATGGGGCACGTGCAGGAGGCACACACGCACACGCACGCACATGGAGGCGGAGGCGCGACGTCATGACCCCCACGCAGCCATTCCCCTGCGGCCACCGCCACCGCCACCGCCACCTCCCCTGAGCCCTGCCGCCACCTGCCGCCCCTCACGCCCCTTCCGCCACCTCTGCCACCCACCCTTGGTGGAGCCGGTGATGACCACATTGTACGGCGCCTGCGGGGCAACCGCCTTGGCGCCGCCGTTACCGTTGGTGGCGGTTGCAGGGGCGCCGTTGGCGGCGGCGGTTGGCTTGTCCGTCTGCTGGGTCGCTGCGCGCGTCACCGTGACGCTGCGGCGGACGCGGCGAGCGGCAGCGCTCGCGCCCTGCAGCGTAACATGGCGCGAGGCCGATGCTGCGCTGGCAAGGCCGGCGGCCATGCCGGTGACGCTGCTGGTGCTGGCGGGGCCACCGCGGGCGGGCGCGAGCGACGTGATGGTGCGAGCCGTTGATGATGCGTGGGCCTTCGCCGCGACGCTCGAGCGCTGGGACAGCATCATGGCGACGAAGCGTTAGCGCTAAATCTGGTATCGGATTGTAGGCGGGGGCGGGTGGTCCCTCGGAAAAACGAGCGAGCAAGTAGAATCGCAAACGAGCTTCGGCAAGCGGTTGCAGTGTTCTTTGACGTTGCCACAAATCAATTTTATCGCCCACAACTAAAATGACGTCGCGACCAGCCCAGATGGCTCGAACGCAACTTGTCATGTTGCACATGATGCAATCAAGTCCCGAAGTTCCGCCCCAACCTCCAGGGTTTGCGATTGTGCATTGTGCATCTATTTTACTGGGTGTTTAGACATCTAGAACAGACAACACGACACACTCCTAGTCCGAGAAACGCTCCGGGCTCTCGAGCATCCTGCCTGTTATATATGTCATATAGTCTTGAACACGTTCAGTAGAAATACCTCGAAATCCTTGCTGAGGCGCATCGCTGACTGGCGCGTCGTCGCAGCGGGATCTGTGCCGAGCCTCTCGCCTCGCGCACGCCAACTGGACCTGGTGAGTGCGGATGCTTCTTGCTGGCACGTGATTGGCTCAATGGATGCATATGCGAGCCAATGCATCGCCCCGCGGGGGGCCAGACCCGTGCGTGTGCATCCATGGGGCCCTGACACTCCCTCCTTCGAAGTGCTGGCATTGTGCGAGGCCCGCTCGCGTCATCCCCTTGCCCACCCCACCTGCAGTGAAGCTCTGCCTGCTGGGCTCCAGGGAGCCTTTCGCAGCTGCCACTGCGCGTGCGGCGCAGCCTCTGCACAGGTCCGCCGCTAGTGCCACCGCCGCAGGAGGCGGACGCGAGCGCCCTTGCTCGGCGCGCAGGCACTCGGCGCAGCAGCAGCGAGCCGCGATCTGTCGCACGCGCCGCGACCGCAGCGCTAAATAGGTAGCCGCGCGCAGCCGCGCATAGCCACAGCGCCGCCAACAACTAAGCCGTAGCGACCATGGCGGCTGCGGGCGTGATGGAGCGAGTGGGCGCGGCCCTGGCCGCCGGCGACTTCGGCGCCGTGTGCGGCCTGCTCGACGAGGCCGAGCTGGCCGCGCTGGCGCCCTGGGGCGCCGCCGGCGGCGGCGCCGGCGGCGGCGCCGGCGGCGGCGCAGCCGCAGGCGCCGCTGACGGCGGTGCCCCCGGCGGCGGCGGCTCGTCCTGGCCCGCGGCGCTGCACCTGCTGTCGCACGTGTACGCGGGCAACCTGGCGGACGCGCGGCTGCTGCTCAAGCGCATGCCCGAGCACGTCCGGGCTGACCCGCAGGTGTGTGTATGTGGGTGCGGGTCTGGGATGGGGGGCTGGGGGCGGAAGAAGGGGGTGGGCTGGAAGAGGGGTCAGGCTGGGTGGGCTGGGCAGGTCGGCTGGGCGGGGCTGGGGAGTCCATTCCAAGCATGCCAATGCAGCCATCGCGAACCCGCAGCCAAGGGTGCTGGGTGAGGCTGGGAGGGGGCTCCGGGCGGCCGGCTCTAATGGGTGGGATGCGACGGAGTGTGCAGGGGCGGAGCCGCATGGGGCGGTGATGGGGGGCTTTCGGGGCAGGGATGATGTCAAGCTGGGCTGGCACACTGGGCTTGGGTAGGGGCGTCCCGTTTGCCGCTGCGGCTTTGCGTTGCGCCCCGGCTCCTTCCCCTCGCGCCTGCGTCCACCACACGTGCGAAAGCACCCGGCCCCAGTACCCCCAACGCCCCGCTGCCTGTGTGTTCATGTGTTTGTGTGCAGGTGGCCGCCGCGGCGCGGCTGCTGCAGTGCGCCTGGCAGGGCAGCGGCGAGGGCGTGTGGCGGGCGCTGCGCGGCCACCCCTGGTCGGGGCCGGCGGCGCAGCTGGCGGAGGCGCTGGCGGAGCGGCTGCGGGCCAAGCAGCTGGACCTGGTGGCGGCGGCGTACAGGTGGGGGGGGGGCAGGGGGGTAGTTTTCTCCAATTCCAAAATCAAGGGGGGGTAGGGGGTAGGGCGTGTGTGTATGTGTGCGCGTGCCTGTGTGTGTGTCCCGATGGTCGGGGGAAGGGGTTAAGTACCAGCACCAACCCAGGCTTGAGGGAGCCCGACCGCAACCCACTGAAATCCCCTTCCACCCGACACACACGCCACAGCCACATCAGCGCGGCCCGACTGGCGGCGCTGTGCGGCTGCAGCGAGGCGGACGCGCTGGCGGCCGCCGCCGGCCGCGGCTGGCGGCCCGCGGCGGCGGAGGCGAGCGGGGCTGCTGCTGCTGCGGTGGTGGTGGAGGTGGTGCCGCCGCCCTCGGGCCGCGGCGAGCTGGACACGTTGGCGGCGCTGGAGCAGCTGTCGGCGGTCATGATGCAGCTGGAGTAAAGCCGGCCGGAGTGGTGGGGGAGCCGAGTGGGGGGCCGAGTGGGGGCAGGGCGCCGAGTAGGGGCAAGGGTAGGTGGGTCGGGAAGGGGCAGGGGCAGGAGTAGGGGCAGGAGTAGGGGCAGGAGCGGGAGGAGGGGGCGGGAGCGGGCTTGCAAGGAGTTGGGGATGCAGCGGGGCGAGGTCTTTATGACCTGGGGCCCGAACTGCTGAACGGGGGTCAGGGGGCAGGTGACGAGGCAGCCCCTGGCCGCCGCCGGGCGTGGTGCGGTGTGCGACGTACCCTTTTATTGTGGGTGTGCACGAGTCGGAGCGGCAGCGGCGGGGCATGCTGTGTGGGAACTGGTGGCGCCACGCCGCCACCGGCAGCTGTCGAAATGCTTTAAACACGCGACTGAGCTGTGTCAAGCGCACGGCAGCTGGGCTACTAGCCGTAAGCCCTGCTGCGGGCGCATATCTGTGGGGGCCTGGGGGTGGAGCTGTGTCTTTCAAGCAACGAGGCCCCGACGCCCAGAGCGGCGATGTGTGTGCATACGCGGGGACCGGGGAGGCGCCGCCTCTGCTTCCAGCCGGCCATCGCCTGTGCCTGCGGTGTGGAGGTGCCAGTGCGGACTCGCTAGTGGCGGCCTGGTATTGTCGGTCGCCCACAAAGGTGTATGCCGCCTCGTGCTTGTGTGCGCGTCCCTCCCCAAATCCCAGCACACGCACTGCACGCCCACTTACAGCGTTGGTTACACGACCGAGAGACCAGCTAACGCAGTTCATGAGCCGGCGCGAACTTAGTTACTTAGTGAACGGCAGTGTCCGCAATCCCCACCTCCCAGTCCTGGCCACGTCCTAGCCACGTCCCGCAGCCCTCGGCCGCTGAAGCACTTGCACGCTGCAGCGTCACATCCGGCTTGGTAGGACAAGGACGCAAACCTCACTTCCTCAGGAAAGCGCCAAAACAGCCAAAGGCAGGCCGCAGCACAGCTAGTGTGGTGCGCACAGGCATGCGCCGCACACGCGCCACACAGCACCCCGCCAGCACAAACGTCCTTACTACTAGCTAGATTCCGGACGGTCGACCGCAATCCAGGTGCATGGGCGCACATGCCCGGCGCCCCCGCCATGCCTGGCGCCCGCGGAGTGTCAGTGCTGGCCGCGCCTGCACGCACCGGCCAGGGCCGCTCTGCGACACCTCTATATGCAGCCCCTGACACCGCATCCCCGCTCCCGTGCCCCTGCATCTGCAGCCCCTGCCGCCCAAATGCATGCTCTTACTCCTGCCGCGACGTTCACTCCAACAAACTCCGCAAAGTTTATTACCCACGCCTAGTTTCTCAACCCCCCGCCACCTGACAGGGCAGGCCCGGGCAAACCACATGGGTGCACCAGATCAAGAAGTGAACCCGCCCGCCCGCCCCCTCCCCTCACAAGCACCGATCGATACAAGGCTATGTTGTGCCGTGCGGTCCCTTGCCGCCTCACAACCGCCCCGCGATGAAGCACTGAGCACCAGCAACACGCACATGTGTGCGTCTGGCAGCAGGCGGTTGGCCAGCCTTGACGTCCAAGCACCCATCTACACAGACAGCGAGTGGGAGTGCGCGTGCGCCGCCCAAGCACCTGTCTACGACCTGACCTCGACCCGGACATGCAGCTTGCCGGCCGACCCGTTGTCATTTTCACACGTGTTGCCGACCCTTCGGTTGTAAAGGGCACAACTTCTTTGCTTTGGCGGAAGAGGTTACAGTCGCGCCCAGTACTGGGTTCGTCGGATAGGCCGCACGTACAAGTCTTAGCAATCTGCCCCTTTTTCAGTCGACCAAACCCAGTGCGCGGCCTCAAACCACCGAACCAACACACACCAAAGGCGGCCCTTCACCCCATGGAAGTCGCGTTGTGATCTCACAGTTCGTTTGACAACTGTCTCCGGCGCCCTACGCCCCCGGCGCGTACGCGGCCCTGCCTGCGGCCCGGTGCTGGCGGCAGGGCATGCGGCCGCGCACCGCCGCCAGCAGGCCGCCCGGGCCCAGCTGCAGCTCGGCGGTGGCGATGCCGGTGGCGGCGGGGTCGGACAGGCGCGCGATGACGGAGCCCCAGGGGTCCACGACTGCGGGGGGCGGGGGCCGTGGGGTGTGGTGGGTGGGATGGGATGAGGTGGTGGGTGGTGAGGTGGGGGTGGTGTGCTGTGGGGGGTAGCCGCTCGTGTGGGCGGGGCCGGTGGAAGGCAGGCGGCGCGGTGGATTTGCCACACACGCCACCCGTACTGCTAGCCTACAGAGGTGTAGCTCGCCAATGCCGCGCCCTCAGCCCCGCCCTCAGCCCCGCCCTCAGCCCCGCCCCCACTTCACTCGGTTGGTTGCTTTGTTTTCTGAAATGAATGTATGCCTCAGCCCCAGCCCCAACCCCGCCCTCAGCCCCGAGCCCCCTGCCTGCCAAACCCCCCTCCCTCCGCATTTGCTTGTCCCTTGCCTAGTTAGGGTGGTTCAGCTTGGGCTGGTATTCACAACCCTCCCCGCCCCTCCCCCTCCCTCCCCCGGGGCAGACTACACCTCCATGTACCATCACTGCAATCACCCTCCCCCTCCCTCCCCCCGGGGCGGACCCACTGATGGCGTGCCCGTAGCTCTCCCGCTTGGCGTTGTGCCGCCCCGCCTGCGCCGCCGCCACCACGTAGGCCTGGCACTCGATGGCGCGCGCGCGCAGCAGCACCTCCCTGCGCGTGTGGAGTGCATGCGTGTGCGGTCTGGGGTGCATGCGTGTGTGGAGTGAGTGTGTGGAGTGAGTGTGTGGGGTGAGTGTGTGGGGTGAGTGTGTGGGGTGCGTGTGTGGGGTGCGTGTGTGGGGTGCGTGTGTGGGGTGCGTGTGTGGGGTGAGTGTGTGGGGTGAGTGTGTGGGGTGCGTGTGTGGGGTGAGTGTGTGGGGTGCGTGTGTGGGGTGCGTGTGTGGGGTGAGTGTGTGGAGCGCGTGTGTGTGTGGGAGTGTTGGGGAGCACAAGGAAGACAACGAAGGCTTGTGTGCGTGTGTTGTGTGCGCGAGAATGTGTGGGGCGGTGGTGGGGTCTCGGCAGCGGTGCGCGTGTGCTGTGCAGGCCGCAGGCAGCCGCCCTGCCACCAACACCGTAACTGCATGTGCGGCAGCCCGCCTGCAGCCTGCAGCCTGCAGCCTGCAGCCTGCAGCCTGCAGCCTGCAGCCTGCAGCCTGCAGCCTGCAGCCTGCAGCCTGCAGCCTGCAGCCCGCAGCAGTCCCCCGCCCCTTTCTTTATCTTGCAATCCCCTCCGCTCCTCCCACCCACACCCCGGCCGTCCCACCAGTGCGCGGCGCCGGTGACGACGGTGAAGGCGGAGGGCACGGCCAGCACCTGGCGGGGGCGGCGGAGGGGTTAGGAGTGGCGAGGTGACGGAGGTGCGAGGTAGCTTTTTTCCAATTCCCAAACCAACCACTGCCAACCCAAAAGGGGTGGGAGTGGCGGCGGTGGCGAGGTGGCGGCAAGCGAGTGCGTGTTGGAGAAAAGGCGCACAGAGGAGACACAATCACACAGGCGAACGGACGGCGGCGTTTCGCACACAGCTGGCGGGAGCCCTGAACCCTCCGGGACGTGATGGCTACCGTGGCCCTGCCCGCCTCCCCCCTTCATGGGCCCGCCCGCCCCCCTTACTACCGTACTCATGCTTGGGTATGGGGATCCCCCTCCGCCCCCCTCCACCACACACCACCCACCCGCCCACCCACACCTGCGCGCCGCGCTCCCAGGCCAGGTGCGCGAACAGCTCCGGGAAGCGCAGGTCGTAGCAGGTGGTGAGGCCCAGGCGGCCCGCGGGGCTGTCCACCACCACCGCCTGCGCGCGCGCGTGTGCACGTGTGCGTGTGCACATGCGCGGGTTGGGTTTTTTGTTTGGGTTTGGGGGAGAGTGTTGGTGCGACCGGGCCGCAGGTACCAGCCGCACGTGCCGGGGCCTCGGCACCTTCCAGCCCGCCATCCGCACACGCAAACGCATACCCCACGCACCGCCACCACCCCGCCCCCAACCCCCTCCACCCCACGCGCACCTCCCGGCCCGGCGCGGTGGTGCGGCTCTCCATCAGCAGCGGGCCGTTGGGCACGTCCACGTCGAACAGGTGGATCTGGGGGCGGGGGGGGGGGGCCGGGGCGGGGTTGGGGGTGTGGTCAGGGCGGGGGTGTGTGGGCGGGTCGGGGGAGGAATGGTCAAGAGGGGGCGTGGGTGTGTATGGGCACATGGGCAATGTACAATGCAAGGCGAGGCCGTTCACGTGGTTTTATGCAGGTTGGGCTGGTGTTCCACATCCACCCACCCCCCATCCCCACCGCGCAAACCCACCCACCCAAACCCGACACACACACACACACAAAACACACACACGCCACGCCACGCCACACCTTGCGGTACACGGCCGCCACCTCGCCGCGGTCGTCCACCACCACGTGCGTGTTGTAGCTGGGCGTAGGGAGGAAGGGGTGGGGGCCGGGGGGTGGGGTGGGGGGCGCCAAGTAGGTGTGTGTGCACATGCCGTGAGTGGAGCGTGCGTGTGCACCGGGGGTGCCGTGTGTGCGTTTGCTGCAAACTACAGCAGCCCGATGCGTCTGAGCGTAGTCGCCATCGCACAACAGCAAGTCGGCAACGGTCGCGCAAGCCCGAGCCAACCTGGCACCTAATGCCTTCGCCGAACTCCGCCCACACACGGCGTCTGCCACGGACCCCTGCCTCAGCTGCCCGCTCGCCGCCCTGCCTGACCCGCCAAACCTGGTCGCGTCCCTTGGCTCTGTTATCCTTAGGTCAGGCACTGAGCCTTGCTGGACCGCTCCTCCCGGCTTTGTCCCACAGCTTTCCCCACAGCCTCCCCACACAACCTCCCCCGCCCCCCCGCCGGGTGCTCACATGTGCTGCGGGTCGGGCCCCACCTCCTGGAACCCGCCCAGAGACAGCCACAGCCCGTGCGTCCTGTGGGGTGTCGGTGAAGGTAGGGGCGGGGGACGGGTGCGGTGTAAGCCCGCCCAATCAATAGGCGCATTGCGTGGCAATGTGTCCACTCCATACAACCCCAGCAACCCCAGCAACCCCGTCCTCGCTCCTCCTCCACCCCTGTCTACCGTAGTTGGGTTGGGCTGGTGTTCACAATCTTCCCATCCCTCGCCTCCACCCCGCCAACCCCCACACCACACCACCACACACCCACCTGGCCAGCTGGCGGTACGCGGCCATGAGCGGCCCGCCCAGCGGCTGCGCCGCCGCCAGCGACTGCGCCGGGCTGTCGCCGATGAAGGCGAAGCACTCGGGCAGGAACAGCGCGGCGCAGCCGGCGGCCGCCGCGTCCTGGCGGGGGTGCGGGGGCGGCGGCGGTGATTGCATGGCGGTGGCATTGCGGCGATCGGGCGGCGGTCAGGTGGCGGTCAGGCGGTTAGGCGGCGAGAGTGGCAGCATGGTGGTGGGCGGGTGGCCTGGTGTGGCAGCTGGGTATGTGACGCCGGGTACCGGTATGTGACACTGCCCCAGGGTACGCGGCGCTGCCGAGGACGGCAGCAAGGGGGCACACGCAGAACTGGCACGCCCCTGAAGAGCATGCCCCAGTCCCACGGGGCCCATCCCAGCCTCACCCCCACGGCCCCCCACGCCTCCCCCACGGCCCCACCCACCTGCGCCAGGCGGCCGCACACCTCCAGGTTGACAGCCTGGTCGCCGCACGCGGTCATCTGACCCACAGCCACACGCACAGCGCCCACGTCAGCGCCGCCGCCCGCAGCGGCGTCCGCCGCAGCCGCCGCCCCGGCAGCGGGCGCGCCGCTGGAGCTGGGCGGTGCCGTCAGCGGCGGGGGCTGGCCTTGCTGCTGCTCCTGCGGTCCGTGTGTGCGTGTGTTCTTGTGCGTTGTGTGCGTCGTGTGTGCCGAAAGCGGGAAGGTATGCGGCAGCCACTCACAACCAGCCACTCACACACGGCCATTTGCACACGCACAGCCCCTTTCGAAATCAATTTGCTATCTACGTCGTCGCTGCTACCACACTCACCTGCATAGCTGCCGCCGCTGTTCCACAGAGCCCCCGACCGCCGCCGTGCCGGACCCGACTAGGGACGCCCGAAACGCAGCCCGCACGACTGCCGGCGACACCACCGGCGGCAGCACCGCAAGCAGCTAAGCCCCTCAGACTTATGCTGGCATGACCAAGCGCATGCGAAGGGGAAAGCGTGCCGGGCCTGAGAAGGTTCGGCCCTAGCACCGCTGGTGCACTGCCGGGCGCCGGCCGAGTCGCAGCGCAGGCGGATGGCACCGGCTTCCACACGGGTGTTGCGGCGACTGGGACGGTGCTGCCCCCGCAACGCCTTAGGAATACAGACTTCGCTGCAACGCCAATGTGGTGGCGGCCGCCGGCTAGCTCAGCCCTCGTGCAGACCGCGCGGGACAAAGCCCTGAACATTCAGGCCTGAGCAAGCAAAGCCCTTTGCAGCGACCGCCTGTCAAGCCTCAAGCTGCTCCTGATTACTTATTTCAGTGTGTATAAATATGCGCTGGGATAAAGAGGGAACACCATCGTTAAGTCTGCATGGAAGTTTCTTGTGCAAGTTTTGGCTCGGCTCGCCAACCGTAATTAGTAGCCGTCTATTGCATTCATCATTATTTTATAGTCGACCAGACGACGCGATGGCGTGCACGAGCGGCAGCAGCAGCGTCGCTCGCGCGGGCTACCGCTCGCTACTTTCGCAGGGCCCTGCCATCTCACAAACTTTTGACAACCTGCGATCCACAATTCCTAGCTCACAATCATCAGCGGCCGCGAACCTCGGCTTCTCGGAGCACTCATCACTCGCTTCGCAGCGCCTGGACTCGCCCGCTGCGTCTTCGCCTGGGCAACAGCACGACTCTGGAGATGCCGGGGACCGTTTAAGCATTGGCCGGGCAGCCGGGCGGACGCCCGCTGCGGCACAGCACTCCAGCCTGGCACCCTCCATCGGCGTGTGGGATTCGCGGCTGGTCACCTTTGACGTCTCCCGCCTGTTGGCCGAGGCGCAGCGCGGCCGCCAGCAGCCGCAGTCGCTCGCGGGCCAGCAGCAGTGCCAACAGGACCTGGTGCAGGCGCACCTCCAGCGCCTGCAGCTGCAGCTGCAGCTGCAGCTGCAGCGGCAGCTGGGGGCGGCTCCGGCCGCGCCGCTGCAGCTGCACGCGCCCCTCACGCCGCCCGAGCTGTGGGCGCCGCAAGTGCTGCCGGGTGGGTGGGGGGCTGGGGCTGGGACCTGTGTGTGTGGGGGGGGGGTTGGCTGGAGCAGGTTCGGTTTCAAGGCGTAGGGAGCTGGCTGTACAGTTGCTCAGGTGCTGCGCGCATTTGCAAACGTGGTGTTGGGTCCGCTGTTCACACCTTGACTGGCAACGCCGCACGTTGGTCTTGGCCCGCCTTACCACGACCACAATCGTCCCCAGCCGGCCTCCAACTTGCCCCCGCCCTCCACCCGCTACGACAACCACACACCCACTCCCACCCCCATCCCAACCCCACTCTCACCAGGCGCATCTCGCCCCCACGAGGCCCCGCAGCCGGGCCCGCAGCCGCAGCCGCTGCAGGCGCCGCTGCCGGCCCCCGCCGGCCTCCCCGCCACGCCCCCGCCCGGCCCCACGGCGCCGCCGGCCGCCCCGCTGCAGTGCGGCAACCGCGGCAACACCTACCAGCCCAGCCGGCGCAAGCGCGTCAACAGGCACGGGCTGGAGAAGCGGCTCAGCACGCCGCAGGTGCGTCGGCGGGGCAGAGTGGGGTGGGGTAGTTCATTCCAGAAACCGAAGCGAATGGGGTGTTGTGAATACCAGCCCAGTCACTGCCCAGCCCAGTGCTAAATCCAAACCCAACCAAAGGGTCGTCCATGGGCGGGGCGGCGGGCGGGAGGGTGGGGGTAGTTCATGGGCGGGTGGGGGAACACACACGAGGGAAGTGGGCCGGAGGAGCACTAGCTCGCTGGAGGCGTCGAGGGCTTGGAGCCGGGGCCGCGACCGGGCTGGGGGCCGGGGCCGGGGCCGGCATTACCGGTTCTGCATTAAGTGCTGACGTTGCTGGTGGCGCAGCGATCAGTTTGAGGTGGGGCTATGCCGCGTGTCGCCGCGCTCCTACCCACCCCGCCCTCGCCCCGTCCTCCGACCTCCGCGCAGGGCCGGGAGGTGCTGCTGCGGCGGCTGCGGAAGGGGCGCTGGCGCGTCACCGTGGACTCATTCCGCTGAGCTGAGGCCGAGCCGAGCCGGGCTGAGCTGAGGCCGAGCTGAGCCGGGCTGAGCCGAGGCCGAGCTTGAGCCGGGCTGAGCTGAGGCCGAGCTGAGCCGGGCTGAGCTGAGGCCGAGCTTGAGCCGAGGCTGAGGCCGAGCCGAGCTGAGCCGAACTGAACCGAGCTGGGGTGCTGGAGAGCTGAGGGGGTGTTGTGTGTGAAGAGCTGCGCGGCTCACAGCAGACCGGCCGCGGAGCTGGGCGGCAAGAGAGGCCGAGGGAGGGCTGCGGCCGCGGCGCAGAGGACCGCTGAGCAGGGGTGCAGAGGAGGTGGCGGAGGGGAGGAGAAGAGGAAGGCAGCAAGCGGCGCGCGTGATATCAATGCGGTCGTCAGTGCACTGCTGGGGACGACTGGGCAGGGGGGTGCCTGATCGCGCGGGTTTGGCGACTACCCGCCGTGTGCGTCGGCACGGACATGTCAAGCGACATGCACGACCTTACTAATGCAGCTGGCCTCACACGCACAGATCAGACAGATGTTACACGCTTTGGACAAACCGTCCCTGCTATAGCGCTGCACGTACTGCGGCGGTCGCTCCTACAGCAATGCTAACCACGGGTGCGGAGAAGACACGAGGTTCCTTGAGCTCGCGGCGCACATCAATGCCGGTAACGGGGCGTCGCGCTCGCCCTGTCCTGAACATGCAAATCACGATTCGGCCACGCTTGCCTTGCTCAGCACGCCTCGCCCTAACACCAGTTCTGATTAACACGGAGGCATGCATACACTTAGCAACCTTACACCAACAGACGCACCTCAACACGTCGTTTCCAAACCGCCGAAACCGCACGCACCGTACAATGCGCCGTCACACGTGGCGGCGTGACATCAGGACCGTCCACACTTGGCGCAATGTTACTGCAACAGGCACACACAGGCCTCTCCTTGGGTAGTGAGGCATCACGACGCACAGCTCCAACACCCGCCACTCCGCCAGCCATCCGGGTCATGGCACACCGCCGCGCTCCCCTGCTCCTGCCCCTGCCTCTGCCGCACACCTTTCGGCCTTGCCCCGCTTCCGGCCTGACCCTGCCCGCCGCTGCCGCCTGGTGTCGCCGGCCCCCTCCCCCCAACCATACCGTGTCCGCCACGGCGCCACTGCCCCACTGCACCCGCTGGTGCACCAGGACGGCCGCCGCATTCCTGCCCGCCCCCAGTGCTCAAGAGTGGCAGCAGCACACCCAATACTCACGCACTCACGCGCTGCGGAGCTCCATGTCCAGCACCGCCGCTTGCGCCTGCTGCAACAGCGGCAACAGGCGCATGAGCACCTGCAGGTCATCATCGGCCCCGCCACCCCCCACTGCTGCTTCGCCCGCAGGCTGCCCGCCTGGCGCCCGTCCCGGCTCCCCGTTCGTACCAGCCGCGGTGGACTTAGCCGGCCCGCCACCGCCGCCACCGCCACCACCATCAGCCGGGCCATCCGCCACCGCAGCAGCCCCTGCAGCAGCCACACACGCCATGGCCGCAGCCGGCTGAGGCACGGAGCTGAGGTGGTCGTCCCACAGCTCCCGGATTACCTGCAGTGCACGCGGTGGTGGTGGGGGGGCGGTTGGTGCGACGCTGCCGCCAAACAGGTGCCGCCATGCATGCGCCGGTTGACAGGCGGTGGCACGGGCGGCCCAAGGCGCTTGTGTGTGGGCATCAAGACCGGCCGCCGCGTGGGCGGCACACCCGCTCAACCGGCACAAGAGGCGACTACACGCCACACACGCCACACACGCCACACCACACCACCTGGCTGCTTAAAGGCCCGCCCGACTAGCCAATGACAGTGGGCACCCAGCCGCCGGACCCGACGTTGCCCCGCCCACCTCCGCAATGGCATAGCGCCATGAGCCCCCGCCGCCCGCCCGGGTGGCGGACACCTGCAGGCAACTGGGCGTCTTGCGGGCCGCCGCCGCCGCCGCCGCCCGGTGCAGCTGCAGCGCCGCGAAGGGGCAGTCGCACGTCACAACCGCCATGGCGCTGCCGGGGCTGCAGGGCGCGAAGCTGCAGCTACTAATTTTCAGCCCAACGGCTCTTGCCGCCGCGTCCATACCCCTGCCGGGGGCCGCTGCCGGCGGTGGTGGCTCGGCGGCCACAAGGCTGCCCAGCCAGTCCGTCAGCAGGGGCCCGCCGCCGCCTGACCCGGGCCCGCACGTGAGCTGCCACACCAATGGGCCCCGCAGCAGCACATCCATGCGCTGAAGTTTGTAGAAGGCGGCCCTTCGCTCCTTTGAGTCCACTGCCCCGGCCGCCAGATAAGCATCCATCGCTGCCTCCGCCATCGACGCCGCGCCCTGCACTGACGCCACCGCCCACATCTTGTCTGCAGCGCGCTCCAGCACCTGCTCAGCCGTCAGCTTCATCATTGCTGCAGGTGCTGCCGTGGCGGCGCCACCAGCGCCACGCGCACCGCTGCCACCGCGGCCGTCGGCAGCGGCCACTCTGTCACCTCCCCCTCCCTGGCACCGCGGCCGCAGCTGCAGCGTGCAGTCCCAAGAGGATCCGCTGACACGGAGCTTTTCCGGCAGCCCGCCGCCCATCGCCCTCGCCACCGCCTGCATCGCCGTCGTCGCCGCCGCCTCGGGGCCAAGGTGTGGCGAGCCTACACGCAGCTCCAGCAGCCGCAGCTCCACCCGGTCACACTTGGCCAGGAGCCGCGCGAAGGCCGTGTGCGGCTGCAGCAGCGAGGTAACGCCCGCAGGGTTGCCTGCAAGCCGCTCGACCTGCACAGTGGCGCGTTGGGCACGGGCGGGCGGGCGGGCGGAGGCAGGCGGGGTCGCAAGGGGTCGCCGTGACGTGGCGTGACGTGGCGTGACAGCATAGCAAGACACGAGGGCAAGCACGGAGCAGTCCGACCAACAGCCACTAGAGCCCCAAGCCACGAGCTCTCTAACACACACACACAGCCGCCCGCGCACCTCCAAAAGCGGCAGCCGCTGCCCCGTCGCCTCTAGCCCCGGCAGAAGCACCACTGCAGCGAAACGCAAGCTATGGTCACGGTAGACGCTATCTGACGTCACGGCGCGAATGATCCTGCCGCCCACGAAGTCGATCTTGCCAAGATGCCCTGGCAGACACAGGCTCTCCAGCGCAGGCGGCGTCGAGGTGAGCAGCCGCCGCAGCGCCCATGTTTCCGGCACCGACTCCTCTCCTTGCTGAGGCAGCACTTCTAGCAGAGTCGCGTCCCCCAGTGCCAACTCCGCATCAGCACCCGCCTGAATGCCCTCTTCCGCGTCTTCTGCGTCCAAATCGTCCCAGACGTCATCGTCGCCGCCATGCCAGCGCGCACCCCAGCCCTCCCCCGCCAGGTCGAGGTGCCGCAGCTGGGACAGCCGCAGCAGGCTGCGCACGTGACTCAGGCGCAGGCCGCCGGGGCCATATCTCAAGACGCGCACGGTGTGCAGGGCGCTGCCGGCAAAGGCCTCCAGGCCGCGCAGGCAGGCCTTGGCAGGCAGGCAGAGCTCTTGCAGCGCAGGAAAGGCGCCTCGCAGCGCGCTGTGGAGGGCGTACAAGTTGCCGAAGCCGCCCGCGCCGCAAGGGTCGGTGTTGAGCTTCAGCGTGTGAACGTGTCGCAGAGTCCCCGCCAGCACGAGCGAGACGGTGGTCAGCGTGGGGAGGCACAGCGCACCCTCCAGACTCAGCACGGTGATGAGCATGAGCATGAGCATGTTACATGGCTTGAAGTCCATGCGGCCCCACTAACTCCTTTGAGTCCGGAGGCGCGATGATAACTAAACAAAGGGGAATCAGCTAGCGGTTGCGCAATTCACTAGACCGAAGCGTTGTCACCGCGTGCAAGTAAGCAGCTAGCTTTTGAACGTCCGTGCCAAGCATAGCTCTTTTCATATCACTACCTGTAATACCCACTGCTTCCCTCAAGCTCGCGTACTTCGTGCATTCCAGCAAGACGTGCTTTTCGTCTTCCACGCCTCCATTCCCGCACAGCCTACACACCCGTTGCGCCCTAGCCCGGTACTGTCCCCCCGCCTGGGGGCGGTTCACTTCCAGGTCCCAGCAGCCCAAACGAAAGCGCATTAGGGCTATCAAATGCTTATGCGCCACGTACTGCCTCATATGGGCTAGTCTGCCTTGCTCAATCGATGCATCTTTTAGTGGCACTCCCATCCACTGCAGATACCTGCACATTTTCACCCCTGGCGCGCCGCCCACAGAGCGCCGCCCCCCACTTTCAGCAAACGATCGCGGGTCAGTGTGAAGACTAGTAGCCTCCCATTCGTGCATAAGTTTGCTGGAAAGCTCAGCTAGGAGCGTCCCAACCGGCAGCTCAGTTCGAAGCAACCATGCACCCAGCGCAGCCTGGCCTTGCGGTCCTTTTTCGGACCAGTCATAACCTAGCTTCCTGCATACCTTATACAGCTTGCTTACCCAGCACATCCCCTGGAAAGCACTTGCTACTGCCGTGTTCACAGCATCCTCCAAGAACGTGTGCGCGAGTGCACGGTGATGTTGCGCGCCGCATCGGCACCCATGCCCGCCACGAGCCAGCCGGCCAGCAGCGACGGGTGCTGAATATCGTCATCGCCCTCAGCCCCATCAAAAAGAATTTTCAAACCTTCGCAGCGCCGGAGCCGCGCCAGCAGCGACGGGAAGCTCCAAACGCGCCGAGTCTGGCTGATTGCAGCATCCCATGTCAAGCGCAGCTGTGCAGCGCGGATGTTGGAGTCCACAAAGTCTCGCAGCTCTGTGCACGCGAGGCGCGCGCCCCTCCAACCCCTCCAGCCGAATGCCGTGTTAAGGATGCGGTCCACAGCGCTGACGTCCAGCTGTCGCAGCACATCGAGAAGGTTCAAAGCTTGCGGTTGCTGATTCATTGTCTTAGCTTCGCCGTTTGCTTTCCGATGCGAGTTAGACACTTCTCCAAGGAATCGGACCGCGAAGACGGGCCTCAAGCTAAATCATACGAATGGTTGTGAAGTTTGGTCAACATCAGAATATAGCAATGGTCATGCGTGTTAAGCCGGCCAACCGTGGATCCGAAAAAGACACTGGGCTGGGTGGGCTCAGTGGGCTTGGTGGCGAAGGGTAACCCGCGCCGCCCCTTCGCCGACAGCAGCGCGTGCCACCCTGATCAACCCACCGCTGCGCCCGCCATGCAAAGGTTTCAATGCTTCTGCTATGACATTATGTTTTGCCCCCATTGCTCCCACCCACCTGGCTTCCAATGCGCCACAGCGGCAGACCGGGCCAAGACCGCGCCCACTCCGCCGTGCACCCCACCTCACGAACAACGCTCCCCTTTTCGCACACACACACACACACGCCACCTCAACACCCCTAGGTTTGGCCCCGCCCCCGGCCCCCCGTTGCCGCCGGCTCCTGCGACTAAGCGGCGCCGTTGCCATTGCGGTCGCTGTCCACGGCTGTGGCTGTGGCCGTGGCTGTGGCAGTTGCTGCTGCTGCAGTGTACGCGGGCGGCAGTAGCAGCGCCAGGTTGGTGGCGGCCAGGTGGCCGACGTCCACTGCTACAGCCCCCGGGCCGGTCAGCGGCTGTGCGGCCAGGGCGCTGCGCAGCTCCACCAGCCGCTGGCCCACCTGAGGGGCGTGGAGGGGGGGCGGTGGGGAGTTGGCGGGTTAGGGCAGGAATAGAAGGGGAGACGGCTGTTGCTGAAGGCAGGTGCTCCATCCCAAACCACAAATCAACAATTGCCGACCCAAGACAGGTAGAGGGGGTTCATGGGAGGTGGGTTCGGAAGTGGCATCAGGGATGGCGTGAAGGAGGGTTCGGGCGCAGGGGCCCCACGTGGCCAGGGCGGGCTGTAATACCATGGCCCCCACCCCCACTGCCAAACCCCAAGGCCCCTCCCTTCCCTACACACCCCGCCCCGCCCCGCCCCCGCCCCGCCCCGCCCCGCCCCCGCCCCGCCCCCGCCCCGCCCCGCCCCGCCCCGCCCCGCCCCGCCCCGCCCCGCCCCGCCCCGCACCTGCGGCAGCGCCAGCGCCAGCCTGCACTGCAGCCGCACCAGCGACCCCAGGTGCCCCTCGTGCGCGCGCCGCAGCCCCCGCACCGCCACAGCCGCCACCTCCAGGTCGCGCGCGCGCAGGAGCGTGCTGCCGGGGCCGCTGCGTGCGCCGCGTGTTGGTGGTGCGAGTGTGGGCGTGTGGGTGTGCATGCGCGATGGGGAGTGGGCAGGGTTCAGCAGTGGCGATGTCGATCAGCAGCCCCGCCCCAGGAGTCACCGCAGCGCACCCTTTTGTTCCGGTTCCATCTGCAAGGGGCGTCCGGCGGCGCTCATACGCCACCCACCGGCCGCCTCGCCCGCAGCCCCACCGGCCGCCCCCTGCCCTTGCCCCCCGCCGCCCCTCGCCCGCCCCCTCCCCCCCCCCCTGCTCCCCCGCCCCACCGCCCCACCTGTAGTTGCGCGCCGCGCCCATGAGCGCCTCACCCAGCACCCAGCTGCTGTGCTGGTAGCAGGACTCGGTGGCTGGGCGGGTGCAGGGCGGGTAGGTGGCGGGCGGGTGGGGCGGGGCGGGAGGATGCGTCAGGATGCGTCAGGATGCGTCAGGATGCGTAGGGAATGTTGCACTTTACGGGCTAGTGCTAGATTTGGATTACAGTAGCTCGGTTGGTTTGGGCTGGTGTTCACAACCGCTCCAGCCCCCTCGGTGCCCCCTCCGCTCCCCCTCAACACACACACACACACACACACACACGCACGCACACGCACCCCGGGTGCCGTACTGCCGGAAGAAGGGCGCCAGGCCGCGCAGCTCGCCCGCCGCCCGCTGCGCCTCGCCGTACAGGCACACGTCCCAGGAGCCGGCGTCGCTGGGGGAGGATGCGGCGCTGGGGGCGCTGGGGGCGCCGGGGGAGGAGGCCGAGGCGGCGGCCGTGCCCGCCAGAATGTGCTCAATCGTCACCAGCTTCTGTGCTCACGGAGTGGAGCGGGCAGGGGGAGGGGTGGTCGTCCACGCCAAGATTGTCAACAGTGTGGTGGTGACCTAATCAAGTGTGCGGATGTGCATGACACGCGTGGGGGTGGTGTACGCCGGGGCTCGTTTGGGCTCCCGCCCCCGCCCCCGCCCTACGCCCTACGCCCTGCCCCTGACCTCTCCCGCGGCTCTGAAACATGACTTCGGAGCTGCTCTGGCTGCTACGTCCAACTGCCGCTCCACTGCCCACGACGCCCGACTACCTACGGTGACGTACAGTAGCTCGCGTATACGGCTGCAATTTCTCCTTGCAGCGCTGATGTTTCCTTACGGGATTGGTTCACAGTAACTCCCGCCCCTCCCCCCCAGCCCCCCTGCGGCCCCACCTGCTGTACGCCCAACTGCTCGCCCCAGTGCGGCTCCAGGTCGGGCAGCAGCAGCCGCAGCCCCGCCAGCGAGCGCAGCAGCGCGGCGGCGGCGGCGGACTCGCCCGGACCCACCACCGACTGCAGCAGCAGGGGGAGGTGAGAGGGGAGGGGGCGGGCGGGAGGGGGAGGGCGAGGAGGAGCGTTGCAAGCCACAGCCCCAGCTAAGACTGAAGGGAGGGGGCTGAGCGTGCCACGGCAGGGCTGGCCTTTATTGGAGCCGAGGGCGGGGGAGGTGAGGGGTGCCGGCGCGGGGCGCGGGGCAGGCGGGCGGCTGCGTCAAGACCTGCGTGTGCGTGTGCGTGCTCCCACCGCCCCAGGCGCCTTGTTGTAGGCCCCCAGGCAGGGCCCCAGGCAGGCCGCCCGGCCACGCACGGCCGCACGGCCACAAGCACGGCCGCACGCACCTCGATGGCCGCCTGCCACACCGCGTGCTCGCTCCAGTCGCCCAGCAGGGGGGCCGGCGCCGCGGGGACGGCGGCGGGGTCCCACGCGGCGGGCGACGTGGCGCCGGCTGCGGCCTCCCCCGGCGCCGCCCCTGCCGCTGCCGCTCTCGCGGTGCCGCCGCCACGTCGTCTGGAGCAGCTACTGCTGCTGCTACTGCTGCCGCCGGCTGTGTTCCGTAGCCCCGGGCAGGGCGGAGCGCCCCGGCACGCGCTCGGCCGCCGGCGGTGCGCCGCCGGGGCCGTGGGCGCCAGCGACCTCGCTGCGGCTGCGGCTGCGGCTACGGCTGCGGCTGGAGCACCCCCCGAGCAGGAACAGGCGCAGAAGGAGGACCCTCCCGCTGCTGTTGCGGCCGCGGGCGCCGGCGCAGCGAGCCTCCGCAGGTTGTGCGGCAGGGCCTGGGGCCCTAGGCTGCGGGATGCCGGGGCGGCGAGGGCTGTGCGCGGTGGCGCCACGTAATTGCGCCCATAGCGGCCGGGTCTAGCAGCGGCAGGGTCCACCGGGCGCCCGGCTCGGCCCACCGCGCGTACAGTTGCAGCTAAGGCGCGACAGTGCGCGAGCGCCATGTGTCGCGATAGCCAGAAGAAAGAGAGGTGGCTAGTACAGCACTAAGCAGCGGGCAAAGGGGCTGAGCCCTAGTGCAGCGCGCGCGGATGTTGCACTCGAAAGCCCTCGCAACTTAGTCTGAATTAAATTCCTATGGATTCATTGATAAACTGTACCACTTCTGTTCACGCGGCAGTCTGCAAATGCTTTGGGCGTGTGAACTGGTGACAAGGACCTCAGGTCGAGCGCTTTGGTGCATGCACAGTGTGCAAGAAGCATACACAATGTTGGCGTAGTTCAGTTCATATGCGATTTTACAATTCAAGCCGGTCGCCCGCATGCAGCTGCGACACACGGGGAGGGCCCTGCGTGCACCAGCGTGCACCGGCACCGCCCACGCCCAACGTCGTGTCACACAAATGTGCGAGTGTGTTCGTGATGCTTGAATGCCCCAAGCGCTCAGTAGCGGGCCTTCGACAGCAGCTGGCCTCGATGGCTGCGCACGGGCCACACGGATGTCGGGCTTGCGTGCATGCGGACGCCCCAGTCGCCCCAGCAGCTGCTGCCTCGACGGCCTGGTAGCCTGATGTTTCCCTGATCCAGCACAAGAGATGGAAAGGCGCGGCGATGTGGTGGTCAACGTCAAGGTGGTGTAAGCGGACATCACCTCGGGCTGCACATCCACATCCCGCACCGCGGCGGGTGGCAGCCCTAGCTTAGACACTTCAAGGACCTCCGACTTGATGCTCCGAGGGCTGTGCTTGTGTCAAACCCACTCAGCCCAAACTAGCCCACACCCCACACTGCTGTACGGCGCCGCGTCGATGCAGCGTGCCGTCGGTTAGCCCGGTGGTTTTGGCTGCGCGGTTCGGGCCCGTTATTGCGCGTCGCTGCTCGGCTTTGAGTTATCGAACAGGCACTTATATCCTTGCTGCAGAAATTCCCACTCGAGTCTGCAGCCTTTTTCAAGTTTCTCTGTGCTTCGGGCGTCTTACTGTGGCCTTACCTGTGCAGCTCTACATATACACAACTTCACGTGTACCCTGCTTGAATTACTAGGAAATTCAAACGAGTTCGAAGGTGCCAGGCATTGGTTGACTTCCACGCGCGCATTGGCCCCCGCGGCCAAAGCCGCCGCGAACTGTATATTGAGCGCACATAGGCATGTCCACAAGAATGGGTGCCAGCACGTCCAAGCCGCGGACCGCCCGGACGACGCTTCCAAAGCCCGCGCCACTCGGGGAGGTGCCGTCGCTCCCAGAGTCTGCGGTGGTGGTGAGTCCTACGTTGCTGTAAACTTAAATGAAGTCGCTATCCGCGCGCGGACGAAAACTGACTCGACAGCTCCACGCACGCACGCGCGTGCGTGCCGCCAACCGCTAGACATTGACCGCACCGCCCGCGCCACTTGGCGCGCGCACCCGAGCCCCCCCTGCCCCTGCCTCCCTACCCTGCCCAGGTGCGGCAAGACATCCGCACCCTGTCGCCGGAGATGCAGGTGAGCCATAGAGGCGGCTGTGGGCCCTGGGGGCTGGGGGCTGGGGCCTCGCCCCGACCCAAATGCGCGCGCACAGCAAAGCCACCAGTGTCAGCTCCAGCTCC
Organism: Chlamydomonas incerta; assembly: GCA_016834605.1. Taxonomy (NCBI): domain Eukaryota; kingdom Viridiplantae; phylum Chlorophyta; class Chlorophyceae; order Chlamydomonadales; family Chlamydomonadaceae; genus Chlamydomonas; species Chlamydomonas incerta. The sequence goes on from JAEHOC010000076.1 coordinate 216,821, forward strand.
AGCTCCAGCCCCAGCCCAGCAGGGGTCCGGGGTGAAGCTCCGCCTCCCCTCCCACCACCCAACCGCTGGAGCCAACGCGCCCACACCCGCTCTGCCGCCGCTGCCCCGCGCGCCTCTGCTCTGCGCCCCCAGGCCCGCGTGTGTGACGCCATTGAGAAGATGATGGAGCGCGGCTGGGCCGCCAGCCCGCAGAGCCGCGTGCGGGCGCAGGGGCCCTGGACGGTGGAGGCGGGCGACTGGGCGCCCAGCGAGTACTTCAGGCTGGCGCGTGAGTGTGTGGCGCTGGGTGTGTATGAAGGGGGCCGCTTTGTAAGGGCGCCGCTGCACGTCTGAGGAAAGGAGCTACCAGCCCAAGCTAATCTGTGCTGCACCACTCCCCTGACGCCTGCAAACGCCCTCCCACCCGCACGCCTGCACACACCCCGCACAGGCTACCACGGCTGGGACCGCAACTACTGGTACGGCGGGCGTGGGCGTGGGAGCGTGGGCGTGGCGTCTGCACCGCCTCTTCCCCTGCGCCCTCTCCCCCCTGCGCTCCTCCCTCATCCTCTCTCATCTGAATGGGGTTGGAATGAACTACCCCCCCCCCCGCCCCTCCCCCCGCCCGCCCCCCGGATAGCGCCCACGGCAACGAGACGTTCCCGGGCTGGCACCGCGCCTACCTGCTAGACTTTGAGCGCACGCTGCAGGTGACAGGGGGTGGGGTGGGGGTGGGAAGTGGTGGGGGTGGCGAAGGGTGGTGGTGACACGCGTGGTGGTGACACCGGGTGGCGGTGGCGGGAGGGAGGAGCGCGTCGGCGACAGAGGGGGAGGCACACACGCGCGCGCGCGCGCTCTTTACCCTCGTGACCTCTAACACACACCCACACGCACACGCACACGCGCAGGCCGCGGACCGCGCGCTGGGCCGCGACGGCCGCATCGGTCTGCCCTACTGGGGCTGGGACGCCGCCGACCCCTCCCGCGACCCGTCCCGCGACCCCGCCGCCTTCCCGGCGCCCGTGAACGGCCAGGTGCGCGGCGGCGATGATGGCAGCGGCGGGGGATGCAAGGGGGGGGGGTGCAAGGGGGATTGCAAGGTGCTCCTCGGCAAAGCTGATGACCGCGAGAGACGAGCAGAGTGGTACTGCTGCGCTGCCTTATCCACTGACATCGGCAACTGCCTCTTTGATTGTGCTTCACAACCCCATCCCACACCATCCTTCACGCCCACCCCCACCCACGCACACGGGCCCGCCCAGGTGTTTCCCGCCATTGTGCGGCAGCGCTTCTCCGTCCTGCCGCCGCAGCTGATCCCGGCGGAGATGAAGAGGTGCGGCGGGGTGGTGGAGGTTTGTGCGGTTGGGACTGCCAGCCCAAGCTAAACTAACACAACTAAACGGTGACGGGCAAATGCAATAGGTTTGGGGAGGCGGCCGCCAGCATTGCATTTGGGTTTCTGGTTTAGGTTGGGATGGTGTCCACCACCCCTCCTCCCCCTCCCCCGCCTCCTCCATCCCTGTGTCCGCCTCCCCGTCCCCCTCCTCCGCCTGCTGCTACAGCGAGCTGACCAGCTACAGCCTGGCCTCCGACGAGCGCATCGTGCAGCGGCTGCAGAGCATGCGGGTGGGCGGGGCGGTGGGGTGGGGGGAGGGATGGTACCGAGAAATGCAGCAGAGCAGACAGCAGGCGTGGGGAGGGCAGGGGAGGCTGGCTTTCAGCACGTGTTAGAGGTCACAAAGGAAAACGACAGCAAAGACTGTGTTTCAGCACGTGTGTGTTTGTGTGTGCACAGGGAGTCACCGGTCGTCGCGTCGCAATTCTGATGCCGTCCCGTTCTCCCTCCCTTGACGCCTCCCACGCCCCCGCACACGCACACGCGCGCATACTCACCCCACCCCTCAGGTGGGCGCCCAGACCGCCACGGCTCTGGCGCAGTGGGAGCACCCGCGCGCCGCCTCCACACACGCCGGCAACGCCAACAGCGTGGAGACGCCGCACAACAGGTGGGCGCCGGCGGCTGGGGGGTTGGGTGGCGGCCGGGGGGCGGCTGGGGAAGAGGGGCTGGCGTGGGGCTGGGGAACGGCGAAGGGGGTTCGCGGCGTAGCGGGGTTGTTGCGAGGGAGTCGCCGTCCATGCGAATGGGCCGCTTGGTCGCTGCGGCAATGTTGCCAGCCGCAATAGGTGTTTGGCTGTCGGGTTGACGTGAAGGGGTTGGTGCGCAGGCAACCCGGGCCGCCCCAGCTCGCAGAGTTGCACACCCCACGCCGCCCGCCACATGCACCGCCCCGCCCCGCCCCGCCCCTCCGCCTCCGCCTGCGCAGCGTGCACGTGGTGTGCGGCTGGCCCATGACGTCCGTCACCTACGCCGCCTTCCACCCCATCTTCTTCCTGCACCGTGAGCGGCGGCATGGGGGGGGGGGGCTGGGCGGGCTGTCGGACTAGTGGCGGAGGGTTGCGTGTGGGTGGTGGCAGCGACATGCGTAATGTGCGTGTCAGCTGGTTCTCACCCTTCGCTGCTCCTTCCTCCCTGCCTGCGCCCACCCACCCAACCGCAGACTGCAACGTGGACCGAGTGTGTGAGTCGGTGTGTCGGTGTCGGTGGCGGCCGGGAGTCGGGGGTCAGGGGTCGGGGCCGGTAGCAGGCTAGCAGCGGGTTTGTAGGCAATACAGTGCGGCACACAGTCGGGGGATAGCGGCGGCGGCTGCATTCTTACGAGCACAACGCACCTCCTCAATCATGCTGCTTCCGCCCCGCCCCAACCCCCGACCCCAACCCCCAACCCCACTCCCCTTCACCCCCACCCCGACCACCCCCCGCCTGCCAGACGAGGCCTACCTGCAGAAGGACATGCTCAACGCCGCGGACGGCATGAACGCGCCCTGGGTGGGTGGATGTGTGCTCTGCATGCCGTTTTCGTTGCCGCACCTCCACCTCGCCGCGCCCGCCACCCACACCCACCAACTCCCTCACGCCCCAACCCCAACCCCCAACCCCACACCCACCACCCACCCACAGAACGAGTTCGCGGTGTCCTCGGCCGCGCTGTACGACGCCCCGCTGGCGCCCTTCACCCACCCCGCCACGGGCGGGCCCTTCCTGCCGCGACACACCTTCAAGACGCGGGTGAGCGTGAGAGCTGAGGTGGAGGGTGCTTAGGTGGGGGGGGGGGGAGTGAGAGTGCGGTGTTGGGAGTGAGAGGAAGGGGAGGGCGGAGCTGGAGAGAGTGAGAGAGCTGGGCGGGGGGGGGGTATCTCTCCACACACATCCTCCACACACACCCCGCACCCTCTCCAACCCCCCTCCAATCCCCCATCCATCCCCCCCTGCAATCCCCCCCCCCCCCACCACCCACACGCATACAGCCGCTGGGCTACGTGTACGACGCGCTGCCCGCGGTGCCGGGGGGCGCGGGGCAGGGGGCGCAGCTGCGGGAGGCGCCCACACTGGCACGATTCGTGGGCGTGGACCCGGTCAGGTGGGTGGGGGTGTGTGGTGGCCGTGGGGTTGTGGACACCAGCCCAAGCCAAACCAAACTTACTAGACAGGGGGGATGGTGCCGTATCGGGCGTGCAGATCTCCATGCCCGCTGTGCCACTTTGCACCCTCGCACACCACTTTCCTGTTCTCCAATCAACACACACCTGCACACGCACACGCCCTGCAGGTTCCCGGGCCGCTCCATCGCTCTGCACGTGTTTGTGCTGCCGGCCGGGGGGCCTGAGGCGCAGGCGTTCAGCCCGCCCGCCGACCCAGACGACTTCCCTGGCCTGCCGCAGGTGTGTGTGGGGTGCTAGCTGGGTGTGGGTTTGTGGGCGTGGGCGTGTGGGAGGGGTGGGCGAACCTAGACGTGTGGAGGGAGAAGTGGTGCCAAGTGTGTGTCTAGCCATGCGCGTGCCGATTGCCGGTGCCTCCCCTTCACCCTCTCCCCAACTATTGGCTTCGCTCGGGCACCGTTCGCTTGACCGCGGTGTCAGACTGGGCTGGTTGGTGTCAGACTGGGCTGGTACAACCCCAACCTGCATCCCCCATCTCCCGCGTGCCCCCCAAACCCCCATCCTCCACCCCCAACCCCGATGTTTCCTTACGGGATTGGTTCAGAGTTTACCCCAACCCCATGCACCCACTCCGCCCCGCAGTACGGCGGCCTCACGGGCGTGTTCGGCGGCCGCGGCGGCGAGTGCGACAACTGCAAGTGCGTGTGCCGGCAGGGAGCGAGGGGGGCCTAATACATGAAATCATGCACACGCACACTCATGCACACACGGCGCGCTGGCGACTTTGATCCGCTTGTTTATCTTCCCACACATAAACCTACGCTGCGACGCTCTGGACATGACATAACACAGGACGCGCGACGACATCGACCTGGAGGTGGACGTCAGCGACTGCCTCAAGCGCCAGGGGCTGAGCCGGCACACGGTGGGGAGCGGGGTGGTGGGGATGGGGGCTGTAAGTACCAGCCCAAGCTCAAACCAGGCTAAACTAGGGCGGTTGGGACGTAAGGGGCACGAGAGGAACTGGATGAGGTAGGGACGGAACCATCGTCCCTCCCTTCCGTCCACCACTCTCCGCCCACCTCCCTCCCGCCCCCCTTCCTCCCACCCACCTTCCTCCCACCTCTTCCTCCCCTCCGCCCATCCCTTCCGCCAGGCCCGGCTGCTGGTGGTGGGTGTGGACATGAACAACGACAGCGCCGTGCCGGGCCCCGAGCTGGCGGCGCTGGGCATTCCGGAGCCGGTGGTGAGCGGGGGGGGGGGGGTGGAAGGGGGGCGGCAGGGGGGTGCTGGGTGTGGGTGTAGGTTTGTGTGGACGGGAGGGGAGGGTCTGATGCGGGGGAAGGAAGTTGTGAAAACCAGCCGGAGCTGAAGCCAAACCCAACGGCATGAATGAAGGAGCGCAGGGGGTGGGTGGCCGTGGTGCGGTCCTGTCTGTTCCGGGTGCAACGTGCCAATGGGAGGGGGAGGGGGAGGGGGAGGTGCCTCCCTCCAAGCCCTCCAAGCCCTGCACGCATCCCACCCCCCACCCCCGTTTTGGGTTGGCCATGGTTGACTTGGGAACTGGAAATGACTACCCACCACCACCACGCCCACCACCCCCACACGCAGCTGTCCGGCCCCTTCTTTGAGGACAAGTCGCTGATGCTGTCGACCGGCTCGTCCGCACCCGACACCGCCGCCGCGGAGATTGGTGGGCAGGGGGTGGGCAGGGGCTGGGTGGGGTTGTGAGCGGGCGTGTGGTGCAGCGGCGGACACTGACGCGCCTAGCACTGACGCGACCCACAGCAGCACCGTAAGCACAAGAACACGCGCGCTCAATCACAGCACTCGCACTCTTATTCACATGGTCACACGTCTGCCCCCACAGGCGAGGTACGGCAGCTGCAGATCTACCTCAAGAAGTATGGTGAGTGCAGACCCCTGCCCCTTGACCCTGCCACCCTTACCGCGCTGCCGCACCCCGACCGCCGCCCTTTCCTGAGGCTCTCACCCATGACGCCGCCGCCCTCCCACCCCTGATGCCCCCGCCCTCACCTGAACACAAGTGCACACACACACGCACAGGCTGCCGTTTCGTTTGTTTCTCCAACACACACATCCACATGTACACGACACACACGCCTGCCACGCACACAGGCTTGTCTGTCGTTTTCCCTTGTGCTCTCTAACACAGGCTGGTACACGGAGGAGGTGGATGGGCAGTTCGGGCCCGTGACGGAGGCGGCGGTGCGGCGCTTCCAGCAGTTCTACGGCCTCAAAGTGGGTGGGGCGGTGCGGGGTCTGGTGTGTGTGTCAGTTTGAGTGGGTGACTGGGTAGGGAGTTTCGTGTTGCGCCGTCTTCCTTCCTTTACTTGGGTCTTCTAATTAGCGCACACGCACAAACAAACAAACACTTAAACAAACACATAATTACACGACCACACACGCAGGTGGACGGTATCGCGGGCCCCGTGACGCGCTCGCTCATGATGTCGCCGCGCATGGACGAGAAGGAGGACGAGGTGCGGGGGGTAGTTTTCTCGAATTTCCAAATCATGGGTGGGTGGGGGTTGTAAACACCAGCCCAATCTGGGGGCCTGGATGTCGGGGGAGAGGCGGAGGCGGCAGGCGTGTGCAGGCCCGAGGGTGCGCTGGCTCCTAGCGTGATCAGGTGTTGGCTTGGGCGCACACACGCACGCATGTCGTCGCCCGTTTCCCTTGGCGCGCACAACACACACACGCACGCACGCGCAGACGCCTAACACACGCACGCGCGCATGCGCAGGTGGACACGGACGACGCGGCCGCCTTCACGCCCGGCGCCGTGGTGACCTGGTGGGCGGGCGGCTGCCCCGGCTACCTGCACGAAGAGGCGGTGCGCGACGAGGTGGCGGCGGCCTTTGCGGAGTGGGGCGCCGCCGTGCCGCTCAGCTTCGTGGAGGTGGGGGGCGGCGCGGGGCATTGGGGTTGGAGGGGCGTGGAGGAGGGGCGTTTGTGCCGCCAGCCCAATCTGCACCAAACCAAACGGGGAGAAGGTGTGGTTCGGTCCGATTCCAGGATCGGTCACTGTGGGCCCCAACCCCTGCTGCGTCGCCGCCCCACCTGGCCGCCTCCTCACACCCCGTCATTGCCTCCCCAATCTCGACCACCTCCCCCTCCCTCCCCGCCCCCCTCCCTCCCTCCCTCCCTGCCTGCCTGCCCCCGCTCCGCAGGTGGACAGCGCCGCGTCCGCCTCTCTGGTGGTGACCTGGGGCGACCGCGCCGCCACCAACCTGTTCCGCTTCGACGGCCCGGGCGGCGCGCTGGCGCTGGCGGCGGGCGGCAGCATCACCCTGGACAGCAGCGAGCGGGTGGGGGGGGGGCAGGAGGGGAGAGGGGGCGGGAGGGTGAACACCAGCCCAAGCTAATTCAAACCCAAATGCGTCTTTCTAATAAAGAAATCTTTCCTGAGCCTTCTCGGCCTCTCCGGGGCCCCAGCTGCGTGCTCGAATGCCAGGCCATCCTCCTCCTCCTCTCCCTCCCGCCCTCTAACAAACCCCTCGCCCCCTCCACCCCCGGCCCCCTCCTCTCCCGCCGCCGCCTCCACTCCACCTCCCAACCCCAACCCCACCTCTACCCCCCCTCCCACCCCACCCCAACCCCCCCCCCCCCAGTGGCTGCTGCAGCCGGCGCCCGAGATCGAGGGCGCCTTCTACATCCTGCCCGTGGTGCTGCACGAGATTGGTGAGGGGAGCTGGGGGGGGGGGCTTGTGGGGCGTGTGTGGGGGCGTTTGTGGTGTGTTCGGGGCAGAGTAAGTAATGACCCAAGCTAACTCGCGTGTATGGTACGGTATGCGCGTGGACGCCCCCAACCCTTGCCCACATATCTTGTTCCTCCATCCATCCACGCAACCCGCAGTCACCCACCCAAACACACACACACGACCCCCATCACCCACCCAAACACAAACACGCTCATACGCAATCGTGCAGGCCACGCGCTGGGCCTGACCCACTCGCCCGACCCCGCCCACGTCATGTCCTCCTTCTATGTGCCCCACCGCACACGCCTGGCCGAGGGCGACAAGGCCCGCGCCGCGGGGCTGTACCCGCTGCAGGGCGCCGCGGCGGAGCTGTTCAGGTGGGGGCTGGGAGTGGATGGGAGGGAGGGAGGGAGGGAGGGAGGGAGGGAGGGAGGGAGGGAGGGAGGGAGGGAGGGAGGGAGGGAGGGGCGGAGGGGCGGAGGGGCGGAGAGCGGGAGGGAGGGATAGGGAGGCAGGGATAGGGAGGGAGGGAGGGAGGGAGGGAGTCGGCGCGGAATCTAGATCGATGTACGTGCGGGGGTAGCTCGGGGCTCGTGAGAGCAGTCCTGGGCGGCGTCGAACGTTTATAACACACTCTCGCTTGTCCTCCTGCGGCACAGGGCGCTGGACGCCGACCGCGACGGCCGCCTGAGCCGCGCCGAGTTCGTGCGCGCGCTGACGGGGTCGGGCGCGGCGCCGCTGTCGGTGGCCGAGGCGGAGGCGCTGTTCGACCGCACCGCGCGGCAGGGCGGCGGCGCGGAGGGCCCCGGCGGCGGCCAGGCCGGCTTCCTGAGCCTGCCGCAGTTCGTGGGCCTCATGGCGCAGCTGTACTTCGAGTAGTGGCGTGTGGTGGTGGTGATGTGGTGATGGGGCGGGAGGGGGGGTGATGGCGATGAAGCTGGTGGTGATGGGAGCAGAGGGCGGCGCGGTGGGCGGCACGTTGACACGGGACGGCGCGGCCTGCTGAAGAGGCAGGGGTGCCGGGCGGCGCGGCAGTGAGCCGGTACGCCTGCCTGCGTGACACACGCCAGGCGGCCGCTTCCGGGCTGAAGGAACGGTGACAGGCAGATGCAAGGAATGGGGCAGGAGACACCATCCATCCGGAGAGGAGACCAGGGGCGGGGCGCGAAGGGGGATGCACCCCCCAGCGTGCCGTCGAACGCTTGTGGAACATCAACGCACGTAGAACACTGTGGTGACACCGTCTCGATGATTAGCAGGCGCGGCAGGCTTCTTTAATGCATCTTTTATTTATGATAGCATTATAGCGCGTGAAACTGCAACCAAATGCCGCCCTCGCGTTCGCGCCAAACTGAGCAAAGTAGCCCAAATCCTTGAAGGCATGTATGTACCGCTTTAACCATGCGCCAAATCCAGCTGATGATATGTGCGCTTGGCTTGCTGTCGCTGGCGAGTGCGCAAGCGAACATCGATTGTGCGACTAGAGCCCAGTCGCCCCTGGACGTGCGCGATATCGTGCTGGTTGTGGTGCCTAGCTCATCATCTCTAGACAGCGCTGCTGATGGGCAGGCTAGGCTTAACTACGACGACGTGCAGCTCCTGGCGGAGCATCGCAAATGGTTGGCGCGGGGCGTCACCGTGGTTTCAGCCGTGCGCGCTTCCAGCTCTGGGCCAAACGCTGCCGCCGATGCTTCCGCAAACGCATCCGCATCGTTAACAGCAGCGGGGCCCGGCCGCTGGCTGGAAGTGGACCTCGGCGGAAGCAGCAGCGCCACAGCAGGCGACGGCCCCGTCGCAGCTTCTTCGGCGGTCGCCGCGGCGCTGGCGCCGGGCCGGGCCGCGGCCGCGCTCTCGGCGGCGGGTCTGCAGTCCTGGCGCTGGCTGTTCCTCATCCCCGCGGACACCCTGGCGAACCTGGACGCGCTGCGGGCGCTGCTGGACGGCTGGGATGACTCGCTGCCCGCGGCCGTGTCCGACTGCCTGGTGCCCACGCCCACCACCGCCGGCAGTAGCAGCAGTATTGGGGGCAGTAATGGGGGCAGTAGCAGCAGTACCTCAGGAGGAGGAAAGGAGGCGGGGGCCGGGGCGCGGGCGGGGGCAGGGGAGGGCGGCGCCGGCGCCGGCGCGTGCCTGCCGGCGCCGCCCGTGTGCGCGCCCTGCCACACGGCCGGTGGGGACCCAGACCTGCTACTGCCGCCCGGCTGCCCCTGCACCCCCCGCCTGGCCTGCAGCCGAGCCGGCGGCCGCGCCTGCCACGGCCGCCCCACGCCGCCCGCCGTGCTGTCCGCCGCCGGCGGCGTGGCGCTCAGCCGCGGCCTGCTCGACCCCTGCCCCGCCGACGCCAGCAGCAGTAGCACCGGCAACAGCAGCAGTAGCGGCGGCGGCGGCAGTGGTAGTAGCAGCAGCCACCGCAGGGCAGCGCAGCTGCTACGGGGTGGCGGCGGCAGCGCCAACGCAACCAGCGGCGGCGGCGGCGGTGGCGGCTCGCCGCTGGCGGCTCTGGCGGCCTACCTGTCGGCGTCGGAGCCGCTGGCGGACGGGTCGGGCTTTGACGTGCTCAGCCGCCTGCTGTACTACGCAGGGTGGGTGGTGGGTTGTGTGGGGTAATGGGGATGATGGGTGGGTTGGGTTGTGAACACCAGCCCAAGCTAACCTAGTCGAAGTATGTTGGGGCGTGAGGGCTTGGGTGATGGGGTTGGGTTGGGATGGGTGGCACGTGTGTGGAGGGCGGTGTGCGGTGGGCGCTGGCAAGATGGGGGCAGGTGGACAAATGGCAGGCGGGTTGCGATTTGAACATGTGCCGCAGCCTTGATGTGCGCCTGCTTCCGCTCTCCCGCCCCTCCTGTTTCCTCACCCCGCCCCGCCCGCCCCACCCCCACCTCACCCCGCCTTGCCCCGCCTGGCCCCCACCACCCCGCCCTCCCGCCCCAGCATGGCAATCACCTCACCCCACCCACACGCCGGGGCCGCCGGGGCCAGCGCGGGGCTGCTGCTGGCGCGGCACCGCTTCGGCGGCCAGTCGGCGGCGTACACGTTCCGGGTGCGCGACCGTCGGGGCGGGCGGGCCGCAGAGGGGCTGTTGCGGCTGGTGGTTGTAGTGGTGCTGGTGGTGGTGGCAGTGGAAATGCGCGAGTAGGGGATTGGATGGGGGTGTGGGGTGCCACCGGCCGTCCGCGCTTGTGTCTGCAAGGTTTGATTATTAGGGACTTCGGACTGAACCATCCCCTGCCCCGCTTCTTTCGCCCCTCCTTTTCCCCTCCTTGCCCGCTGCCTGCCTGCAGAGCCTGGACCAGGCCGCAGCGCTGTGCGGGGGCGCAGCAGCAGCAGCAGTAGCAGCAGCAGGGGGCGCAGGGGCCGCCGTCGCAGGGGGCGCAGGCGCGCCGATAGCAGGGCCGGCGACAGGGCCGGCGCCCGCCTGGTGCAGCCACTTGCTGTGGGGCGTGGTCAGCACGCCCATCGCGACCGCCGCCGGGCCATTGCAGGGGCGGGTAGGCGGCGGTGGCGCCGCCGCCGCTGCCGCCGCGGGCACGGCGGACCCGGCCAGCGGCGGCGGTGGGGCCGCGGCGGGGCAGCTGTACGAGTCGCTGTGGGCCGCCCTGAACGCCACAGCCGCTGCAGCCGCCACCACAGCCGCTACAGCTGCTACAGCCGCCACAGCCACCAGCGGCGGCACGGCCGCGGCGCTGCAGTCGCAACCGCAGCCCCAGCCGCAGCCGCGCTACTACTACGGCCTGCAGTGCCTGTCGCCGCTGCCCAGCTGCGCCGCCATGCCGGCCGCCTGCGTGGCCGGCGGCGCGGGCCCCGAGCCGCCCTGCGCCATGTGGCGGAGCGGGCGCTTCGACTGGGCCGCGCCCGAGCCGCACTACGAGTGGGAGAACGTACGTGCGTTGGTGCGGCCTGTGCCGGCGGCGGCTGTTATTATGGTTGCTGATTGCTGGCGTGGGGGTTGGGGAGCGGGGTAGTTCATTCGGGGGCAAGAAGGCAACCAACCGGGGGAAAGGGGGGCACACCCTGGCCTAATCCATCCCTCCTGACGACCCCCCTGGACTTCAGTTTTGCGCTGGTTCCTGGAATGAACTAACCCCCGCCCACCGACACGCGCGCACACACGCACACGCCCTCGCACACGCCCGCAGTTCCTGGACTGGCGCGGCGCGCACAACCCGCACCGCTTCGGCTGGCGCGTGCCGCTGTCCGGCTTCCACCGCCCCGGGGACGCGCCGCCCGACCTGCCCGCCTGCCAGGTATACACGTAACCGTGTGCCCGCCCGTGTGCGTGTGCGCCTGTTTATTGTCAGAAAGCACAAGGAACAAGTGCACTCTATGTGTGTGTGTGTGGCCCCCAGCGTGTGTACGACCTGGGCACACATTCCACACACGCGCCACACACGTGCCACATCACCTCCCCACCCAACCCACCACCTCACCACCCACCCACCCACCACACGGGCAGGATCTGGACGTGCCCGGGTTCTGGGGCCGTGGGCGCTGGATCGCGCACGTGCCGCCGCAGCAGCGGGCGCCCGCCGCCGCCGCCGCCGCCGGTGCAGCGGGTGCAGTGGCGGCGGGTACAGTGGCGGCCCCGCCGGTGCGGCTGACGGCGGCCGACGTGCCGTCAGACCAACTGTGAGTGCACCGAGTGATCAGCTGTGGAGGGATGTGGCCGGTCTGTGGCGGACAGCCCACCCACCCTCCAACCCACCCCCTGGCTCCACACGGCCCCATACCCACACACGGATCCCACACCCACACCCCACGCTCCCCCTGCCAGGCGGCCCGACGCCGAGAACAGCACGTGCGGCTTCCACCGCCTCAGCCGCGCGGGGCTGCGGGAGTGCTTCGCCGGCAAGCGCGTGAGTGTGTTTGGGGAGGGCTCGGGGAGGGGAGTGGAGAAGGGGCTGGGGGTTGCTGCGTACACGCCGCGGTGCGCGTCCCTGCATCCCACTTGCCGCCGCCACCACACGCACAGGCGCCTTACAACCTTACACACTTTTGCAGTCATAACCCAAATCACACACATCGCACAATCACACACGAACGCGCGCGCAGGTGTACTTTGTGGGCGACTCGCTGGCTCGCCAGATGTACTCGCGGCTGGTGTCGCACCTGCGCGGCATCGAGGCCTCCGTGGAGCACGTGCGTGGCGGACTGGCGTGTGGGGGCGGGGGGCACGTGGGGAGGGGGGGTGACGTGGACGGGCAGGGAGGTGTGGACGGGGGGTAGGACCGCCCACCACCACAATGCTTCATGAATGGGACCCCCGCCGACCTCCTGCACGCACACGCCGCCCCCCCCCCCCACACACACACACGCCCCCCCCCGCACGCTTGCAGTACTTCCACGCGCACTCGCGCTACCGCATCTTCGCCAACGGCACCGACCTGTACGAGATCGGCGTCAGCGACACCGCAGAGGCGGCCGAGGCGGCGGCGGCGGCGGCGGCGGCTCAGGCAGCGGCGGCGGCAGCGGCGGCTGGGGCGCAGGGGCAGGGGCGGCGGGCGCTGCGCGGGCGGATGGGTGGGCAGCAGCACCAGCAGGAGAAAGAGACGCTGGGCCGGCGGCAGCAGCAGACGGCGGCGGGCGGCCAGGGGTCCGGCGGCGGCCAGGCAGCCAGCGGCGGCGGCGGCGAGAGCAGCCGGGAGCTGTTGCGGCTGGGTTTCTTCTGGCTCGAGTCTGTGGCGCGCTGGGAGGAGGTGCTGCCGGCGCTGGCGCCCGACGTGTTCGTATTCGGCGGCATGCGGTGAGGGGCGGGCGGGCGGTGTGGGGATGGGGCTGGGGTGGAAGGGGGTGGGAGCAGACGGGGCTAAAGCTTGGGCTGGGATTCGCCCCCGACCAACCAACCAACCAACCAACCAACCAACCAACCAACCACCACAATGCTTGCAATCCCCTAACCCCACGGCCCAACCTCTATCCCAACCAACCAATCAAACCCGGCCGCAGCTGGCACGACGACCCCCGCGGGCCGGACGCCGCCCTCGCCGCCGCCACCGCCGTGGTGGCCCGAGCCGCCGCCGCCGCCGCCGCCTCCAATGGCGGCGGCGGCCGCGGGCGGCTGGTGGTGTGGGCGCCGTTTGGGTACGGCACCAAGGCGGATAACCTGACCGCCGCCTGGGCCGCGCGGCTGCGGCGCTGGGCGGCCGACATGACGGCGGCGCACCCGCCGCCCGCGGGCGGCGGCGGCGTGCGCGTGCAGGTGCGCCTGTGGTGGGGCGTGTGTGCCTGTGCTCCCTAACACACACGCTGCTGCGGTGCTGCTGCGGTGCCTTGGTGCGCCACACGCCGGCACACTTACACACACACAACACCACCAACGCCAGGTGCTGCCGGCGGACGTGATGAGCCGTACGGCGCCCTTCCTGCGCGACTACGGCGAGGACAAGGCCACACACTGGGGTGGGTGAGGGTGTGTGGGTGTGGGTGTGGGTGTGGGTGTGGAAGGGTGGGTGTCGAGTGGTAGGGGTGTGTGGGGCGGGGTGTAGAGGGGCGGGTAGGAGTGGGCGGGTAGGGATGGGTGCGGGTGTGGTTAGGGGTGGGTGGGGGCAGCCTGTGCGGGTAGGGGTGGGTGGGGCTGAGGGAAGGGCGTGGGGATGGGAGCACGAGTGGTGCGAGCTGCGAGTGGAGGGCGTTGGGGGGCCGGGCACGTGCGTGGGGATGAGGGTGGGCGGGGGCGGGCTGGACAGGATTGCGACGGCACGACACGCCCGCCCACCAGACACGCCCGCCCACCTGCCCTTTGCCCCCGCAACACGCCCCACCCCGCACACCCGCACATCCACACACGAACCGACGCGACGCGTTGCGCTCCACCTCGGTCGGTTGCTTTGGGTTCTGGAATCACCCCCTCCCCCTGCCCCCACCACCGCTGCCAGGATGCGAGTTCCAGTTGGCCTGGCCGGGCGCCATCGCCAGCGCCAAGACGCCCGCCGACGGCGACTGCACCGACCCCTTCGACTTCAACAGCCTGCAGATGATCGCCAGCACCTACTGCGCCGGCGGCGGAGGAGGCAGAGGCGCCACAGGCGGAGGCGGTTGAGGGCGGTGGGGCTGGTCGCCAGCACCCACTGCCGCGGCGGCGCCGGCGGAGGGCGGTGAGGCCGGTCGCCAGCAACCACTGCCGCGGCGGCGGCATAGGCGGAGGGGGGTGACTGCGCTGCTGCAGCGGGTCGGGACGCCCGGGTGACTGCGCGGTGGCGGCCGTGCCGGCGTGCCGCCCAGTTGTAGTGGGGGGCCGTGGGGGGCCGTACCATTGCACTGCACTGGTGAGGATGCAGCAGTGACCCGTGACTTGGGAGAGGGGGGTGAGCTCGTTCACGCCAATGTGTTGGGAGGTGGGAGCAGGCGCGATTTGCGCAGCGTGCGGCGAGCAGGTATCGGGGGGCGTGCGTGTGCCGGCGAGCTGTGTAGGTGGGGCGGGATGGAAGGAGGAGCCCCCGGTGGTGGCTGCACGCAGCAAACACAGCACACACGGGCAGGAGGAGGGGCTCTCTTGGGGCTGTCAGCAGGAGCGCGCGCGGAGGCAGAGAGGCAGGCGGTGTGTGCGAGCGCGTGGGTGCAGAATGAGCAGGAGCTGCCGGATCCAACATTTGGCCAAGCTCGACATTGAATGCGTGCCTATGTTTTATAGTGACCAAACTTCATTACCATTCGTAATATTTGGCTTGAGGCACGTCTTTGGTCGGATTTCTAGGTGAAATGTCCAACTCGCGTCGCAAAGGAAACGGCGAGACGGATACAAGTCAACAAGCTTTGAACCTTCTCGATGTGCTGCGACAGCTGGACGTCAGCGCTGTGGACCGCATCCTGAATACAAGCTTCGGCTGGAGGGGTGCGCGGCTCGCATGCAGAGAGCTGCGAGACTTTGTAGACTCCAACATTCGCACTGCACAGCTCCGCTTGGCATGGGATGCTCCAATGAGCCAGACTCGGCGCGTGGGGAGCTTCACGTCGCTCCTGGCGCGGCTCCGGCGCTGCGAAAGCTTGAGCATTCGGTTCAACGAAGCTGAAGACGATGATGATATTCAGCACCCGTCGCTGCTGGCCGCTTGGCTCGTGGCGGGCATGGGTGCCGATGTGGCGCGCAACATCACCGTGCTGAGTCTGGAGGGCGCCCTGGACCTCCCCACGCTGACCACCGTGTCGCTCGTGCTGGCGGGGACTCTGCGGCATGTGCACACGCTCAAGCTCAACACCAATCCTCGTGGTGCGGGCGGCTTCGGCAACCTGTACGCCCTCCACAGCGCGCTGCGTGGCGCCTTTCCGGCGCTCCAGGAGCTCTGCCTGCCTGGCATGGCCTGCCTGCGCGGCCTGGAGGCCTTTGCCGGCAGCGCCCTGCACACCGTGCGCGTCATGGGGGGCAGCCCTGGCCGCCTGCGCCTGAGTCACGTGCGCGGTCTGCTGCGGCTGTCCAGCTGCGGCACCTTGACCTGGCGGGTGCGGGCTGGGATGCTGGATGGAACGACTACGACGTCGACGAGCAAGTCTGGGACGATCTGGACGCAGACGAGGGCGCGGACGCGGACGACGACGAGGTCTTTCAGGCGGGTGCTGATGCGGAGCTGGCGGCGGCGCTGGGGGACGCAACTCTGCTAGAGATGCTGCGTGGGCGGGAGGAGTTGGTGCAGGAGACGTGGGCGCTGCGGCGGCTGCTCACCTCGACGCCGCCGGCGCTGGAGAGCCTGCGGCTGCCCTGGATTTTTCGGGAAATCAACTTCATGGGAGGCAGGATCGCTCGTGTCGTGATGTCGGAGGACGTCTGCCAAATAGCTTGCTTGTGTCGTGCTGCGGCGGCGCTTGTGCCGCGGCTGGAGGCTACGGGGCAGCGGCTGCCGCTGTTGGAGGTACGCGGGGGCAGGAGGGCGGTGGCCCTGCGGAAGTGTAGGGACTCCCGGTCAGACTGCTCATTGCGAGTCCTCCTGTCCTGCTGTGCAGCCACGCCACGTCACTTCAGGTTCAGGTCACTCCCTCACCCTGCGGCCCCTGCATCCCCGCCCGCCCGTGCGCATGACTTCGGGGCACAACGGCCCCGCCATGCCACTTGACAAAGTCAAAGAGCTGCACCCTGACTCGCTACCGTGCAGGTTGAGAGCCTGATGGAGGACCCCGCGGGCGTCACCTCGCTGCTGCAGCCGCACACGGCCTTCGCACGGCTCCTGGCCAAATGTGACCGGGTGGAGCTGGGGAGGCTGGAGCTGGAGCTGGACGTTGGCTCGAGACACCCTGGCCCCGAGGCGGCGGCGGCGGCGGCGGCAGCAGCGGCGCTGCAGGCGGTGGCGAGGGCGATGGGCGGCAGGCTGCCGGGCTACCTCCATGTTCGCGGAAGCATTAGGGACTACTGGTACTGCAGGCTGCAGATGCAGCCGCGGTGCTGCAGAGCAGGTGGAGACATAGTCGCCGCTGCTAACGGCCGCAGCGGCGGCCGGGGGCACGGCACGGGTGGCGTCACCATGGCGGCACCTGCAGCAGTGCCGGAGCTGACGGCTGAGCAGGTGCTGGAGCGGGCGGCGGACAAGATGTGGGCGGCGGCGTCAGTGCAGGGTGCGGCATCGATGGCGGAGGCAGCGATGGATGCTTATCTGGCAGCCGGGGCGGCGGCCCCGCGGGAGCGAGGGTCCCTCTACAATAAACTTGTCCGCATGAATGTGCTGCTGCGCGGCCCGTTGGTGTGGCAGCTCACGTTCGGGCCCGGGTCAGGTGGCGGCGCGCCCCTGCTGACGGACTGGCTGGGCAGCCTTGTGGCCGCCGGGCTGCCGCCGCCGGGCATGAGGGTGGGCGCGGCGGCCGGAGCCGCCGGGCTGAAGTTGCGCGGCTGCAGCTACGCGCCCTGCGGCCCCGGCAGCGCCATGGCGGTTGTGACGTGCGACTGCCCCTTTGCGGCGCTGCAGCTGCACCGGGCGGCGGCGGCGGCGGCTCGCGAGACGCCCAGCTGCCTGCAGGTGTCCGCCGCGGGGCCCTACCACCAGGACTGCTGGCGCCATGCCGTTTCGGAGGTGGGCGGGGCAAGGTCAGGTGGTGGCGGCTGGGTGCCCACTGACATTGGCAAGCCGGGTGGGCCTTCAGTCAGCCAGGGTGGTGTAACGTGCTCGCCTCTTGTGCCGGCTGAGCGGGTGTGTAGCCCAAGTGACGGCCGGTCTGGGTACCCGTGGGCCACGCATGCCGCCGCCTGTCAGCCGGCGCATGCATGTCGGCGCCTGTTTGCCGGCAGCATCGCACCAGTCCAAGCCCCCGATTATCGACTTGGCTTCCCAACCCCCCGCGCTGCCTTGCAGGTGATTGAGAAGCTGTGGGACGACCATCTCAGCTCCGCGCCTCGGCCGGCTGCGGCTGCGGCGCGTGCGGCTGCTGCTGCTGGGACTGCTGCGCGCGCGGATGGCCCGTCTGGTGGCGGAGGCGGAGGCGGTGGCGGTGGCGGTAATGGTGGGCCGGCTAAGACCACCGCGGCTGGTGCGGGCGGGGAGCCGGGGCGAGCGCCAGGCGGGCAGCCGGCGCGCGATGCAGCAGCGGGCGGTGGTGGTGGGGCCGATTATGACCTGCAGGTGCTCATGCGCCTGCTGCAGCTGTTGGAGCAGGCGCAAGCGGCGGTGGTGCGCGTGGAACTCCGCAAGGCGTGACAGGCTGGGAGGGCTGGAGGGTTGAGGCGGGCAGGAACGTGGCGGCAGCGTGGCGCACCGGAGGGTGCAGTGGGCCGTCGCGCCGTGGAGTAGGCGGTATGTTTGGGGCGGGCAGCGGCACCCGGCGGGGCAGCGGCGGGCGGAGTCAGGCTGGCCGGGGCCAAGGTGCTGTGCAGGGGCAGTGGCAGGGGCAGCGGCAGTGGCAGGGGCAGCGGCAGGGGCAGCGGCAGGGGCAGGGGCAGGGGCGCGCGGTGGTGTGCCACGACCCGGATGGCTGCCGCAGTGGCGGGTGTCAGACCTGGGGACCTGTGTGCCTTGGTGCGGATTGCGCGAGGCTGATGTCACGCAGTCACGCGGCCGCATGATGACGGTGCGGTGCATGCCGTGTCGGCAGTTTGGAAACGACGTGTTGACGATCCTGATGTGTTCTGCTGGATGGGTCTGTCATGGCTGCGCATGCTGTGGCCTAGGCTCTCCCACTCTCCCAGGCAGTCATGTACATGCACCTCGCATGCCCGTCCGGCCTCCCAGCCCTGTCCGAGTCAGGCGCCCGGCCCTTCCGCCCGCACGCCCTGGCGCGCTTGCTCACCCGAGCCCCGCAGCAGCCCCACAACAGCCCCTCCTTTACCTGGGCCACCAATGGCTGGTTCGATTTTGCTCATTGGCTGACTCGGACCGATGCCGATGCCGGTGGCAGCAGAAACGGTGGGCTCGGGGGATCAGGGGCAACCGCGAGAGGCACGCGGAGTCTCATCCCGCCCGGTAACTGGCTGCGATAGTCGAGCTAAAGATCCGCCTTGACAATGCTTTTCATTTCATTACACTTACACACCCGACCCACATTGCAGAGCCCCACGGCCAGTCGAGAGCGAGATAAATTTAGCGGCCATCAGCGGCCTTGCACACCCTCGGGCGCGCTCGCGGCTCAGCACCTAACGCCCGCGCCATGACTACTTACGCGCTGTCAACTGCTTGTAACAGCTCGCGGCAGCTCGGCGCCTCAGCGACCGGACCGGCCCCGACCTCGGCTGCCGGTCGCTGCCCGCGCGGCGTGGCGCCCTTTGCACCGGCGCCCGTCGCCGCAGCTGCTCGGCGCGGCGCGGCCCGCTGCCGCCCCTTCGTCCGGGCCGCATCCTCTCCCTCGCCGGCCTCGCCCTCGGCCGGCGGCGCCACGGCCACAGCCACGGCCACGGCGTCGGCGCCTTCCGCCGCGGCCGCAACCGCTGCGGCCGCGGCCGAGGCCGTGCGGCTGGTGGGGGGGCTGTCTGAGGTGGTGGCGTCTGGCCGCTACAAGGTGCGTTTGCGTGTGTGTGGTAGCGCCGGCGGCCTGGGGGGCTGTGCGCGGTAGCACCAGCGGACCGGTCATCGGACCAGTGTTTGGCGCTCGTGCGGGCGCAGGTGTGGCTCGACTCCGCAACGGTGTCTGCCCCTGCCTCCGGCTCGGCCGCGGGGCTCGGCCACGTGCATGCGTGCCGCGTGTCGTATGAGCCCCACCCGGCTCACGCGGGAGCAGGCGCCCTCACACGCAACCACGCAACAGTCAAACATACGCACTCACACCCTCAGTAACAGCACGTATCTGGCGACTTTGGTCAGCACACCCTCACACACGCCCCCACCCCCACCCCCACCCCCACACACACCCACAGGGCCTGCTGCTGGATCAGTTCGGAGTGCTGCACGACGGCCGCGTGCCGTACCCGGGGGCCGTGGAGGTGCGGATGGGGGGGGCGGGCGGTTGGGCGGGGGGGCGGGGGGGGGGGGCAGTGGGGCGGGTAGGGGGTTGACGTGGGGCGGCCGCAGGGGTGAGCGGTTGTGGAGATGGAGGGGTTGGGGTAGGGCGCGCTGCCCAAGGACACCGCACCGTGTGCTGAGCCCGGGCCCCACACCCACACCCCGGTGCCACCCAACTCCCCATCGCAACCTCACAACCCCTCCAACCACCACACACCCCGCCGCCCCACCCCGCCAACCCCGCGGCCCCCCTCCCGCTGTGCTCCCCCTCCCCTCCTTCACCGCCCGCCAGGCCGTGACGGCCGCCGCCGCCGCCGGCCTGGCGCTGCTGATCATCAGCAACAGCTCGCGGCGGTCGGCCGGCACGCTGGACAAACTGGAGGCCATGGGCTTCCCGCGCGCCGCCTTCGCGGGTGAGGGGCGGAGGGGGCGGTGGGGGCAAGAGGGCGGGTGTGGTTCATTCTGGGGCTGGGGGCGCCGCGGTGGGCTGCGGAGATGGGAGAGGCGGTGGTGGCGGCGGTGGTGGTGGTGGTGGCGCAGTGGTTGGTGTTGGGATCCTGGGTGCCCCCGCTACCAAAACTGCATTGCACTCAGCGAGGCAGTGTGAGGCCCACTTGTCGGCCGCACCTCTGCGGCGCGCTCCTCTGCCGCGCCCACAATCTTGCACCTTTTTGCACACTTACTTTGTTAACCGCTCCCTCGTGCTCTCTCCCCTCCAACACACACACACACGCACGCAGGCGTGGTGACCAGCGGCGAGCTCACGCACCGCTACCTGGCGGAGCGCACCGCCGGCGCCGCCGCCGCCGGCTCCTCCGCCACCGGCTTCGCGGCCGCGCACGGGCTGCCCGCGCTGGGCCGCCGCGTGATGCACTTTAACTGGTGGGGGCGGGGGCGTGGGGCGTGTAGTGTGTGTAATGTGTGTAGTGTGTGCGTGTGGGGTGTTGTGTTGGAGAGAGCACAAGGAACACATCGGCGTATATACGCCAGGAGCCCAGGTGTGCGTGTGTGTGTACGGCGTTTGACTGCTCCCCCGCTTAACGCATCATGCATGTCTACTTCTATGTACCATCATTGCAACCCCCCCCCTCCAATTTGGGAATTGGAGAAAACTACCCACCGCCACCACCACTGCCCACCACCTCCCGCAGGTCCAGCCGCGGCCCCGTCAGCCTGGCGCCCTACCTGGCCGCCTCGGAGGGCGGCAGCGCGGCGGACGGCCCCGGCGGCGGCCTGGCGCTGGTGATTGACCCGCGCGAGGCGGACTTCCTGCTGGCGCACGGTGTGTGTGGGGGCGGAGTGATGGGGGTGCTGGTGTGGGGAGAGGGAGGGGGCGGGGGGATGGGAGGCGTGTGTGTTTTGTGCGTGTGTGTTTGTGTGGATGGAAGTGCGAGGCGGACTTCCTGCTGGCGCACGGTGGGTGTGGGGGGCGGTTCATTCCAGAACCCAAAGCAACCCACCCAGTGAACCCAGAGAACCCATGGGGTGCGGGAGAGGACGAAATTGTCCACACCGCCCCCACACCCACCACACACAACCCCAAGCCCACACCCACCCCCTCCCCCACCCACCCACCACCACCCAGGCACGGAGGCTGTGTCGCTGCCGGGCGGCGGGCTGCGCAACACGCCGCTGTGGCAGCTGAAGGACGTGCTGACAGAGCGCGCGGCGGAGGCGGCGGAGGAGGCGGAGGAGAACGGCGGCGTGGGGCCGCCGCCGCCCGTGCTGGTGGTGGCCAACCCGGACGTGGTGAGATGGGGTGGGGTGGGTAGTTTTTTCCAATTCCCAAATCAACCATTGCAAACCTAAAACCCATATGCGGAGGAGAAGGGTATACTTGTGTTCTTGTTGGGGTGTGGCTTGCGTGGGTGTGGTGGATGTTGGGGAGGGGGAGCTCAATTCCATAAATTTGCAACCGCCCTGCAACCACCCGCCCAACCGCCCTGCAACCGCCCAACCGCCCACCCTGCCCTCCAGGTCACGGTGGACGGCGGGGCGCTGGTGGACATGCCGGGCGCCCTGGCGGCCGCCTACAGCCGCGCGGGCGGGCGCGTGGTGCTCATGGGCAAACCCGCGCCAGTCATCTACACCGCCTGCGCCGAGGTGGGTGGGGTGGGTGGGGTGGTTGAGGGGTGGTTGAGATGGGTGGGGGGAGGCTGAAGGTGGGACCGGCGGGGTCGGGGTGCCAACGGCAACGCCCCACCAATCACGATGCAACATGCCCGAATCCGTGGCCCGAATCCCCGCTGCTACACTTCTCTCTTGCCATCTTTGTCAACCCCACTTCCCATCATCATCCTCCCGCCCCTTCCCCCCACCCTTTTCCCCACCCCCTCCACCCCGCCTCCGCCGCCAGGTGCTGGACCTGCCGCCGCACGAGCTGCTGGCGGTGGGCGACTCGCTGGAGCACGACGTGGCGGGGTGGGTGGGGAGGGGGGGGAGGGGGTGTTGTGAATACCATCCCAAGCTAAACCAAGCTGAACTAGACAAGGAGCAGGCAATGCAGTTTGCGGCAAGGGGGGAGGGGGGTTGCAATGATATGGGAAAGCGGTACAGGATGCACTGAAGACTGCGTCTCGAAGTGGGGGGTGCACGTGGCGGGGGCAGCGGGAGGGGCGGGAGGAGTGGATGGCACAGTGAGAGACGCGGGCTGACTGTTGTCAGCAACAAATGGGGTAGGCGTGGGGTGCGGCGGCAATTGCTATCTTTGCAAACCCCGCCCCTCGCGCGGTAGCCGCACCACTGCCGTCCCCACCACCACCGCTCTGCTGCCGCCGTGCCGCCCCACCGCGCAGGGCCCTGGGCGCGGGCATTGACACGCTCTTCGTGGCGGGCGGCATCCACGCCCGCGACCTGCTGGCGCAGCAGCAGCAGCAGGGGGCAGAGGGCGCGGCGGCTGTAGCGGCTGTAGCAGCACCGGTCGCGGAGGGCGGTGCGGAGGAGGGGCAGGGGGCGGAGCAGCAGGGGGTTGACAGGGCGGCGCTGGGGCGGCTGTGTGCGCGCTACCTGAAGCACTGCACGCCGGCGCCGGGCGCGGCGGCGGCGGCGCCGACCTTCGTCACCCGCGGCTTCGTGTGGTGAGGGCGCGACTGTAGCGGCGGGCTGTAGCGGCGGGCTGTGGCGGCGGGCTGCAGTGGCGGGCCGTAGCGCCTTCGTTACTTGGATGGAGTGATGCGGAGTCAGTGGGCATGATGGGAATGAGGGGGCGGCAGGCGTGCGCGCGAAGGACGCAAAAGATGCAGGTGTGGGGGCCGCGTCCGTGCCCTGGGAACGGCCACCTGTTCAATGCGTGTGTGTCGTGTGTGTACGGCATGTGGTGGTGTGACGGATTGTGCATTGGTGCGGCTGCGGTGGTGGGGGCGCCAGGAAGAGGGCGCCCAGAAGAATCAGGGAGTCCCCGGCTGGGGGTTTGCCTGCACGTTCCGGCCAGACCGCGCTCCGGTCTGTATCGGTATCCTGACCTACGATCCCAAGTCCAGTCTCGGGCTGTTGTTCAGCACCCTCCGCCCGCTCCCCACGGCTTATGCCCTTTGCCTACTGCGCTGCCGTGGTCCCAGACGTTCGTCGCGAAGGTCCGCCCCCCGCCCGCCCTCACCCCACGGACCAAACGACACAGGGCACTGCAGCAGCAGCCTGCTCCGTTCATTACAGCCGCCACCTGCCAGCCTCCAGGCTTGCACCACGCGTGGTGCCCTCTTGCTGCCGCCACGCCCCATCCAGCCGCCCCACCCGTTCCAGCCGCCGCCACGCCGCCAACCCGCCTACGTCCATGCGCACCGGGGCCCCTCACGTGTGTGAGCATGTGCCCCGGCTGCCCGCCTGCCCCACCTCCACGCCCGCCGCTGCATACATTTTGCTTCATGGTCACCCCCGTCTCTCGTGCCTCGCTCGTTAGTGCTTTTGTTGTTGCCGATGCGATGGCGTGGTGCCGCCGCCGAGGGAGTCGCTCAGTCATTCAGTGTCCACACGTGCCCGCCCATCTCATATTTCAGCAGCAACGCAAACCCACCGGATCTGTGCACGTGCACGCATGCATGCGCCATGCAACGATCATAAGGGCGGCGGCGGCGCCGCCGCCGCCGCAGCCGCCACCTGCATCGCCACATCCAGTACGACAACGCCGGCCCCAGTCCTCTGCGGCCTCCCTAAACAACCGGCCGCCTGCCCGCCTGCCCCGCCCACTCACAACTCGCGGCCGCCCCCCCCCTCACACAGTTCCACCCTCGGAGAACCCACCGGCGACAACGCCGCGACCCGACCGCGGTGCCGCGACCCGCACCCTCATTCAATAGAGACAATCCCGGGACCCCACACCATCGCGCCCGGGCCCCTCTCCGGCCCGGGAAATACACAGGCACACAGTTTTGGTTCTTCGGTGCCCTGGCCGGGCTCAGTCGCGCCAACTAACTGTGGCGCTATCAAGGAAGCTTGACTCGCAGTGCCGATACCTATCGCAAACGCATTGCGCGCATACTTAAAACAGCATACCGTTGTAGTGATAGGGTGATACCGCATCACGGAAACTCGTGGAAACGTTTATGCGCGTCCATGCACACATGAAACTCCGGGCACAGAATGCCTCATGTCGTCTCACGCGGCTCAGAATCTCAATCAGCCATTACGACAACACAATGCCAAATTAGCCATATGAGCATGCGTGCACAGGGTGCGGCGCCCTGTGGCACTGCAGGACAGGGAGGGGCCGCTGCCACTGCCACACCACCGCCAGCACCAGCGCCAATCAGCTCCACCTGCCCGGCACTGCCGCGGCGGCGGCGGCAGCCGTGGCGGCGGCGGTGCCCCTGCCCCGTACCCCAGCCCGGTCCGGTCCGGCTCCTGCCCCTGCCTGTGCGCCCACGCGCCAATAAACACACGCACACACACGTACTCGCATACAGCCACACGCCTGCTTTATTCATGCGTACACACGGCATACAAATGTGCTGTCGAGTGCAGCGGGCGCCGGCGGCCCGCCAGCCCGACAGGCGCCGACCGGCCCGGCTCGTAAGCTTGGTCGTGGCCAACAAAGCACACGCGACGACACCACACTCCCACGCCACGTCACGTCACGCCACGCCACGCCACGCCAACAGTGCTGGCAGTGCTGCTCATTCATTAATTTCTCGCGGCTGCAGCGGCTGCAGCGCAGTGAAGGGACGGAGCACACCACCCCACACCACACCGGTCCATGCAGCCGGGTCTCAGCACGGCGCTCCTCGCGCCGACACGTGAACTGTCCAATCCAAATCCAAGTCCAAATCCGTGCCATGCCAGTTTCCAAGGCCCCCCCACCCCCGTTGCCCCGCCACAGCCCTCTGTTGCAAACTGCCACCTGCCAAGTCCAAACCCGCGCAGCGGCTGCGGGAACCCACCGCGCAATCAGTACAGGTCCACGTGATGACCTCGATTCGGGCACGTACGGCAATTGCCCCTCCGCGCCGCCCCCCGCCCGCTGACTAACTTGCGGCCCCCATCCTTAGTATAGCCTTAATAACTCCCCCTTGTCGACATGGGCTGGCAGCCCCCACCCCGCCGCCTCCTGCCCCTTCCTCTGCATCACTGGGCCGGCGGCCGGGCGCGGCCGCCCGCACACAACAACACGCCCATGATGATGCAACGCGGCGGCGGCGGCGGCGGCTGCCGCAACCAGGTCGGCGCGCGCCACCGCTCTCCATTCCCACATACCGTACACACCCAGCCACATGCGCCGATGCATGCCCGTTTCTCGGGGCGTCAGTGCGGTTGCGTGTGGTTTCCTTGCGCGCGCGCGCGAGAAAGACGGGAATGTGGTGCAAGCGGCACTGGCGTGCGTGCTGCGTGCAACACTGCGGCCGCGCACCGGCGCGCACGGGGTGCGCCGCAGTCGCCGCACCCACACTCGCACGTCTCAGGACATCTGCACTCCGCCGCCGCCGCCGCAAGGAAGAAGACTGCCCAGTCACCAATCCCCAGTCCAGATGGCCCAGGCCCGCTTAGTGTGTGCATCGAAACCACAACAGTACGTATGCCAACACCATGCGCCGTCTGCGGAGTCTGTTGACATATCAGATCACGACCCTAACTGCTGTCCAATCACTCGCATGCCTTCTTTATTGCAACCCCATTGGTCTGAGGTCAAACAAACTGTCATTGCAACATGCATACACATTACCTTCTTAATATAGGTATTACCGATATGCCCTGCCTACAAGCCGAGATAGAGAACCATTCTATACAATCGCGGCTGTGGATTCCCCTGGCAGCTGACACTGCATCCAGGTGCCACTGCTGCTGCTGCTGCTGCTGCTACAGCCGCCACAGGCCGGGCCCAGCTACAGCCGCTACAGCTGCAGCATGGGGCCGATGCGGCTGATGTTGCTGCCCGCCGGCTGCGAGCCGCCCGGCCACACCGGCGTCTGCTGCGGGCCGCCGCCGCCGCCGCCGCCCGCCGGCAGCACCATGCTGCCGCTAGCGCTGCCCAGCCCAATGCTGCCGGTGCCGCCGCCGCCGCCGCCGCCGGCGCTGGGCCCGCCGCTGAGCTGGTGGTGCATGGCCGCCGCGTGCTGCCGGCCGCCCAGCGCCAGCAGGTCCAGCGTCTCCGGGCCGCCGCGGCCGCCGCCGGGGCCCACCTCACCAGCGGCGGCGCCGCCGCCGGCCGTGGTGGTGGTGGCGGCGGTGCTGGGCTCGAGCGGCGGCACGTGGTCTGTGTCCATGCAGTCCAGCAGATCGCCGCTGTCCAGGCCCATGGTCACCACGTCCACCGCCGACGGCTCGTGCAGCGACGGCATGGCGGCGCTGCCGCCGGGGCCCGTGCCGCCGCCGCCGGCGGCGCCGGCGGCGGCGGCTCCCGCCGCCGTGGCCGCGGTGGCGGCGGAGGAGCCCGAGGTGGCGGAGGCGGTCAGCGGCATGAAGCCGGGCGACAGGCCCGAGGCGGCGCCGCCGTTGACGTCGGAGGCGCTGAAGCCCACAGCGGAGGAGCTGAGCGGCCGCAGCGGGTTGTGGCCGTTCGTGCCGCCGCCGCCGCCGCCGCCCTGCGCCAGCTGTAGCATGTTGCCGCCCCAGCCGTCGCCCATACCGCCGCCGCCGCCGCCGCCGCCAGCCGTCAGCTGCCAGGTGCGGGCGCCCGACGACGGCTGTAGCAGCGCGGGCTGGCCCATCCCCAGCCCCAGCGGCGACATGAGGCCGGAGCCGGCGCTGAAGCTGCTACTGCCGCCGCCGCCCGCCGCCGCCGCCATCAGCTGCGCCCGCAGCCCGTCCACCATGAACGCATGCCCGCCCGACAGCGGCTGCCGCTGGCCCTGCTGCTGCTGCTGCTGCTGCCCCTGGCCGCCGGCGGTCAGCCGCTGCGCCACCGCCGCGGGCCCGTTCAGTCCGCCATTCAGCCCGCCGCCGGGGCCCACGCTCAGCACGTGCGCGTGCAGGCCCGAGCCCTGGCCCTGACCCTGCGGCGCCCCCGCCGTCGCAAGATTGGGGCCGCCGCCGGGCACGCCGCCGCCGCCGCCGTGGGTCTCCAGCTCGGCTAGCAGCATGTCAAACGCGTCCTGCGCCGCGCCCCCCTGTTGGCCCTGGCCCTGTTGGCCCTGGCCCTGCTGCCCCGCCGACACCTGCGGCGAGGCGGCCGAGCCGTTGAGCGCCCGCAGCTCCACCGAGCCGCTGCCGCCGCCGCCGGGCAGCAGCTGCAGCGCGTGCAGCTGCGGGTGCTGCTGGGACGGGGGCCCCTGCTGCCCCTGCCCCTGCTGCTGCCCCTGGCCCTGCTGCTGCTGGCCGCCGCTGGTGGTGGTGCTGGTGGTGAGGGTGGGCGAGAGCGTGGCGGTGCCGGAGGGGCCCACGCCGGGCTGCGCCGTGCCCACCCACTGCGCGCACACACATGCACACACGGGCACACAGGTAAGCAGCTACGAGAGGCGTTGCTGTGCGGGCATTTACGTTGGCTCCAACACAGGAACGCACACGCGGCAGGCGGGCCGGTTTGTGCGTGTGCGGCGACTGGCACCAAGGCACGGACACGCGGACACAGGCACGGCATACACTCGTCCCAGCAACGGCGGAGGCGAATCCTCACTTAAATCGCATGCACCGCCCCTTGCATGCATAGCTCTTCACGACCTGAGGCACCCGCCCCAAGCCCCACGCTCAACGGACCCCGCAACCCAGGCCCACACGCCGGCCTCCACCCGCCCGGCCCCCGCCCCCGCGCGCTGCGCTCTCACCCGGTGCTGCGGTTGCTGCGACCCGCTGCCGCGCCCCGCCGCCGCCGACAGACCCAGCATGGGGATCCTGCCGCCGCCCATGCCGCCGCCGCCGGACAGCGCGCGGATAGCCTCCCCCTCCGCCGACTGCTGCCCCTGCTGCTGCCCCTGCAGCATCTGCAGCTGCTGCTGCTGCTGCTGCTGCTGCTGCTGCTGCTGCTGCTGCTGCTGCAGCGCCGCCAGGCCCGCCGCGCCGCCGCCGCCGGCGCCGCCCTGCGCCAGTAGCGCAAGCTCCTCCGGCGTCAAGTCCATGCCCAGTGCCAACAGGTCATCCAGCTCGCCGGCAGAGCCCGCCAGCCCGCCGCCGCCGCCGCCGGGCCCGCCGCCGACGCTCGCACCCCAGCCCGGCACCGTGCTGCCCAGCAGTCCCGAGCCGCCGCCGCCGCCCAGCGCGGCAAGGTGCGGGTGCGACTGGGAGTTGTAAGCGTGCGGCTGCGAGCTGTGCTGCTGCTGCTGTTGCTGTTGCCGCTGCTGTTGCTGCTGCTGCGCCACCTGCAGCTGCTGCAGCGCACCCAGCGTGCGCAGGTGGGACATGCCCGTGCTGCTGCTGTTGGCGCGCAGTCCGCCGCCGCCGCCGCCGGCCATCAGCATCTGCTGCTGCTGCTGGCTAAAGTGCTGCTGCTGCTGCTGCTGCTGCGCCGCCAGGATGTGGCCGTGCCCGCCGCTGAGCGAGGCCGCCGCCGCCGCCGCCGAGGAGCTGGAAAAGCCGCCCAGCGTCACGGCCGGCGCGCCGTCCATCACCGCGGGCGCGGGGCCGCCGCCGCCGGGCTGCATGAGGCCTTGCAGCAGGCGGCCGGGGTGGCTGGAGGCGCCGCTGCTGAAGTGGCCGCCGCCGCCGCGGTCGCCGCCGCCGCTGAGGTGCGCCGCCGCCGCCACCGCCGCCGCGTGCTGCTGCTGCTGGTGCTGCTGCTGCTGCGCCACCGCCTGCAGCGCCGCCTGCTGCCGCTGCAGCTGGTCCTGCAGCTGCAGCGCCGACAGCCGCGCCAGGCAGGACGAGTCCACCTCGCTGGCCCGGTTGGACGGCGGCGCCGAGCCGCCGCCGCCGCCGCCGTCACCCTCCGCCGCCAGCAGGTGCAGGTGCTGCCGGCTGCTCTTGGCGCTGCGCTCGCCGCCGTCGCCGTCGCCGCCGCGACCTCCGCCTCCGCCGCCGCCGCCGCCCATCAGCAGGTGCGGCAGGCGCTGGTACGGCGCCACGCCGCCCGCCGCCGCGGCGTCCAGCGCATCCAGAGGCGAGGCGGAGGCGGAGGGCTGCGCACCGCCGCCGGCCAGCAGGCCGCCGCCGCCGCCGCCCGCCACCGAGGCCTGCACGCCGCTGCGCGCCAGGGGGCTTGGCACGGGGCTAATTTGGCCTGTGGCGCGGATGTGGAGAGCAGGGGGACGGGCGGGGAGGATGGGGCGTTAGAATCGGGGAAGGCGAGTAGTGGCGTTGCATGCCCGTTGGGCAGGGATGAGATGTCAAACGGCCACAGTGAACCAGCAAGGCCAACTGCAAAATCGGGGCTGCCACGCGGCACACAACCACAGCACCAGCAGCGCCCGCACGCGGCCGAGCCAACCCACCCCTGCTCGCCATCAGCAGCTGGTGCTGGTGCTGCTGCGCCTGCAGCTGCGCCGCCTGCGCCGCCGCCAGCTCCTGCGACTGCGCCTGCAGGCTCAGGCTCAGCGTGCGGCTGCCCGCGCCGCTGCGCAAGCCGCCGCCACCGCCGCCGCCGCCGCCGTCCAGCTGTAGTTGCAGCTGCTGCTGCAGCGCGTGGTGCTGCTGCAGCTGGTGCAGCGCCGGCGAGCCGCCGGCGCCCGCCGCCGCGGCGTCCAGCGCCGAGAGCGGCTCATGGGAGGGGTGGCCGCCGCTGACGTGGCCCACGTGCGGGTGGCCGTGCCCACTGCCCGGGTGCTGCTGCTGCTGCAGGTGCGGGTGCTGCCCACTCAGGTGCTGCTGCTGCTGGTGGTGCTGATGCAGCCCACTGCCGCCGCCGCCGCCCTGCTCGCTGCTGTTGCCGTCGTCATAGCCGCCGCCGCCGTGGCTGGGCGAGCTGGCGTTGTCGAGCAGCAGCGAGCCGCCGTCCTCGCCGCCGCCGCCGTAGCCGCCGCCGCCGCCGGCCGCGTGGCGCTCCGCCTGCGCCGCCAGGTAGGCCTGGTACTGCTGCTGCACCGCCGCCAGCGCCTGGGGGGAGGGGAGAAAGGGAGGGAGGAAGCGATAGGGTATGTTGTGTGTGGATATGGGTTTGGAACGGAGAACGAACCAAAGCCCGTACAAGACACGCACGGCCAAGGTGGCGGTTGGCGGCGGCGGTGATGAACAAGGTGGTGCGGCCGGGCTGGCGGCTGAGCTCGGGCAGGTGAGGAGGGGGCAGGTGACCCTCCCGCCGGCCACCATCCCACCCAGCGCCTGCCCATGGCGCGGGCCGCGCGCCTGCAGCCGCCGCTGTCCCACTGCTCCACTGCACACGGACCCCAGTCCAAGCCCCTCACCCCGCTGTGCCACTGGACGTCAGCGCTTCACTGTTCGCCACAAACCGTTCACAAGGACGGCTACCCCGACTCACATCCACACGCACCCCATCCTTGCAAACCCCCGCCCCACCCCCGCACCCACCCACCCACCCCCCACACGCCCACCTGCTCGATGGGCTGCGGCGGGCCGCACAGCCGTATGGCGCTGTCGTACGCCGCCCGCCGCGCCTCACTGTCGTTGGCGCAGTCACGCACGGCGCGCGCGTAGCTGCAGGGGGCGGGCGGGGGTGGGGGCAGTTGGGGTTGGAGGGTGGGTGCAGGGGCGGGTGGGTGGGTGCCCGGGGCTACTGTGAACCAATCCCGAGAGGAAACGGATGCAGGGTGCCAGGGGCGGGTGGTGCAGCGGGTGCGCGCGGTACGGCATTAGCAGCAGGGCAAGGCGGGGGAGGCGGCGACGGCCAGTGGGTTGGGGGGCCGGGCGGTTTCCAGTCATATGATTTGGGAGTGGCAGGTCGGAGGGTGACGCGAGGAGTCTGACTCACGTGCGCAGGAAGGAGCGGCGCTCCGTGTTCTTGCTCCTGTGGGGCGGGCGGGTGTGCCCAGGGTGGGGGTGGCGTCAGTGTGGGGCGTGGGGGCAAGGAGGGAGCTGGAAGCGGGGGGGGGGGCGAGGCGGCCAGGCGGGGGGCACACACACGAGAGGGCGGAACGACTCGGGACACCCGGGATACCGGCAGGGGCCACACAGGAGACCGGCGAGGCCACACAGGTCAGGAGCCACACAGGCCAGGGGCTCACCTGAGCGTCGAGTGCCTGTGCGCCGCCGACGTGTGTGCAGCGGGCGAGAGGGCGAGGTGGGGTGCGGGACGAGGCGGCGCGGGGGAGGGATGGGCGGGGAGGGAGGGGGAGGGGGCAGCAAGGCGCATGGGGACGTGAGCAGGCGCCACCACATACACACACGGCAACGTCGGCAACCCACGACACCCACACGAGGTCGCGGGCGCGCTGCTTTCAACCCAGGAGACCCCCGCCCATCCTCTGGTCCCGCCCCGCGCGCTGCCGCCTAACAGGCGCCGGGTGGCGGCGCCCCCCTTCGCCGACCGCACTGCGCCGCAGCACCAGCACCAGCACCACCCCCACCCCCACCACCACCACCACGGCTACCACAACCAGGCAGCAGCAGCAGCAGCATGGCCAACGCACCAGATGTTCTGCGCAGGCGGGGGGGGGGAGGCGTGCGGAGCGGGCAAACGGGAGGAGGGGGTGGCAGGGGTTAGGCAGGGTCCGCGGCAGGCCAACTTTCAACAGGCGCCGGGCCTTCACAGCCCCTTCCAATCCCCCCAAGCTGAAGCCTGCTTTGTCGGCCGGACGGGCCGGGCGGGACAAACAATACGTCGTCCCCGACTGTTGGAAGCCGTTGGTCGGCCCGCCGCGTGGCGCCTAAAAAGCCGCACTCGACCCCCACGGACGCCGGCGACAGACAAAACCCGGTTGGAGACACGCGTCATATGGCCCCAGGCCTCATGGCGATGAGCAACTTAAGGCCCTGCCCTGCCGCGCGGCACCTAAGGCAAACGGGATACTTGAAGACGCCAAATTCGCCCATTCGTGTCGCAAAGCTCGCGAGCCCCCTATCTAGCCGCAGGTGGAGGTGCAGCGCTCTGCCTCCAGTGCGATTGACAGTGTGCGTGTTTCAGCGGACGAAGGGCCCGCGACGATTTTGGCAGCAATGCGCCCTTACTGTCCAGTGTCCCGCCAAACCTCGCTGCCCAGCCCACCTTGACGTCGTTGTCGCTCCTCGATGGTAGAAAGCTTGAGATGGAGGTCCACTTGTTCCCGAGCTCGCAGTGCTTGCGAGCGAGGACATACTCTTCTGCCTGACTCCACTCGCCACGGGGTGCGTTCTTCCTCCCGTCCACGCCAACCGGCGGCGGTGAAATCAAAGCCGGGGGCGGCCGCTGCCGGCTGCTGATGCTGTTGTTCTTTCTTCGGCTCAGACCATCACATTCCTCTGAGCCATCGTCGGTCTCCTCCTCCACCATACGGGCTGACGCAGCTGGGCGCTTAGGCTGCTGCACCTTGGTGCTTGTCCGCAGCACGGACAGGGCCTTCATCTGAGCCGGTTTGTGTTCTGCGCCTCGCCCTCGCCCTGCGCGCGGCGTCCCCGCCGGGGAACCGCTATCTACAGCCATATCAAGCTCGTCCTCCATTTCAGATGCCTGACCTGAAAGAGATTACGTCCAGTTATCGCGGTCCTCAGAATCGTGCAGTATTTTCACAGAAAAGTCAATTCCTTTGTTCGCGTGCCATACTGGCAACATACGCAGTCTGCCTAAATGAGAAGCAGCTAGTATAGAATGCACGCTGTGAGAACGGCGTCAAGAACCACCCGATTGCGACAGTGACGCGGTGGTTAAATGTGAATGGAAATAGCTGTATACAGGGCGTCCTTCTCTGCCAATAACTCAAGTCAGCAGTTCTGGGGGCGGGAGTTATAAAGACCATGACCGAGTGCGCCGGATTGCGGCTTGGACAAGCCCTGCAGTGAGATATTGCACCCCAACCACAAGCACTCATCGATTTATCGGTGGCGCAGTATTTGTAGCTAGAGTCAGGTGAGCCGTGACAGGCTCCCGCGGTCCGGGATTCTACCCGCCTCGCAGGCGTTCCTTGTTGCCAAGACCGCGCTGCAAAAGAAATCAGTGAATTCAGCGTTCGTCACTGGTAGGAGGCCAGCGGGCGCCACTCTCGGCTCGTGCCTGGATGATCGTACGATCGGCGCGCCTCGGCGGTTCGACGGGGGCGCGAGTTTCTGGGACGGGGGCGTCTGGGGGCGCGCGATGTTTGTATCGATGTTGATCTTGCGTGAGCTGCGACGCCTGCATCGTTCCAAGCCGTGAAACTCCGCGAGTGGCGTCCGGGGACGTGCCGGTTGTGAAACCGTCTAATGCGCTTCGGTCTGCCGCAACCTGCATTCACGCAGTGCCTTGGCAACGCGTAGGCCGCAGTGGCAAAGTCAGGCGTAGTATGCAGTATGTGAAGGGCCATATGCGGCCTGAGCATATTCACGATAAGGAGCAACAATGCCCAGCCGGCATTCCCCCGCACGCAAACAGACGCAGTAGTAAGTTGGCACGCCCCCAGGTTCGGCTGTGCGCCGGTCCGTTACATCTCACAAGTCTTTGTCGTCCATCCCGGCAACACTGGCAGCGTCTGCTGCCCTCCAACTGCGTGGGCCCGTCGGCCTGCGGGCCGTGCACGCAGCGCGCGCAGCGGCGCTGGCCTGCTGCCCCCCCTCCCACCGCCCCCCCCCCTGCACCACCAGTAGCGACCACCCGCACCCGCCCCCCCCCACAACCTGGGGCCCGGCTCCGCGCAGCGCCCCACGCCAACATCACCGCCCACATGCTGACGTGGCTGCTCGCCACCAGCCGGCCCCTCCAGCACGGCCACGCCTCCCTCCCCAGTTCGGTTGGTTCAGCTTGCGCAGGTATCACGACCCCCCACTGCCACTGCGTCCAGCGCACACCAGTGGGCCGCGCCAGGTCCCCGCCACCCGCTCCAGCAGCTCCTCCCGCCATTCCGCCATTCCTCCATTCCTGCAGGCCCTCCTCCGGCGCACCGCCTAGCAGCCGCCGCCAGCCCGCGCGCGCGCGCACCGCCAGCCCGGCCGCCGCCAGCCCCCGCCGCCGGCACATCACAGCCCAGCGCCCAGCGCCCTCCACCCCAGCGGCCCGGCGGCGGCTCCTCAGAACATGGGCAGCTCCAGGCAGCCGGTGGGGTCGATCTTGCCGGCGGCCGCCACCTGGCTGCGCAGCTCGCGGGTGTACTCCTGTGCGCGGGAGTAAGCCGCGTGTGTTGGATGAACGAACAACAGGACAACGGGACACCGCCGTGTGTGTTGGAAGACACAGGGAAAGAAACCCACGGCGACGTGTGCGCGTGCGCGTCTCTCTCCTTGGTGTCCGCAATCGCGTGCGCCCGCGCCCCCCTCAAACCCACGTGCCTTCCCCGATTGGATTATAGCTTGAGCTAGTAACCGCAACCCCCACCACCCTGCACGCCGCCTGTCCCACACCGCCCTGCCACGCCCCCTGCCCCTCGCCTTTGCCACGCCCTTGCCCCACGACCCCTGCCCCACGACCCCTGCCACACGACCCCTGCCGCACGACCCCTGCCACACACGCCCCGCTCCCCCACCCCCACCTCGGGGAACTTCTTGCCCAGACCGTTGTGGAACTGGTGGTAGCGCTCCGCCCTGCGTGCGTGTGCGTGTGTGCGTGCAGCAGCAGTGCGTGCGCGGCAGCGTGTGGTTAAAACACGAGACAGGCGTGCGCGGCAGTGCGTGCAGCAGCGTGGTGGGTTGCGGGCGGGTTTCGCAGTGACTTGATGGCGAAAGGTACAGCGGGCACACAATGGGTGGCGGTGCGGCGCATCACACAGCACACACGGCAGCGCCCCCCAGTTGGCGCCGCCCGCCCAGTCTCACCGGTAGAAGGGCAGCGCCTCCGAGTCCACCACCCACACGCCGTTGAACACGTCATCCTCCGCCACGCCGGCGGCCGGGTCGGTGTTGCCGCGGCCCTCGCGCAGCGCCATGCCGTTGACGTTCTCCTCCTGTGGTGGCGGTGGTGGTGGTGGTGGTGGTGGTGGTGGTGGTGGTGGTGGTGGTGGTGGTGGTGGTGGTGGTGTGTGTGTGTGGGTAGCCGTGCATGTGACGGGGGGGGGGCCAGGCAGGCGGTGGTGGGTGCTGTGAAGGATGGGTGGTGGTGGTGGTGGTGGTGGTGAGTTTGTGTGGCGACGTGGTCGCGGATAGGGGTGCGCGCAAAAGGAGGGGGAAGCGGCGGCGCTGGTGTGGGGCTGGCGAGCACGGCAGGGCATGGAGTGCGGGGCGGTGCGTGGCGCGTGCGCAGCCCCTCTGACGATCGGGACGCGGATACCTGCTAGCGACAACAACATCCCATGGCGTCACGCCTGTTTACGTTCGCGTTTCGCGTTTTTGCACTTCGTTTATCCTTGTTGTGTTTGACACGCCCCAGTCGCCCATCCCGCCCCGCTGCCCCCCATCCCCTGTTCAGTGCGCCTGTACCGCTGTTCCAAACATCCTTGCAACTGCACCTGCCTGTCCCTTGTCTAGTTTGTTTCGCTTGGGTTTAGATTGGGCTGGTGTTTACAAACCCCCCCCCCCTCCGGCCCGCCGGCCGCCCACCTCGATGATGTGGAACAGCGGCGAGCGGATGCCGCCCGGCAGCCCGATGACGTTGCGGTAAGCGGCGCCTGCGGCCGCGTGGTGCGAGGACACACAGGGCGTGAGGGCGTTTCCCCTGTGACTTCTAACACAGGGTGTGAGGTGGGGCCGGCACGTGCCGCGCGACGTAATAGACAGCGCCTTGCAGCACCCGACCGCAGCCACGCCAGTAACCCACAGCCCCACAGCCGCCACAGCCCCCACAGCCCTCACAGCCACGCAGCCACGAATTCGGAATTCAGAGGAGCAGCCGGGGAGCAGCAGCCGGGGAGCAGGAGCAGGCGCAGGCGCCGGCCCGGGCGGACGACTCACCGCGGTCCTGGGGGTCCTGTGGAGGGGGGCGGCACGGAGGGCGGCACGGAGGGAGGGCAGGGGGTTGCGGGTGCGGTGCGGGGTCAGTCGGGCGGGCGGGCACGTAGGTTACGGTAGGGGGCCGTGTGGGGTTGCGGCGCAGCGTTGTCGTGGGCTGCGCGGCCGGGGGGCGCTGCCGCTGCTTGTTCCATGCCCCCTGCTTAAAGCCCAGACAGCGCCCTCAGCGGGCTGCCGCCGCTGCACCTCACCCACCCGCCCACGCACCCGCGCACGCACCCAGCCCCAGCCCCACGCACCGATCGCAGCATGCCGAAGGGCGTCTTCTTGAACTGCGCAAAGTAGGTCTTGGCGAAGGCGCGCAGCTCGGCCTCCTGCTGCGGGCCGGGCGCGGGCGTGAGGCCCAGCTGCGTCACCTCGGCGTGGCCCAGGGAGTCGTAGTGGGCCTGGGGGGTGGGGGTGGGGGCAAGGGTTGTTTGGAATGGGAATTGGAATGAACCCTGGTACGGATTGGATTCGCTTGGGCTGGTGTTCACAACGCCCGATGCTTCCTCTCCCAACTTCCGACGCGTGCGTCCTTCCACCCTCCCCATCCCATCCCCTCTCCGCACCCACCCATCCCCTCTCCGCTCCCCTCCGCACCCACGCCCTCCCTCTCCCCCACCCAACCCCCTCTCCCCACCACACCGCATCCCACCCACCCGCGCGTCCACGTCATACACGTAGCACACGCGGCCGCCCGGCCCCTCGCCGCCGCCCGCCGCGTAGCCCACCACCGCCGTCAGCTGCTCGGGCGAGGTGCGGCCCAGCTGCTGCCGCTCCACCTCCACAAAGTCCTTCTGGCGACCCCTGCGGCCGACGTCGTTGGGTTCCCCCGGCGTTCGTTTGGGCAACGGCCCATGCAGGGCCCCATGCAACGCCCCATGCGGAGGCAACAAACAGTGGTGCCCAAAGACGTCGCAGGCCCGGCCCCGAGGGCTCAACGCAACCTACCCCACCCCCCAGCCCCAGCCCCAGCCCCAGCCCCAGCCCCCAGCCCCACCCCCCACCCCCAGCCCCACCCACCAGAAGCACCCGTTGCCAAAGTACACCCTGTTGCATGGGGCACACGAGGCAGGCGGCAGGCGGCACACACGTCTCAGGGTCCCGGGTCGGGTCCGGCACGAGTCACGGCAAGGCATGGGCGGGCGCTGGCGTAGGCTGCCGAGGCGCGTGCGTGCCCTGACCAGCTAACGGTCCTTGCCCTGGGCCCGTTCCGTACGGTACTCGGCTGCTGCTCCCCGCTCCCTGAACCAACCGCAACCATGACACGCCACCACCTCGCCCATACCGGTCCGGTGCACACACGACTGCACGCGCGCCTGCACAAACTCACGGCTGCAGCTTTGCGCCCTTGCCGGCCAGCAGGCTGCTGCCGCTGCCGCTGCTGCCAGCGGCTGTAGCACCCTCGCCGGCGGCAGTGGCAGTAGCAGCAGCGGCTGTTGCAGCCTCCGTCCGCATGGCGGGCGCCTCGGCGGCCAGGGCGGCGGGCGGGGCGGCCGGCGCCAGCGTCAGGCACACTGCGAGCATATTAGGGGGCAGGCCGTGGAGGCAGGAGGCAGAAGGCAGGAGGGAGGGATGTGGATACCAGCAGGAGAAAGGAGTGTCGGGGATGTGGACAGCGGGCCATAGCGTGGCGTGGGCAGCAGCGGCACCTGACAGCTGAGATGGGATGGCCAGTGCTGGGGGGGGGGGCAGCTCGCAGAACGGAGGGTAACGGAGACGGTACTGGAGTCGACGACCCAAGACGCCGGCGACGACTAGATGAACAAGACTGAAGACCGCCAACAAGAACACGAGTATACCGCTCTCCTCCGCACATGGGTTTTGGGTTGGCAATGGTTGATTTGGGAATTGGAAAAAACTACCCCCCACACACACACACACACCACCC
The DNA here is from genome assembly GCA_016834605.1 of Chlamydomonas incerta. NCBI lineage: Eukaryota > Viridiplantae > Chlorophyta > Chlorophyceae > Chlamydomonadales > Chlamydomonadaceae > Chlamydomonas > Chlamydomonas incerta. The sequence goes on from JAEHOC010000076.1 coordinate 254,533, forward strand.
CCCACCCCACCCCACCCCCCACCTCCAGGTTGGCAACCAGCCACCCAGCCCGCGGCCGCCCAGGCCTCACCCGACATCGCGGCCGCGGCCAGCCCCGCCGCCGCCCGCTCCCACAGCTGGCCCTGGCGGTCCGCGGCCGCGCCGGGGGCGCCGGCGGGCGGCCGCGCCGGCCGCTGCGGCTCCGCGCGGGCGGCGGGCGCCGCAGCGCCGGCGCGGACGGAGGAGGCCGCATGGCTGCGGCCCAGCTGCCTGCGACGTGTGTGCGTGTGTGCATGCGCATTCGAGGCAGGGAGCAAGCGGGTGTGTGCTTATCATAAGGCGCGGCAGGCGGGTTGACGTGGTCACGAGCAAGCAGAGGGGGCCTGGGAGTGCAGGGCCCCCCGCAGGGCCACGTCGCAGGGCAAAAAGGACCTGCCGCTGTGGGCCAAAAGGCAAACCCCAGGGCCCCCAATGCGCGTTTTGGGGCCAGCAAACAAAAGACGGATTCAGCTGCGCGCTTCTGGCGCAAAAAGCACTGGCACACACCTCGTCAGCGTGCATGGGTCCTTCACGGACGTGGCCACGCCACTACGGCCGCTGCGCTGGCTTGATTTAAGCATGCTTCCTGATTAATGAAGCTGACAGCGATGAACTCTCAAGCGCTGCGTATGCTTGCTTTTCCGAGAGAAACCTTTGCGATATGCGGTGCAATAATGTTTTTGTAAGATATTATGTATGTTGCTGCACTGAGAGAGAACACGCACCGCCACTCCACCACCGGCCATTTTCGTGTACGGCACTTTCTGTCTCGCCCGTTTGACTAGGCGCCTCGTGCCGCAGGCAAGGGCATAGTTAACAGGAAGAGCAGGCGGGCACAGATGTGGGCGTAGCCCCGTCTGCTTCTGCAGGCCTTGTCTTGCCCGCTTCGCTGGTTCGGAGGTTCCTGGCGGTCGCTGAGCTCGCGGCGATCGGCCTGGGTGTCTGTCGGAGAGTAATGGACACAGAAGGCTCTGAAGAATGCATATTCGACTTCGAGGATGAGGCAGGCTCGGTGAGCGCAGCGTTTTCGGGGGCGTGATGGAAGCTTGGTCCGAGGACGTCCGCCTCTAGCGCCGCGCCGGAAGACGGAGGGCGCAGGTCAAATGATGGCTGAATCTTACGAGCCTTGGTGCTGCTGTTTGGCCATTGCGAGCAAGCTGAGCACATTCGACAGCGCCGCTTCCGCTGACACGCCTCGGCCGAACTCGGTGGTCGGCAACCGCAGTCGCCCTTGTCAACCCAGGCCCCCTCCCCTGCCCTCGCGCCGCAGAATGAGGCCACGACCGGTCACTGCCACGGGTCTGCGCGGGGTGCGGCCCCTGCTGCCCCCTGCAACCCCCTGCTGCCCCCGCACCGGCCGCCAGCTGGCGCTGCCCTGGCCGGGCGGCAGTGCGCGGCAGCTGCTGACGCGGCTGCCGCGCTGGCGCCGCCAGCTCGGCGCACCTACTCGGGCGCAATGGGGCCAGCAGCTACAGCTGCAGCTACAGCCGGAGCCGGGGCCGGAGCGGGGCAGGGCGGTGCTGCGGGGCACCACCGCGTCTCGGCGTGCGGCGGCGGCGGCGGCACGCGGTCGGGCCCGAGCTCGGGCTGGGGCTATGCCGCCGCGGCGCCGGCGGCGGGCTGCCTGGCTGGCTTTGGCGCCAACGCGGCCCTGCAGCTGCAGGTGTGTGCGCTCAGGAGGGGAGTGTGCGTGTGTGTGTGTGTGGATGGGGGTGGTTTGGGGGGTTGCAAGGATGGTTGGAAAAAGCGGGTTGCCATTTGTGCTGTGGCCGCCGTGGCCAAGGAGCCGAATGCCGCGCGTCATACGTGTCAGCTTTCATTCAATGCGCACTTATTTACAAATGGCTGCATCTCCTCCTTGCGCACGCCCCCAGGTGATGCTGGCGGTGTCGCACCTGAGCTCACAGCCGCAGCCGCGACAGCAGCAGCAGCCGGGGGCGGCCACCGGCCGCACCGCCGCCGCCGCCGCGCAGGCGCTGGCGGCGGAGCTGCGGCGGCGCGGTCTGGCGGCGCGCGTGGTGGCGCCGTGCCGCAGCGCCGCCGCGGCCGCCGCCGCGGCTGTGGCGGCAGCAGCAGCAGCGACTGCGACTGCGGCTGCGGCTGCTACTGCCGCCACCGAGGGCGCGTGGGAGCAGCAGGGCGGGTGTGTCGCTACCGGTGCCGGTGCCAGCTGTGACACGGGCGTGGGCGCGGGAGTGGGCGCGGGGGCGGGCGCCGTCGCGGCGGGCGGCTGGCGCGGCGCGGGCGCGGGCGTGGCGGAGTGGATGAACTGCGACCCCTACATTGAGGTGGCGGGAATGCTGCAGCCGCCCGCAGCGGCAATGGCGGCGCCCGCGAGCCCGCTCGGCTGGCGGGCCGCCTCCGGCGCGGCCCTGCTGTCGTCCGGCTCCTGCCCCGCCGCGCCCAGCGGCCTGCAGCTCGCGGCCTCCGCCGCCGCCGAGCGCGGCGCCGCGGCGGCGGCGCCGCCGCCGCCGGAGCCGCTGCTGGTTGTGCCGGGCCTGCGCGGCCTGTTCGCGGTGGCCTGGCCCAGCCCCGAGTACGCCGCGGCGGCGGCGGCGCTGCCGGAGACGTACGTGGGGCCGCGCGCGCCGCTGCTGGCGGCGGTGGCGGCGGCGGCGGCGGCGCTGGAGGGCTATTTCGTGGCCGCGGGCCGCGAGGTGCCGCCCTGGCGCCGGGCGGCGGCCATGCTCGCGCGCTGGCAGCCGGGCGTGTGTGTGGAGGTGCCGCCGCCGGTCCCTGTGGTGCCGGTGGTGCCGGCGCCCGTGTTGGATGCGGGTGGTGGTGCTGCCGCCGCGGTCCCTGCGCGCGCTGCGGCCACGGCGGGTGCGGGTGAGGTGGCGAATGCGGAGGCGGCGGTGGTGGCGGGTCGCGGCATGGTGCGCAGCCCCTCTGCTGCCGCGGATCTGCACTGTCTGCCGCGCAGGCCCCGACCCCAGGCCCAGGCCATCCCGCGCGCCGCCGGACCCGGCACCGCACCCGGCGTCAGGACGCAAAAGGAAGAGGCGCAGGGGCAGGAGGGCGTCTTCGGCGACGCAACGGCCGTTGCCGCGGCAGCCGTAGCTGCTGCTACGGCCGACGCCGCTGCTCCGCTGGCTGCAGCTGCTACTGCCGGGGACGCGGCGACGGCGCGGCCGCGATGCGATGGCGCGAGCCTGACCCTCCTCGAGCTGCCGCTTCCGCCGGAGCTGCAGCGGCTTGAGAGTGACATCGGCAGTAGCAGCAGCACCTGTGGCAGTAGCACTTGCGGCACCGCCACTGGCAGCAGCACCTGTGGCGGCGGCAGCAGCAGCACCAGCAGCATCTGCTGCGGCGACGTGGCGGAAGAGGTGGCGGCGCTGGTGGCGGAGGCCGAGGCGGCGGATGCGGCGGATGCGGCGGCGGCGGCGCTTCAGGGTGAGGCCGCAAGCGCCGCAACGACTGCGACGGCGCTGTGCACCATCATCAGCAGGTGCGGCCCCGAGCCGTCGGCCGTCCCGCCAGCGGGCGACGAGAAGGCCGTTGCGGCTGTCGAGCTAAACTCGGCGGCAGCGGCGGCGGCGGCTCTAGCTGCAGCTGGCGGCGGCGGCAGCGGCTACACCATGGCTGTGCGCTCCGCCGCCCGCAAGCTGCTGCTGATGCGCCCGCCGCCGCCGGCGCCAGCGCCGGGGCCCGTCGCCTCGAGCCCACCGCTGCAGCTGGACGCCGCCGCAGCGCCCACGCTGTCGGCGGCGCATGCGCTGCCGCCGCCGCCGCTGCGGGCGATGCGGGTGGTGGTGGGCTTCGACGTGCGCTGCTGACGCTGCAGGGGGCACTTGCCGCTTTGCTGTGTGCCCGGCAGCGGCAGCGTCCAGTTGGTTTAGAGCGGTTGCAGGCTGTAGCAGCCGCCGGGGCCCTGCCGGGCTGGGCTGGGCTCGGACTCGGCTGGGCTGGGTCGTCCGTATTCATGACATGGAGATGCATCTGAGCCGCCGCACCTCGCCGTCCGGCAACGGCGCGGAGGCACGCGCGGAGGCACGACTTGTGAGGAGCGCAGCAGCGCGTGGCGTGGGCAGCGGCGGCGGTGATGGCGCCGGATGCACAGGAGCCCCACCCGCCGCCGCCGCCGCCGCCGCCATTTGTGTGGCGTGTATAGTGTGGCGCGTGCCGCCGCCGCCGGGGCGCGCACACACAGGACTGGGGATGGGCCCTGCGTGAAGGAGCCCTGAGCGAAGAGTGCCGAGTACGTATGGCGGCAGGACGCCAGAAGACCACCCAAGAATCCGACTGACAAGTAACCCAGGGACCTACAGACAGCAATCATCTTTATTTCACTCCCATTACATACGGGACGCAACTGACGACCGCAATTAGGCAGCAAGGCAGGTACTGAATCCATCACACTACTTATAAACCCAATAAATTTATGGCAGCTTGGCTGTGCATTTCGCTGTTGGAAGTGAGCGGGCCCGTCGATCGGGCTGCGGCTCGGTGACTGCGCGTGTGTGGGACCTGGGCAGCGGGAGGTCCTGGAGAGGGTCTCGCCGCTGGCGTAGGAGCGCTGTGTTGTGTCTACGTGTGTGAGAGAGCAATTTCTGTGATCCGGTTTTTGCAGTTCTCGCGGTGACTGCCGTGCCGCCAAGCCTCAGGGGCTGGCGCATATGGCCCTTGGTTACGACGACCGAGTTTTTGTTGTTTTGGTGTGGTTCTCTGCTGTCCTCGAGTGCCGTTCACGTTGTGCTTAGCAGGCTTTTATGTTCATACGCAAGTGTTTCTGGAAGATTGAGCAAAGCGAGTAGCAACCGTTTTTGCAGTCACACAAGACACTTTGATATCCAGCAATGAAAGGCTCTGTGAGAGTGTTGCGGTGAGGCGCAGGTGTACAATTTCGTTAACGGGACGTATGCCAAGGTGGTTTTGGAGCAGCTAGTTTAGCAGGCGGATGACGTGACGGCGTTCGAAGGGACGGCCGTGCTGCAGCGAGGCTGCTTACGTGGTGCTCTGTGAAGGCAGCGCTGTTGGCGCACGCAGAAGGCGCTTGGAGAGCGCACCAGTTAGACCTGTTGTTGTAGGTCAAGACAGGACGGCAATGAAGTTGTAGCTCGAAGCAGGACGATAGGGATGCCGACACTCGCTGCAGTCAATGCGCCCCCTCCCGGGGCAAGGCAGGCAAGGATGTCACTGCTTCCAACCGTGTCACCTCGTTCCCCGGCTCGCTGATCGAACCACGCGGAGCGTGAACGACGGTCATAGGGAGCAGGTGCGGCAGGGAGGATTTGTGGAAGGCACACACGCACGTGTGCAGCAGCATGAGACCCAGCCATGCGAGTTTGCGGTCGTCCACACGGCGATGGCTTGGCCAGCAGGACGCTGGACAGCACTGCACTGCCACACCTGGTGCGCAGCGCGGTAGGTCCGCGCGGTACACGTCATGTGCAGCGCGCTGTGACTGTGCAGCGCGCTGGATTCGATGGAACAGTGCAAGCGGGGCATGTGGCGAAGTCCCATGGTGTGCAGAACCCTCCCAGCCCCAGAAACAAACTGCGACAGCAGGCAGGAGCGCGCGGCTGGTAACGCCGGAGTGACATGTGCAGCGCGCAGGATGGGGGACTGCGGGCGCAGCGGGCGGCGGGTCCGGCGGCGGTAAGCGGTGGGCGCACAGCGGCCGCACATGCGGGGCGTGTGCGGCGTGCGGGGCTGCGTGGGGTGCGGGGCATGGGGCCCCCTGCGTGCACTTCCCGGTATGGTAGATATAGAGGAGCGGCCACTGCGGCAGGCCAACTTGCTGGCGCACGGGATGGGGATTGGGGAGGCGCGAGAGCTCTTTGTTACATGCGGCTCTCACCCTCAGGAGCTAGGCACAACAAGGACGTGCGGGAGCGAGGTGGGGAACGCAAGAATGAAGTAGTTGTCCCCAAGGGAATTGTTAGCTCCGCAGCGCGTGCCCATGAATCTTTATTCCCAACAGCCCAATTCGGCTCCACGAAATGGACTAGGCGCCAAGCTTGGCGCCTGCACACGCACACGAGCACGTACGCCGTGTGCTGCACTCCCACATGGCCACAGCAGCAGCCGTGCGCTGCCGGGCGGCCAGCCTGTCTTCGCCACAGACTCTTTGGACACTTCAGTACACCCAAGAGTACACCTCATAAGGAAAGGAAATATGCGGCTCCCCTGGAAACGCAGCGCGTGCCTGCCCTCCCCGCTCCTCCCCCCTTGCCCTGGGAGCGCGGGGCCATGATGAACCTGGGCCGCCGTGTGTGGCGGTGTCCCTCTCTGAGTCTCTGGCCCTCACTCCTCAGCCCCGCCCACGCCCCGAGCTGTGGAGCACCAACAACCGCCCGGCTGCCGCCACGCAGCTGGTCAACGGATGCGCATCACAAGCATCCCCGCGCACCCACCACACCACACCACACCACACCACACCACACCACACCACACCACACCACACCACACCACACCACACCCATCGGCCCAGTACACGCGCAAGCATTCATTGTATGTCGCCTCTTCAGCCAGTGCCAGTGCCGGGCTGCGCATGCCCCGCTGTCAATAGGAATTAGGAACTCGCAGCCACTGCATTGCAACTTCGGTAAGTGATGATGTCCTGGCGTGCGTCGCCCATCAGACGCACGTCGACCAGCAGGCTGCTACCGTACTCGGGCGGCAGTTCTGGATCCAGCAAGTACGGCCATGCATACCGCAGATCAACAACAACTTGCGGAACAAGCCCAGTATCCATACGGCATGGGGAATCCGTACTCCGTAGTCTTCTCTCCCTCTGGTCAGTCTCTCCCTCCACCGCAACCTACCTGCCACGCCGCGACACGCATCAGCGCGCGTTGCCGCAACCGCGACTCGTCAACTTGTGCAACAGCAGGTGGGCACCAACAGCAATACCGAGACGCGTGTGTCAACGGCCATCTCAACCACAAATACCGGAAAGAATTGTTGTTTGGCGGCAGCGTAAAAAGTGCAACGGGCCAACCCTGTTGCCGCCACAGCTAGCCCCACCGCATTGCGATGTCCAGGGCTTTTTAAGAATGTGCTTTACGGTATATTACTCCATCAGCATCAGCATCTCGAGCACCTATCATCATACCTATCCGTGTATGTGTATGTCATGAAGCGGCGCCAAGCCGTTGGCACCTGCGCCGCCGCCGCTGCGTCTGCCTGATTAGGAGGCGGCGGCCCCATGCGAATAAATGCACTCCTGCCTGCATGCACGGTGCTCGAGCCGACCTGCTCGACCTGCAGGCCCTCGCAATCCGCACCGTACCGTACCGTATGTACGAGGAGCCCCATGCGTACGGTGCACAACCACGCCAGTCCACAACACAAATCCACCCACTCGCCCCTGCTTCGGCGGGGCCCTTGCGATTTGCGACACCCCCAAAGGGGTGCCGAGCAATCGCACTGCACCAATAATCAAACACACCAAATGTGCAGTGTCGCCCACAGGGAATTACTAGTTACTATGTTACTACCCGTGTAGGTAATGGAATACTGTGCGTCTCAATCGTGTCGTGCCTGCAAGCTCCTGTCTAGACACCACTGCCCTGCTGTAGTCTGGCCGGCCATGCATGGGTGCTACCTGCCCTGCCGCCTTGCCACCTGGCGTCCACGCATGCACCGCTCCTCCCTACCCCTCACCACACACACACAGACACAAACACACCAAACCTTTATTTCCTGCCGTCCGTCGTCAATGCAAGTCCGTCAAACAGGCACGCCCTCAACAGGCGGCGGCCCAAATAGTAAGCCCCCACAAAAGCTGAAAAGAATGCACGACCAGTTCACCACCTATACGCGCACACACACACACACGGTACACAGGCGCACGGTGCTACCCAGATGCAGCCTCCGCGCCGCGAGCCGCCCGCATTCCACCCGCATACCTGCAGCCGTTGCTGCTGCCCGCGGGCCTCTCGGGCTCCAGCTATGTGTTATCCCGAGCAAGCAAACGAAGCTTCCTGGTGGCTCTGCTGCGTCTACCGCGCGCCGGGCGATCGATGAGACATTGCTTAAGCTAGCCGCAGCTCAAACACTGACTCTCCCTAGCTCTGCACAAGCGCCTGCTGCTGCTACTGCCATGCTGCGCCGCCGCACAAAACCTGCCTGCCTGCCTGCCTGACTGCTGCCCGCCGAAGATGACGACTGCACACTCCACGCGCGCACCTACGCACCCACTGGCACTACCTGCCACTTGCACATGCACAGGCGACTGTTAATGTCCATGCCTGGGCAGTCACCTGCCTTAAGGACGCAGCTATCTCATTCTCTACGGCACGGCGCCATTAGCACGCGGCCATTTGTTCCGCAGTCGCCGATCTCCAGCATGGCTTCATTCCATCCGAGCCGAGATAGTAGGTATTCAGCTAAATCAGCCGCGGCAAAATTGGACAGACAGGCCGACGGCCATACACGAAGCAAGTAGCCCAACCACTACCGCCAGCAGCTAGCAGCATGCAAGACGCCCGCACGCCCTGCTCTGCAGCCCGCACGTGTTGCTGCGGCCCATCAGCCCGCACGCGCGGCAAAGTCATCCGCGCCGGCAGAGGCGGCCGCGCCGCCGGCCGCCGCCGCCGTCGCCGGCAGCCCGAACCCCAGTACCACCAGGGCCGGCGCGCACTTGCCGCCGCCAGCGCCGCCGCCGCAGTAGCGGTACAGCAGCGCGGCTGAGGCAGAGGCTGTAGCAGCCGCGGTCCCACTGACGATGACCCGGCTGCTACTGCTGGTGCTGCTGCTGGTGCGGCTGATGCAACAGCCGCCGCCGCCGCCGCCCGCCGCCGTGCTGCCTGATTCCACCGAGCCCGAGAACGAGACACTGCACACGTCAGCACCCGCGTCCGCCTCCGCCGCCGACTCGCTCGCCCGCCGCGACAGCGGTGGCGAGCGCAGCGGCGATGGCAGCAGCGGCGCCGTGGCGTCTGCCGCGGCCGTCAGGCCGCCGCCGCCGCCGGGTCCCGGCAGCAGCAGCTCCAGGGGCGGCGGCGGCGGCGCCAGCAGGTGGCGCAGGTGGCTGTCGGCCCAGCGCGCCATGACCACTGCGCGGCGGCGCCAGGGCGGGATGTCAAGGCCCTGGCTCCTGTGGTGGTGGGGGTGGTGGGGTGGGGGTATGGGTGGTTGGGGCGGGGGAGGGGTGGCGGAGGGCAGCGGGTAGGGTTTCAGAGCACCACCCCAGCACACACCCACCCGCACGCCCGCACCTGCGCACCCGCACCTGCACCCCCAATCACACCCCCAACCGCACCCCCCAGCCGCCCGCACACGTATCTGCTGCACCCCTGTACTCCTGCACGCGCGCATTCCTACACCCCCGCACCTGCACCCCCAATCACACCCCGCACCCCGCACTCCCCCCCCCTGCACCCCAACCCCCCCCCCCACCACACACACACACACACACGCTACACACGCCGCACCTGAAGTTGAGCGCCATGCGGCCCACCATGTCGCCCGCCAGCTGCAGCAGCGCCCAGCGGGGGCCCACCCACACCTGCCGGGCGGCAGCAGCGGCAGCAGCAGCAGGTTCCGAGGTAGGGGAGGTGCGGTGCGGCGGGTGCAGAAGCTATCGGTGTGGCGACTGCGGTGGGCCGCTGTGGACACGTGACGCGGTGATGAGGCGCATATGCGTGCGGGCGGCAGCGGGCGGGTTACGGCCCCATGCGTACGGCGAACAGCAGAACCGCCCCCTCCCCCATCCAGCAGGCCGCACTCCACCCCACCCCAACAATCAACCCAAACCTGCACCCCAACCCCCAAGGCCCTAACCCCTAGCCCCTTATAACCCCGCCGCCGCCGACCCACCTCGGGCAGCAGCTGCAGCGCCGCGCCGTACTCGGGCGAGGCGGGCGCCACCGCGAACAGCTCGCGCAGCCGCGGCTCCACCACCACCACCTCCTCCAGCTGCAGCAGCGCCGCACCCCCCGGCTGCTGCTGCTGCCCCTGCTGCTGCTGTCCGTGCGGCTCGGTTGCGGCGGCGGCGCCCTGCGGGCTGCCGCCGCCAGCAGTGCCGCCCTCCTCGTTCTCCTCCTCCTCGGCATCCTCGGCGTCCTCAGCGCGCAGGCCCGCACCTTCAGAGCCGTCATTCTCAGAGCCAGCGGAAGAGGTGGAAGAGGCCGCGGAGGTGGAGGAGAACGAGGCGGAGGACGTCGAGCGGAAGGCCGGCGAGAGGGGAGTTGGCGCCGCCGCCGCTGCCGCCGCCGCAGACGTGGCCTTGTCAATTTGTTTGCCAGTCAGCGGCGCGCCTTGCTCGCCCAAAATGACCACGTAGGGCTGGCGGCTGCAGAAGAAGCAGAGGGATGAAGAGTTGGCGGCGCCGCCGCCAGCGCCAGCCCCTGCCCCGGCGGCGGGCGCCGCGGCGGCGGCGGGACAGTTGCAGGCTCCGCCTCCGCCGCTGCCGCCGGTGCAGTGGGCGGCGCCGCAGCGGGCGTCAGCCAGCACCAGATGCGCATCGAGGCCGCGCGACCTTAGCCGCTCGCAAATGCTCACGGCGAGCGAGGCGCTGGCGGCGGCACCGCCCTCGCGCTCATCGCTGCTGCTGTCGCCGCCGCCGTCGCCGCTGGGGCGAGCGTTCGCGCGGACGGCGTTTCGGGAGCGCAGAACGTCTCGCACGCACCGCGCGGCCTGCAGGGGCAAGAGGCGCTCCATTCAAGTGCACATCTAACATGCCAAGATGACATTTCGCTGCCGGCGAGGGCCGCAGGCGGGGCAGCGGGCCACGTTTCTGCGGCGGCGATGGCTCACCGAGATGTGGGCTGAATTCGGCTGAAAGCCACCCCGAGTCTCGCGCGGTCGCCGTTGATCGACCTGCAGCGCCAAATGTACAATGGGCCATTGAGATCGGCGCGAGCGCGTGCAGCGAGTGAAGCCTCCGACGGGCATTGCGGCAGTTGGGCGATTAGAAACGAACGCAGAAACGATAGCAGACACCCACCTGCGGCGCCCGTTGTGGCTCGGTCTCCATGTTTGCTAGGGAACTGCCGGCATCGAACGCGAAGACGAGTGTGCCCGGCGCTTCCATGGGGAGCTCCGCCGACGAGGTTGCACGAACTTGTTGGCGTGGTTCCAGAAAACTGCGAAAATTGAATGCAGGTAGCAGGTGAAACATAATTCGCGCGTCGTCAGAGCTGCGGTGCGCAGCTCCGCGGGCGAGCACACGACGTCTAGGGGCCCAGCTCACCGTTCACGCTGGCAACCTGGCGGTATGGAAATGCCCACTATTGCACCAGGAAGGACAAGGACTGCGCTTCTGCGCGGTGTTTTTAGTGGCTGCAGCGCAAATCCTTGTCACCGATTGCACCGATCGTGCCAGGACCAACCGACGGACAAACCGACAGCCTTTTTGCCTAATTGGCCCAACTCAGCAAGCGCAAAATGCAGTCAAACTTATAAAACAGAATGCGCATAGACCGCTGCTCGCGCGGGGAGGCAACGGGCGCCGAGCACGCAGCGGCCACACGCCCCCGCCCGCGCGACGCATCACCTCCACCCGTGCCTCCACCTGCCTCCACCCCTCCTCCCCGCGCGGCTGCTGCGGACCGAGCGGTAGCCCAGATCGCGCTGATGCACGTGTGTGCAGTGCCGTGTGCAGGTGTGCGACGAGCGACGCGCCGGCGCCGACGCTGTCGAAGCGCGCTTGCGCTTCACTTCGGGCTGTGCAGGTCGCCGCAGCTCCGAGCGCGCCTCCGACACGCACACGCACATGCGCGTACCGGCTGGATGGCAGGCGCACCGCACGTCCCCCCCTCCCCCCGCGGCCCCCTCTGGTCCCAGACTCACAGCGTCGGGCCCTACCTCCAATGCAAGCACGCAATATACACAGAGGTTCCGTGCTTTTTCGCGATTGTCCGTGAACCGACGGTCGGTGGTGCATGGTGTTACAAGGGGGTGAGCACGAAGTGCGTTCCCGTCCTTGTGAGACCCGAGGCGCGGGCCGGGGGGCCCTTACATCGCCTGCACAACTAGCGCAACACATGTTGTTGGATACGGCTCATTCGCACTACCGCTCGAGCCCGCCTCCCATTCCCCCTCGGCGCAACGACATGCACAGTCAGCCTACTTGCCAGCGCGCCCGCACCAGAGGCCTACACTCGCTTGCACTCGCAGCAGCGGCAGCCAACGCCAGCCTCCTACGGCGATGCCCCCCACCACCTGTGCGCCGCGCCCTACATGAACGTACTCCACGCCCAGGCCCCGCACCAAGGACCCGCCCCCTTTGCTCTTCTCGGTCTGCGCCCCGAGCAATGGCCCACACAGGCGTCCCCGTTGCTTCCGTGTCGTGTCCCATTCAGTCCCAATCCCAGCCGTGGCGACTTGAGAGATAGAGCGCTATTGCAGCATGGGCACTGCTACTGGTCGCCTACAGGATGTGCATGCGGTCCGAATGAATGACTAGCAAACAAACAGGCTGCATCCAGCTCATGGTGCACAATACGGTAGCTAAACAACGGAGCCGAGGCGCCACACTTTGCAACTCTTCAAACAGTGCAGAAGACTGTACGCGTGAAAGAGACGCTAGCACTCAAGTAGCTCTACTAAGCTCTCCGAAAGCACGCACGCGCGATTATTCGCTGCAGGGGGACCCACGGCCACGCCCACCCATCATAACCCCTTTTCCCATCCCCATTTGCATGGCCCAGTGGTGAAGGCAATCTCCCCCTACACATTTGATCGGCGCCCATACACACACGCGCGCCGTCGTACCCAGCTCGCCCCGTACATCGAGACAGAGCGCCATACGACCCGTGTGCCGCCCGGCGCCTACGGTCCCCGCGGCCACGTACGCCGGCACTTGCGGTCCCCGTGCTCACCACCCATCATCGACAACTCGAACAACCCACCCTCGGAATTCCACGAGGATTGAGCATGATACGACCCAACACAACCAGCAATAAGCTTCGTCGGGCAGGCGCCAAGCGCACGGCCGAGCCACACGTAGCGTGGGATTCTCTGTGCGATGCGTTGGGACAGCCGACCCCTGTTCCTCATTATTCTCAGGAGAGCGAAAGCAATGCGACATGACTAGGTGCGGTAGGTGTGATCACATGCACTTATCCCGGCATGGGCTTTGCATTGACAAGTTCTTATTACGCGACAGGCCCAGGAAGACACAACCCAAACAGCTTCCTGCCTGTCGCTTCGGAGTGCGGAGCTATGCGGCGATGCATTGTGCACACGTGTGCTGATTAGGCCGCAGGCCTGCCGCGTGCGGGGGAGCGAATGGTGGGGACCGGGGACCCGGGGGCGGGCATGCACGTGCCCGGGCACTCTTGACTACTTCGTGCCACTCAATCTTCAAAACAGTCGACACTCACGCGACACTCGGAACAGCACCACGCCACACGCGCACTATTAGCTCGAGCTACTATGTAGCAGCAGTACTCGGTATTATTCGCAGCATCGACATGATGATTTTCATGGTCAGTAGGCTTTGTCAAAGTTCGCGTGCATGTGCGCGTTGTGCCTTCACTTGGGGTTGTGCACTTGCAGACATCATGCGCATTCGGCTCGCCATCCAGTGGCGGCGGCTGCAGGTGCAAAGTAGGGAGATCTCCAGCACATACGTAGCTTTGGGCCCTCACTGGCACCGTTAATGACTACAATGACTACAATGACACCCTGCTGAGTCAGCGGTGCCTTCAGCGGCGCGGCTCACGGGAGAGGTGCGCCGCGTGCCAGTGGTCCGGCAGGCCTCAACGCCGCCCCGTGGGTTGGTTGGCGTCACCAGTTTCGCCGGCGGCAGGCGCCTCCGGCGCCGCGACCACCACCACCACGACCTGCGAGCGCTCTGCCTCCGCCGCCACCCGCTGGCCGCTACTGCCGCTACCGGCGCTCCCCGCCGGCGCCGGGTTGGCCGTAGCAGCAGGCGGCAGCGGCGGCGGCAGTGGCTGCTCTGGGCCCGGCCCTGGCTCCGGTGGCGGCTCCTCCCACACCAGTTGCAGCCCCAGCAGCTGCGGCAGCGGCTGTAGCACCACCACCATGCAGCTGCCACTGCCACTGCCGCGGCATCGGGCAGGCGCGGAAGCCGGCAGCGGGACGCCGCCGGCGGTTCCTGCCGCGCCACCGCCAGTGCCGGAAGCCGGCTGGCCGACGGGGCCGCCCAGGGGCGGCGGCTGTGGCAAAGCCGGCATAGGCGGCTGTAGCTGCTGCTGTGGTGCTGCTGGTGGCGGCGGCTGTAGCGGCTGGGGGACGTACGGGCCTGTGAGCCACTGCCGCCACCGCAACGCCGCAGCCGTTGCCCACGCCGGCCGCGCCGGCGCCAGCGCCGGCGCAGCTACAGCCGCTGTTGCCAGGCCGGCGCTGCTACTGCCGCCGCCCGCAGATCCCGCTGCAGGTACGGCGCCCTCCTCCAGGTCGCCCCGGCGCCCGCCGCCGCCATCGCCATCAACGCGACCACCGCCACCGCCTGGCGCTGCGCTCCTTCCATAAGTCATAGCAGCAACCGCGCCCCCAGGTGTCTCCTCTGCGCCGTGCGGCGGCGGCTGAGGCGGCTGATGCGGCTCCTGCAGCGGTGACGGCAGTAGCACGCCCAGCGCAATCGCATCGGGGGGCAGCGCCCAGCCGTCGTCGTCCCATCCCGGCAGTAGCAGCGGCGGCAGCAGAGGCTCCGATGAGCAGCAGCGGCAGTGGCTGCAGCAGCTGCTAATGCCGCCTCCACCGCTGCGGCTCCTGCTGCTGACGTCGCTGGCGCTGCTGCTGCGGCACTCGCCGACGCAGCTTGCGGCGCCCGCTGCGTAGGGCGTGGCCTGCTTGGCGCCTCCGCCCACCACGGGGGTTGCGATGTCCGCGGCGGAGGGCACACGGGGCGTCCCGGCAGCCGAAGCCGCTGCGGCGGCACGCGCGCACTTGCACCGCAGCAGCGGCGGCGGCAGCGCAGCTCCTGCTGCTACTGCCCCGTCTGCTACTGCCGCCATCAGCGGGTGCGATTGCACCGCTGCCGGCTGCAACAGCGTTTCCGGTGCTGCCGCGCCGTGCCAGTACCATGGCGGGCCAGCAGCGCTGCCGCCGTCGCCGGAGCAGCCGCCGCAGCCGCCGCCGCATGAACAGCTACAGCCACCGCCGCCGCCGGAGCAGGGAGCTGTGGCGGCGCTGCAGCAGGAGCAGGCGACCGAGCCGGATGAGACCGAGGCCCCCGAGCACGGGCGGGCACAGCCGCACTTCTCGCTGCAGCAGCTGCAGCTGCTGCGGGTATCCAGCGCCGACTCCTTTGCGCCCCAGCCGCCGCCGCCGCCGCAGGCGCCGCTGCCAGGGACGGGCTTGAGGCTGTAGCAGAGCAGCGGCGGCGCCCGGCGGCCGTGGCGGCGGCCGCGCGCCGGCTGCTGGGGTGCCAGTCCGGCAGCTGCTACAGCCGCGGCTTCGGCCGCCGCCGCCTCCGCTTGCTGCTGCTCGTGCCGGCGCTGGGACCGCAGCTTCTGCGGGTGGGGGTGCGAGAAGACGTCCGCAGGTCAGGTCAGGTCAGGTCGGAGCGTTAGACAACCTTGATCCGCTTGCCCTTGCTTGCTCCCAGTCCAGCAACCACCCCTGTTGAGACACACACACCGCTCGCCCCCACTGCCGCTAACCCCTACACCCGCCGCCCTCACCCGCCGCCCTCACCATGACTGCGCGCACGGACAGCAGCAGCCCGATGCACAGCGCCGCCACGCCCAGGCCCAGCAGCGGCCAGGCGCCGTCGCCGCCGGCGCCGTCCTCGTCCGCGCGGTGGCGCAGCAGCAGGCCGCAGATGATGCCGGCAACGCCGCAGCCTGAGAGTGAGAGGTGCGGAGGCGGCGAGGCAGCAGCAGGGGTCCATTGGAGGGGTGGGCATGGACAGAGGGGCGGCGGGGTGGCCGCAGGGTGGGGGCATGCACAGGCATTTGGAGGGGGCTCGGAATAGGAGCCAGGGTTCGCAGACCCCCGCTGAGCTGGCGACCGTGAGGTGGTGTCGGTGCGTCGGCGGCCGCGCGCCGCAAGCAGCCAGCCCTGCGACTTTGACCAAGCTGATACGCGATGCCCGCTAGCTGAATGTAGGCGCCGGCCGTGTCACGTCGACGTGGGCCGAGGCGGCCGCTGGAACGGGACGCATGAACATTGCCTGGCCGAGCCAACCGCTCCTGTCAGCCCGTCCCGACCATCGCACTCACCGACGAACCAAGCCGGCGCAAGGATGGCATTGACTACGGGCGGCGCGGACTCTGGGTTGTCGTCGTCGCTAACAAAAGCCGCATTACCGTCGTCCCTCCGCGACAACACCGGCTCGCCTAAGGGGGCGGCCGATGATGTGCCTGACATTGCACCCAGAAAACTAGTCGTGGCGCGCTAGGCCATCATCCTGAATCGAGCTCCGAGACAAAAAAAGCCCTGACACACTCCCTGCGCTGACGGTGCTAGCAGCCTGAAGCAAGTGAGTTTGATATGCTTCGAGCTGTGTTTGATAATGGGTTCGTCTATGGCGCGTGTGCAATCAGCCTTCGAGCAAAACCTGGCCTTTTCAGTTGGCGCCGATGCAGCGCAAATTCCTCTATTCCCCGCAAGCCACACAACAAAAACGACTAGACGACGTATTACGCTAAATTTAATACGCCGCTCGCTTATCTGTCGGGCGCTGGCCACCCGGGTTCGTAATTTCGCGCTCGGTGTCGGAGCTTGGAAGCGCAAAAAGTTGCGGAGTGGCTGTTTGTCCGACTGAAAGGAATGGGGCGCAGAGATCCTTACGAGGTGAGCACCACCTGGCGCGGGAAACGCTGGGGGGGAGTCCGGCCCCCTTGGCAACCCCCGCCCTGGCGGCACCCGTGACCTGAGCTGCGCGCTGTAGGCGCGCCTGACGCCCTGTCGCCACATCCCCACCCGCACCCCCGCGCCCTCCTCGTCACCAGGGAGATGCGCCGTCCGGCCCGGGCGGCGCCTTCAAGATGATGTCACTGCTGGGGCACTCGCGGCACCAGTCGTCGGGCACCGTGGGTGGGTGGCGGGCAGGGTGGGTGGCGGTGATGTAGGGCACGCGGCGGTGGGAGCGAGGTCAGAGGGGCCGGCAGCGGCACGGGGGCATGGAGGCAGGCATGGAGGCAGGCAGCGCGCGGGCAGCGGTGTGTGGGCTGGGGGGTTGGCAAGATTTGGGTCTGGTTTGGGTCTGGTTCAGCCTGGGCTCCCCCTCGTGGCTCCCCCTCCCCTCACCCCCCTCACCCCCATCCCCTCCAAAGGCTTCTTCATCAAGTCGCTGTCGGTGTCGGCCTGCAGCTCTGTGGTGTTCGGCATCAGCAGCTACATGTGCCTGTCCTGGGCGCTGGGGCCGGTGCTGCCCTTCCTGGTGCGTGTGTGTGTGTGTGTGTGTGTGTGTGTGTGTGTGTGTGTGTGTGTGTGTGTGTGTGTGTGTGTGTGTGTGTGTGTGTGTGTGTGTGTATGTGTGTGTGTGTGTGTGTGTGTAACTACGTTTTACAGTTGCTTGATAGAACCTCGTGATCGAGTGTCCTGAACAACTAACCAGCGCTGGAGCCAGGCTCCAGCACAGTAGTG
Source organism: Chlamydomonas incerta (assembly GCA_016834605.1). NCBI lineage: Eukaryota > Viridiplantae > Chlorophyta > Chlorophyceae > Chlamydomonadales > Chlamydomonadaceae > Chlamydomonas > Chlamydomonas incerta. The sequence goes on from JAEHOC010000076.1 coordinate 272,002, forward strand.
TTCGCATAGTCTGGTAGCGCTCCCAAGCGGTAGTCTCCCAAGCATATGCGCGAAGTTGCGGAGTAACCCGCCGTTTCTGCCCTGTTGGCATACCCTCATCGACTTCTGTGAGCCGGCACTGTCGCTATGCATTGTTTGTTCGACTAGCAATAGGTCATGCACCAAACCAAGTCAGGCACACGTAGTCGAGGCAACTGCACAGCAAGCACACTGGGGCACAACCGAAGTCCTTCCCTCACAGGGCAGAGTACGCCTATGGGCAGCCACAAAATGAGAAGAGGTCTGATTGCCATGCCGTCAATGTCCTAGCGTCGCCGTCACGCCAACCCTAGCCTCCACTAGCCTCGAAACCCTACACAGCGCGCGCCGCTCTCAGTGATCCGCCGTATGCATTACTGCATTGTGTGTACGCGGCGCCGGTCCCCCTCCTCAGTCACAATATCCGTTCCCCGCCAGTACGGCTGCAGCCCCCGTTCCACAAGGCTGTCGAACTGGGCTTGCCTCGCGCGCCTGGCTGTGCGCCCCTCCGGCGTTAGGAAAGGCGCCACCGTCACGCCTGCGGTGTGTTTTATCCGCGCAGCAGCCCGGATGAGAGCTGCCCGCTGATCCCTGGTCACCACCACCTCCACATTCCAGACACGACCCGTGCCACTAGCGCGCCAGCGACGCTCATACATGCCGACCGGACCCTCTCCCAGGCCCAGAGCAGTGAAGTCGCCGCGCACCATTTCCGCCGCCTGCTCGCTGCTCACGCCGCGGAACAGAAGTTTGTTGGCCGCCACCGCGTGTGTGTGTAACTACGGTTTCCACGGTTGACTGATCGAGTCTCGTGATCGAGTACTCGGGACAACCAGCAAACAACGGGCGCTCCAGGCTCTCGTTGCTGCTACCACGCGCCTCTCCTGCCCAGAGCGCATCCTGCTCTGGAGTCCACCGGAGAGAACGCACCAACCCCGGGCCACACCAGTAACCTCAGCTGGGTTACTCCTGACCAAAACGCCGCAGGGCCCAGCGGGCTAACCACCTCTAGGCAACGGCAAGGCACACCAGAGCACACCATCTAACACCCACCACCGCACGCACACGCACGCACACGCACACGCACGCACACGTGTGTGTGTGTGTGTGTGTGTGTGTAGTTTTTTCCAATTCCCAAATCAACCCACCTGTGTATGGGGGGGCGGCGTGTAGGGGTTGGGGGCGGGGGCGGGTTGGGGGCGGGGCGGGGGTTGGGCGTGTGGGCGTGTGGGTGGTGCGGCTGGCACAAAGCCCCTGCAGGAGACGGGCACGCACACACGTTACCCAGCACGCCCCGCCACCCGCCCGCTGCTTACCCGGCCCCCACATTCGTGCCATCATTACAACCTCCTCCCCCTCCCCCCCACACACAGGGCGGCTCGGCGTTTGGGTTCGTGGGCGGGCTGGTGCACCGATACCGCGTGGACCTGGACGAGGTGGGGGCGGGGTGGGGTGGGGTGGGTGATGGTTGGGTTGGGGTTGTGGGTGTGGGCGGGTAGCCCATTCCAGTCCTAAGATCAGCCATTGCCATACTATGGCAGGGGGCAGGGGTGGGGGCAAAAGGAGGGACAGGGAGGGACAGGGAGACGCCGGGAGGGGCAGTTGATGGGGAGAGTGGGAGGGAGACAGATGCAATGCTATGGTGTTTGCAACGAAAGGCAAGGAAGGGGCTGTAAGCGAGGCAGCGTGAGGGACATGACGGGCGGGCTTTCGCCGCCATTTCCACCCACCCACCCAACCCACCCACCCCTCGGTTGCTTTGGGTTCTGAAATCAAGTACCCTCCCCACCACCCACCCACAGGCCCAGCTGATGACCGCCCGCTACCCGCGGGTCATTGAACACCACGTGCGACTGGTGGGGCCGGGGGGGAAGAGGAAGGGGAAGGGGGGGTAGTTTATTCCAGAAACCGAAGCGAATCGACCAAGAGAACCCAAACCAGCCAGCCCAGCCCAGAGCGCGGAGGTGGTGTGGCCTTAACCTTTGGGTCTCGGGCGCCCTTGACCTTGAATCTTCAGTCTTGTCGACGTTGTTGTCGGTAGCCGTGGATGGCACCCAGGCTCGCGCGCGCACGTCCCCACCCCGTTAGCTAAATTGCGCGATTCAATCGCAATACTCACCTGCTTGGGACCAGGGGGCCGGGGGGGAGGGGGGCAGGAGGCGAGGATGTGCCGGGTGTGTCTCGGGGGCTTGGGGCTGTGTGTGCCTCGCTCCCGTGGGCCCCCGCCTGCCAGCAGAGACACAGCCTGCGTGCGTCGCGCCGCATCTCACACACACGACACACACGAGGCACACGTGCACCTGGTTCTCGCTGGCCTCTCCTCTCAAGAATTGAACGCCTTTACTGCCCTGCCGCCTCACTGCCCTGCCCCCGCGCTGTGCAGGTTGAGCCCATGGAGCTCCACTGTGAGTGAAAGGGGGCTGGGCGGGGTTTGGACGTGCTGCGCGCCTGGGGATCGCGTGTGCGTGCGTGCGTATGCTTTGTGTGCGCGCATGCATGGAACGCCGTCGGCTCCCCTCCCCTTTGCGCCACGCCTTTCCCCACAGCCTCGCCTCCGCTCCCGCTCCCGGCTTCTGGGCATGAGTGCCATGCGCGCGCCGCTGGCCAACCGCTGCACTGCACTGCACTGCACTGCACTGCACTGCACTGCACTGCACTGCACTGCGCGTCTGCCCGACACATCCCGTTCTGCTCCCGCTCCACCCAACCCCGCACCCGGTCCCCCTCCCCTCACCTCACCTCCTCACCCCTCCCTCCCCTCTCCCCCTACACCCGCCCCCTACGCCCGCGACAGCCACCGGGTTCGAGTCCTGGCTGTCGGGCGTGCCTCGCAGCCTCAAGCGGCAGGGCGTGCTGGTGGCGGCGCTGTACTCGGCCTCGGACACCATCAGCAAGCTGCAGGTGGGTGGGGGTTGGGGGGTTGGGGTTGAGTTGGGGGCGGGGAGACGGTGTGTGGGGTGGTGATGGTGGGGTAGTTCATTCCAGAACCCAAAGCAACCGACCGAGTGAACCCAGGTGGGGCTTGGGAGGGAGCCGTCCATATGGCGGTTGCATCGGCGGGGGTGTTCACGTTTGGGGACTGCAACTGCAAGTGGACCGATCCACAAGGCCCGCCAGGGCGCTCGGAACGTGCGTGTTGGGGTTGAGAGCCGCCCCCGCACCGATGGTGTCGCGGGCAGGGCCGCACGGCGCGGGTCTTTCGCGTGCCGCACGACACCCACACGCTGGCATGCTGGCATAATGACATGCAAGACTCTGCACTCGCAACCCTCGGACACACCACCCACCTCAAACGCCTCCACTCCACTCCAGGAGGAGGAGGAGGAGCGGATTCTGGAGGAGAGCTACCGCGGGGCGGCGGCCGCAGCCGGAGACGAGTGAGGGGGCGGCGGCGGCAGCCGGAGACGAGTGAGAGGGCGGCGGCGGCGGCAGCAGCAGCTGGCGTTGGAGCAAGGATTGGGAGGGGTAGTGCGTATGAGAGTGCTCATGGCGGGGGGGGCACATCACTCTTGCCGCTTGGTGTGCAGACCGGGCGTGTGCATGCGTGACCCCGGGGCATGGCGGACATCCGTTGTTCGGGGGAAGGGTGTCACTTGGCTGTTTTGCGCTCGTGCCTGTGAACTGCGTGCGCGCATGTATACTGTTTTTCATTACTGCGCGAGGACTGAGGGGGTGGGGAGGGGCGGGGGTTCGGCACATACAGGTGACCCGCGAAGCCGTGATCAATCCGTTCGAAACTGCACGCGCCGTGACTTGATCTATACTGGCACAAGCACACAACCGGTATTATCGTATGTATTGCTGGATACTGGCGATTTGTTTGCGTGGACAAGGAATGCGGAAGCTGTGGGGGTGGGGGTGGAGGGGGGCTCCTGGGTCGAGGTCGCCGCGCAGGGGTGTCCGACGAGTGTGCCACTGCTGGCACTCAAAACACAGCTCGAACCGAAGCTCGTTGGTCTTGTTAACCTTGAGACGACCCGCTGTAAATGCTGAGCTCTTCTATTAGGCCCCTAGCTGCTAGGCTACCGAAGCCACGAGGCTCAGGGCTTCGCATTTCGTCGCGACCGCGACCTCGCAGCATGGCGACAGCTGCGGCGTCCGGTGACGATTCTTGGCGAGCAAATATCATAGAGGATGATGCCGAAGTCGCCAAGCTTGTGCGCAGCTTTAAGAAGGTCGCGGTGCTCGGCATCAAGACCGAGCGCCAGGCCGATCAGCCCGCGTTCTACGTCGCGGAGTTCTTGAAGAATGCGGGCGTGCAGGTAGGAGAAGCGACGAGAAGGAGCAACGAAAGTGCGTTCCAACTTCCGCCGCGTGAGCCCCGCCCTAACTTGCCGCACGCGTCTGCCCTCCTCCCCACCCCGCACAGGTGGTGCCGGTGCCGGTGAGTCTGGCACACGTTAGTCCCTTTCATCCGCCCCCGCATGCCATGCCTGGGGTTACCGCCGTGGGCGCTCTCTGCAGCGTCGACACACACACCGCGTCACAGTCGTCACCGCGACAGTGCAACCCCGAATCCTGTCGCTTATTTCCTCCACCCATCCAACCTTGGCTCTCCCTTCCTTCGCCGCTAAACCCTCCTAAGCCCCCCTAGCCCTAAAGCCCCCTAACCCCCCCTGCAACCCCCCTCCCCTCCCTGCCCGCAGACCTACTACCCCGACGTGACGGCCATCCTGGGAGCGCCCGTGTTCCGCACCATTGCGGCGGCGGCGGCGGCCGAGGGCGCCCTGGACTGCGTGGACGTGTTCAGGTGCGGCGCCGGTTAGGGGGCGGGGGTGGTTAAGGAGGTTGCGGGACGTGGGTTGCGGGGTGTGGGGGTTGCAAAAGATGGTAGGAGAAGTGTAGCAGGGCAGACAGCAGGGGTGGGTTGTGGAAACTACCAGCCCAATTCCACGCAAGCCCAAACCAAGCCCGGGGGGCCAACGAGGCGCGGGCGAAGAGGCGAGCTCGGCGGGTGGCGACGGCACTGGTGGTGGCAGCGGCGGGCCGGGTAGGGGTCCGCGTCGGATGGGGGTCAAAATGATGGCGGAAGCGCAGGCCGCAGCCTGCAGCCCGCAGGGGCGGCTGTGGGTCGTGTGGGGTTGCGGGTGCTGGGTGCTCCAGGCGCTCCAAGCGCCCCTGACCTGCCGGCGCTGCCTGCGATTGTGTGTCTCTCTCTGTTCCACATGAAAACTCGCCCGTCCTCGCGGCCGCCCGTGGCCCCCACTGTCTCCGAGCGCCGCCGCCGCCCCCACGTTCGCAATGGTTGCTTGGGACGTTACGCGCTCAGCACCCGCCCCAAACACACACATACACACGCGCGCTTGCACACGCAGGCGCCCCTCCGACGTCGAGTCGCATGTGCCCGACATCCTGGCCGCCGTCCCGCGCCCCCGGGTGGTGTGGCTGCAGTCCGGCATCCGCTGCCCGCCGGCGGAGGAGGCGCTGGCGCGCGCGGGCGTGGCGGTGGTCGCGGACCGCTGCCTCATGGTGGAGCACCGCGCGGCGGGCAGCAGGCTGTAGCGAGCCGCAGGCGGCAGACTGTAGCGTGGCGCGGGCGGCTGGCTGTAGCGAGGCGCAGGCGGCGGGCGGCCGGGCGGCCGGCCGGACTGGTGCGTTGGGGTTGGGGCGGGGTTGCGCGTGGGGGCACCGTCCGGTGCGGTCGCCTTCAGCTCGGGAACTTAATAGGTTGCGGCGGCTGCGCTCATTCGCATTGGGCCTATGACACGTGCTGCTAATGTGCCGGTGAATATCGCAGACACCAGGGATGCTAGTTGCTGTCCAGGTTGCTGTTTCCGGCGGAGGGTGTGGTGATTGGCTACCTACCCAGGGGATGTGTTTTTTCACAGCACGCCCGTGCTTTGTCAGTAACCGGGTGTTGTTATGTGTGTTGTCAAGCAGCAAAGCTCGTGTGTTGTCCAGTCAAGCGAAGCTTGGAAGGTCCTCTTCGGGGTTCGCGCCGGTTAGGAAAACCGTTTTGGACCCATGCACACGAACGAGGAGCTTGATTTGGCCTGCGTTAGGTGTATAAAGATTGCATGTCGCTTTGTTCTGCAGATCGGGGAGGAGAGTTGTGGGCCGAACCGCTTTGCCTAAGGTGACGCCGCGGCGAATACCACTCAAACGTCGCCGGCCGGTGCCACACATCATTTAAGTTGAATGATAGCACAGTATACTTAGACGCCAGGTTCACGCGCGTGTTTATGCTTCAGCGCACGCCGCATGGCGCCAGCTATTAAGGTGACAGCCATCGCGCTCGGCGCGCTCGCCGTTGTGCTGGCCTGGCGCGGGGCAGAGGCGTATCCACGCTTCTGGTATGATCGGAACTACCTGGTTGAATATGGCTACGGCCCGGAGAACGGCCTGGACTGGTCGGTGTTCCCGGCCCTCAGCTGCACCAATTACCCCGACAAGGCGTACATGCAGTTCTACCCACAGCACGGCACCCCCTTCGCGGACAGGTGGGCCGTTTGGAGACTACTCCGCCTGGGTGCGGCGCGTGGTGCTGGGCGATACGGCTGTGGCGTGCCACTCTAGCGCATGCACCCAGGGGGGGTCACCCACCCGGCCACCCCCTCCCCGGCAGTCCCCGACCCCCGCAGCCTTCAGCAGTTCAGCATTACCTGCACTCTGCAGGCGCCCCTCCTATTCGCCCCTTGACCCATCACGTCTCAAACCTTAAGCCTCGATCCAACCCTTCCAACCTGCTGCCGCTGCAGCACCATCGGCCTGTCCTTCGCGCTGCCCGGGGGCGCGGCCGTCACAGCGCTGTGCCCTGGCGCCACGCACACACTGACGGTGAGACACGGGCGGGACACGGCCGGGAGCGAGGGAGCGGTGGCAAGCGGCCGGGGGCGAGGGAGCGGCAGGTGGCGGCCGGGACCGCGAGAGCGGCGGCAGGCGGCCGGGAGCGAGGGAGCGGCAGGTGGCGGCCGGGACCGCGAGAGCGGCGGCAGGCGGCCGGGAGCGAGGGAGCGGCAGGTGGCGGCCGGGAGCGAGGGAGCGGCGGCAGGTGGCCGGGAGCGAGGGGGCGGCAGGCGGCTGCGGCCGGGGGCGAGGAAGCGGCAGGTGGCGGCCCGGAGCGAGGGAGCGGCGGCAGGCGGCCGGGAGCGGGGGAGCGGCAGGCGGGCGGCAGGCGGCCGGGAGCGAGGGAGCGAGGGCATCCAGGGCATGGCGTGGGAGTGGGTGTGGCCTCGTTATCCGTGTGTGGGGTGGCGGCGGCTCCTGCTGCTGATGGCGGCGGTGCGGCGCCGTGCCCATAACGGGCGTTGCGTGGTGGGCGGGACGAAGAGTTGAAGTTCAATGCCAGGTTGTTTGACGTGTTTGCATCGCATTCGACAGCGCCAGCGACGCGCGCCAGCAGGTCCACCCGCAGCCTGCGGCTGGGGCCTATCTCCCCTCAGGCTCCCCGCTACCCTGTATTGCCTCAAACTGCACCTGCTTGTCCCTTGTCTAGTTTCGCTTGGGTTTAGATTGGGCTGGTGTTTACAACCCCACCCCAACCCCGTTGTGCCCCGGCCGCCACGTCCTGTCCACCCCCCACCGTCTACCACTTCCTTAACTAATGATGAATGTAACCCCCACCCCCGTTCCATGCCGCAGGTGTCCTTCGGCGCCGCCCGGCGCCTGGCGCTGCTGACCACCGACCCGCCCAACGTGGCCGCGTTCACCTCACCCGCGCCGCCCACACCCGACTGGTGCGTGGGTAGTGCCCTGTGACCTCACTGACCTGCGACCTGTGCGCTGGCTTGAAGGAGCTGGGGGAGGAGTTATGGACCAATGGCTATTTGCGGCCCATAACGCACGTACGCCAGCCCTGCAAGACACGCTCCAGCCTATTAACACTGCCGCGTGACCCCATCCCTCTTCGCACCCGCACAGCCCCGGCCGCCTGGACCTGGGTGGGTCCGTCAACTTCGGCGCGGCCACCTCCTTCACCGCCACCTTCATAGTGCCCTGCAGCGCCTCAGGTAATAAAGTGGTGGTGGGGTGCCAGTGTGCCACACGCCATGACGCGGTGGCTGTACGGCGCTCTCCGATCTCGACTGCGCTGCACAAGTGCAGGTTCACCCCTTGTGACCCGAACTGCCAAGTCTGCTCCTCCGTCCCGCCCCACTGCACGTTCGCCCAGCAACTCTTGCCTTGCTCTCGCCCCTGCGGACGGGATGCCGCACCCATGCCGCCGCCATCGCCACCGCACCACACACGCAGGTAGCTCGGTGGTCTTCTCCGTGACCAGCGCTGGCTCCGCCCCCCTGAGCGCCCGCCGCTGGGCCCAGGCCGCCGCGACCCTGCCCGTGGCCGACGCGGCCTCGGCGCAGTGCACGGCCGTGTCGACGGCCTGCGCGCCCGCCGCGGCCGAGCCCGCCCCCGCGGCCGAGCCCTCGCCCTCCCCCGCGGCCGAGCCCTCCCCCGCGGCCGAGCCCTCGCCCTCCCCCGCGGCCGAGCCCTCCCCCGCGGCCGAGCCCTCGCCCTCTCCCGCGCCGGCTCCGGTTCCGGCTCCCCGCTGCACGCCCAGCCCCCTGGGATACGCCTGCATGGCCGCAGCCGTGAGTCAGCGTGGTGGCGGTGGGGTGGGGAGGGGCCCAGGGCAGGTCATGGGGGCTGGTGGCGATGTGCCAGGACGGCAGGTGGGCGTGGGCCTGGAGTGTGTAGGTCTGATTAAACAGAAGGGGCCCCGATGGCAACGCGCTGAGTGTGCGGTGCGTGATACCTCCCCCTTCCCTCCCACCCTCCCTCCCTTTCTGATCTACCAAATTGAATTCAATGTCTCCTCTTTTCCGCCATCCTCATCGTCACCCCCCCCACCCCCAGGGCGGCGTGACGCTGCACTGGACCGTCAACACGCCCTCCGCCCCGCCCAACGCCTGCACCGGCATGGGCAGCGCCGGCAAGACCGTGCTGGCGGTGAGGCGGGCGGGCGCTCCCGGCAGGTCGCTATGATTGGACAAGTAGGGTGGGCTTTCGACCCCGCTTGCTTGTTCTTGCCCTCTGACCACCAATGCACGCACGCCCTTCACACGTGCCTTTCCGCCCTCCGCCATCGCCCCACCCCGCAGGCCGGCGACGTGGCCACTGACGGCACCATCCACATGGCCGTGCAGGCCGCCACCAGCGGGTGGGTGGGGCGGCGGGGGCGGGGGCGGGGGCTTAACGTCCAGATTGCGTAGCCCCACGCAGCAGCGTGAGGGCGTCTGTTTGGGCCGCCACGCGCGAGGGAGCATCCCCCGCATCTTCAGCGGTGTTTCCTGGATTCCACGAGGTTTGGGCCGCCATTCATGTCGTGCGGCTGCGGCGCCATTGGTGCCCTCTACAGCTCCCTAGTCAACTGGGTGGGGCCCAACCCGCGGCTCGACGTAACCAAGCATGCATGGAACCGCCCCGCACGCGCAGCTACGTGGCGATCGCCTTCCCCGTGCGCCCCGGCTCCATGGCGCCAGCCGACATCGTGCTGGGCTGGGCGGGGCCGGCCGGCGCCTCCATCCGCGCCTTCTACACCATGGTGCGGTCTGGGGTGCGGGGTGTGGCGTGTGGTTTGGTATGGCAGGGTGGGCCGCTGAGGGCTGGGCTGGGCTGGTCTGGTGCCTGTCGACCCTGGGTACCTTCACTGGGTGCCTGGCGACCCTGGGGGCATGGAGCTGGTGCCGGCTGTCGGTTGGAGTACCGCGTATTGGCCGGGCTTGGCGATCGGGTCGGGGCTGTCTTTTGTTTTGCTGCCGGCCCTCGGGCTGGCTGGACTGGATGTGCTTTGTGCTGTGTGCTGCGTGCTGCGGCGTGGCGTGAGGCGTGCGTGAGGCGTGCGTGAGGCGTGAGCAAGCTGCCGGCGGGGCCGCTCGGGACCGTCACACATACATCTGTAGTGCCCTCGGGCTGTGTGCTGTGCGCTGCGGTGTGTGAGTGGCTTGAGAGCGAGCTGGGACCCGCCCACCCCCACCTGCTTCACAAGATGCCGCCCTTCACACTGCCCACACGCCCTCCGCGCTGCCCATGCACACACGCACACACGCACACGCGCCGTGCAGTACCAAGGCCTGGAAGCAGGCAACGCGCTGCCCGGCACCCGTGACTGGTCGTACGACAAGGGTGTCATGGAGGTGAGGAGGGAGTCGTGGGGTGGGGTGGGGAGGGATGGGGGTGCCTGACCCACATGCCGCCGCTTCCCGCGTCCTGCCATTTCACATTTGCGTCTGACAAGGTCCCAATCCCTTTCTCGCCATGCCGCACCTTGCCGCCCACCCCACAGTCTGGCGGCATCACCACCATTTGCTTCAGCCGCCGCCTTCGCGAGCCGCGCGCCCTGGCCTCACCCGACCTGCGCGCCGCGGGAGGCCTCACCCCCTCCGCCGCAGCGCCCCAGATGGGTTTCAACTGGGCCACATTCCCACAGGTGCGTGTGTGAGAGCGCTTGCTGGGGATGTGCATTAAAGAGAACGGACGCCCAGATATGCGCCCGGAGTCACGTGTCTGCGTGTGTGCGTGTCAGGGTGGCAGGGGGGTGCCACGGCGCTGTCGACTGGTTGTGCCGTACGTGCCGTGTGCGGCGCTAGCTGGTATGGGACCCGCCCACACGCCCACACGTGCCCGCCCACACCCCAGCGCCAACGCCTCCCTCACCCGGCCCACAACGCGGTTCGCCGCCCCTTCTCACCTGACTGACCGGCACGCGACCTCACACATCACCGCCGCCTCTACCACCACCACCACCACCTCCACCGCCTCCACCTCCCACCACATCCTCCCCAACAGGACCGCCTGGCGCAGCACCTGGGCCGTACCGTGGGCGGCTTCTATATGGACATCGCGGTGGCAGCCGCCGCCGCCCCGGACCCGGAGCAGCCACCCCCGCCACCTCCTCCGTCGCCACCTCCTCCCTCGCCACCTCCTCCCTCGCCACCTCCTCCCTCGCCACCTCCTCCCTCGCCACCGCCCTCGCAACCGCCCTCGCCGCCGCCCTCACCACCGCCCTCGCCACCCCCGCCAACATCACCGCCCCCGCCGTCCTCGCCACCCCCGCCGTCCTCGCGGCCCCCCTCGGCTGCTCCCAAGCCCTCGCCCTCACCCAGCTCGCGCACGGCTGCAAAGCCGCCGCCGCGCCGCAGCCCGCCGCCGCGCATCCGTCTCCGTGCAGCACCGCGCAAACGGGTCAGCTAGGCCGTCAGGAGCGGCTGCTGCTGCGGTCGCCGACCAGCGCCCAGCAGCGGCAAGATGTGGCGGCGGGTGCGGCGGGTGCGGTGGTTACTGTGAACCCATCCCGTAAGACAACATCGGCGCTGAGAGGAGAAACTGCAGCGGGTGCGGCGGGTGCGGTGGGTGTCGTGGGCGCGCCGGGTGCCGTGAGTGAGAAAGTGGCTTTCTTGCATCGAATTGCCTTACGTGGCGCGGCCATATGGCCGTTTGCGGACCTTGATTGGGTTGGGTCCCACAGCAGTGAATTGGTGGGACAGTTGTGCTTTTAGTGTAGGGATAGGGATAGCGCCGTTTGGCAAGCACTAGCAGCCTTCACGGCCGCGGCCGCGTGGCATTGGTCTGCCCCGCGTGCTGAAAGCAGAGCCGGGTAACGGCAGATAGCCGGCGAACCCAACCTTACTTGTTGTGCGTACATAATGTGCACGCAATTGATTGCGATATCTCAGGGTTTGGTGTGGGATGAGTGGGTGGGTGTGACCACGGTCCATCGTGGCCATGCGAGATTGGCGTCAGTGGACGGGGGGAGCAAGGCACGAGCGGCTTAACGTTGCACGGATGGATGATTTGGGTGCGTCCCTAAACTCCTGAGCGAGTGTGTTCGGCTTGCGGTGGGGCGGATCAGGCTGCGGCGCAGTGCCTTGGCCTGGGCGGTACGGTACACGGAGTACTGCCGGATCCTGAAGTTTGTGTATGGGAACCACGCCCATTGAACTGTAATTGCCGACTTCTTGTTGATGGGCGGTCAAAAGATTACTGCAAATAGCTGCTGCGAAGTGGCATGGCAGGGAGTCAGCCGCTGTGAAGTTGTGGCGAAGCGACGCACTTTTATACGGTTACAGAAATTAGTATACCTTAATTATGGCTATACGAAACTTCACTATATACTAGTAATTAACCTTTCACAGTCCAGGCTGCGCTACAGGTTTTTAGGCCCAAAACACGCCTTAGCGTTGCTGAAACAGCTATGACCATGGCGCCGCTCGTCGCACTCCTGGCGCTGCTGGCCTGGCGGGGGGCAGAGGCGTATCCACGCTTTTGGTATGACCGGAATTATCTGGTCGACTACGGTTACGGCCCCGAGAACGGCCTGGACTGGTCGGTGTTCCCGGCCGTCACCTGCACCAATTACCCCGACAAGGCATACAATGGGTTCTACCCACAGCACGGCACCCCCTTCGCGGACAGGTGAGGCATGCGGTACAGCCCTAGCCGTTGTCCGCTTGGTGCTGGGATGCAATACGGTTGTGGCGTGCCCGGACGCGTGCCATTCGAGCGCATGCATCCACGGGTGGTCAGCCTCCCCCCCTCCCCGGCCCCCGCCGCCTTCAGCATCACCTGCAGGCACCCCGCCCATTCCCCCATTCACCCATTACGTTGTAAGCCCCAATCCAACCCTTCCGACCTGCTGCCGCTGCAGCACCATCGGCCTGTCCGTCGCGCTGCCCGGGGGCGCGGCCGTCACTGCGCTCTGCCCCGGTGCCACGCACACTATGACGGTGAGGGGGACGGCAGGCGTCAGGCGGCTGGGAGCGAGGGAACGGCGTCAGGCGGCTGGGAGCGAGGGAACGGCGTCAGGCGGCTGGGAGCGAGGGAACGGCGTCAGGCGGCTGGGAGCGAGGGAACGGCGTCAGGCGGCTGGGAGCGAGGGAACGGCGTCAGGCGGCTGGGAGCGAGGGAACGGCGTCAGGCGGCCGGGAGCGAGGGAACGGCGGCAGGCGGCTGGGAGCGAGGGAACGGCGTCAGGCGGCTGGGAGCGAGGGAACGGCGGCAGGCGGCTGGGAGCGAGGGAACGGCGTCAGGCGGCTGGGAGCGAGGGAACGGCGTCAGGCGGCTGGGAGCGAGGGAACGGCGTCAGGCGGCCGGGAGCGAGGGAACGGCGGCAGGCGGCTGGGAGCGAGGGAACGGCGTCAGGCGGCTGGGAGCGAGGGAACGGCGTCAGGCGGCTGGGAGCGAGGGAACGGCGTCAGGCGGCTGGGAGCGAGGGAACGGCGTCAGGCGGCTGGGAGCGAGGGAACGGCGTCAGGCGGCTGGGAGCGAGGGAACGGCGTCAGGCGGCCGGGAGCGAGGGAACGGCGGCAGGCGGCCGGGAGCGAGGGAACGGCGGCAGGCGGCTGGGAGCGAGGGAACGGCGTCAGGCGGCTGGGAGCGAGGGAACGGCGTCAGGCGGCTGGGAGCGAGGGAACGGCGTCAGGCGGCTGGGAGCGAGGGAACGGCGTCAGGCGGCTGGGAGCGAGGGAACGGCGTCAGGCGGCTGGGAGCGAGGGAACGGCGTCAGGCGGCTGGGAGCGAGGGAACGGCGTCAGGCGGCTGGGAGCGAGGGAACGGCGTCAGGCGGCTGGGAGCGAGGGAACGGCGTCAGGCGGCTGGGAGCGAGGGAGCGGCGTCAGGCGGCTGGGAGCTTGGGAACGGCGTCAGGCGGCTGGGAGCGAGGGAACGGCGTCAGGCGGCTGGGAGCGAGGGAACGGCGTCAGGCGGCTGGGAGCGAGGGAACGGCGGCAGGCGGCTGGGAGCGAGGGAGCGGCGTCAGGCGGCTGGGAGCGAGGGAACGGCGTCAGGCGGCTGGGAGCGAGGGAGCGGCGTCAGGCGGCTGGGAGCGAGGGAACGGCGTCAGGCGGCTGGGAGCGAGGGAACGGCGTCAGGCGGCTGGGAGCGAGGGAACGGCGTCAGGCGGCTGGGAGCGAGGGAACGGCGGCAGGCGGCTGGGAGCGAGGGAGCGGCGTCAGGCGGCTGGGAGCGAGGGAACGGCGTCAGGCGGCTGGGAGCGAGGGAACGGCGTCAGGCGGCTGGGAGCGAGGGAACGGCGTCAGGCGGCTGGGAGCGAGGGAACGGCGGCAGGCGGCTGGGAGCGAGGGAGCGGCGTCAGGCGGCTGGGAGCGAGGGAACGGCGGCAGGCGGCTGGGAGCGAGGGAGCGGCGTCAGGCGGCTGGGAGCGAGGGAACGGCGGCAGGCGGCTGGGAGCGAGGGAACGGCGTCAGGCGGCTGGGAGCGAGGGAGCGGCGTCAGGCGGCTGGGAGCGAGGGAACGGCGTCAGGCGGCTGGGAGCGAGGGAACGGCGGCAGGCGGCTGGGAGCGAGGGAGCGGCGTCAGGCGGCTGGGAGCGAGGGAACGGCGTCAGGCGGCTGGGAGCGAGGGAACGGCGGCAGGCGGCTGGGAGCGAGGGAGCGGCGTCAGGCGGCTGGGAGCGAGGGAACGGCGTCAGGCGGCTGGGAGCGAGGGAACGGCGTCAGGCGGCCGGGAGCGAGGGAGCGGCGTCAGGCGGCTGGGAGCGAGGGAACGGCGTCAGGCGGCTGGGAGCGAGGGAACGGCGTCAGGCGGCCGGGAGCGAGGGAACGGCGTCAGGCGGCCGGGAGCGAGGGAACGGCGTCAGGCGGCTGGGAGCGAGGGAACGGCGTCAGGCGGCTGGGAGCGAGGGAACGGCGTCAGGCGGCCGGGAGCGAGGGAACGGCGTCAGGCGGCTGGGAGCGAGGGAACGGCGTCAGGCGGCTGGGAGCGAGGGAACGGCGTCAGGCGGCTGGGAGCGAGGGAACGGCGTCAGGCGGCTGGGAGCGAGGGAACGGCGTCAGGCGGCCGGGAGCGAGGGAACGGCGTCAGGCGGCTGGGAGCGAGGGAACGGCGTCAGGCGGCTGGGAGCGAGGGAACGGCGTCAGGCGGCCGGGAGCGAGGGAACGGCGTCAGGCGGCTGGGAGCGAGGGAACGGCGTCAGGCGGCTGGGAGCGAGGGAACGGCGTCAGGCGGCTGGGAGCGAGGGAACGGCGTCAGGCGGCTGGGAGCGAGGGAACGGCGTCAGGCGGCCGGGAGCGAGGGAACGGCGTCAGGCGGCTGGGAGCGAGGGAACGGCGTCAGGCGGCTGGGAGCGAGGGAACGGCGTCAGGCGGCCGGGAGCGAGGGAACGGCGTCAGGCGGCTGGGAGCGAGGGAACGGCGTCAGGCGGCTGGGAGCGAGGGAACGGCGTCAGGCGGCCGGGAGCGAGGGAACGGCGTCAGGCGGCCGGGAGCGAGGGAACGGCGTCAGGCGGCTGGGAGCGAGGGAACGGCGTCAGGCGGCTGGGAGCGAGGGAACGGCGTCAGGCGGCTGGGAGCGAGGGAACGGCGTCAGGCGGCTGGGAGCGAGGGAACGGCGTCAGGCGGCTGGGAGCGAGGGAACGGCGTCAGGCGGCTGGGAGCGAGGGAACGGCGTCAGGCGGCTGGGAGCGAGGGAACGGCGTCAGGCGGCTGGGAGCGAGGGATGCATGCAGGGCATGGCGTGGGAGTGGGTGTGGCCTTGTTACGCCTTGTGCGGGGTGGCGGAGGCTCGGCTGCTGCCGGCGGCGGTGCGGTGCGGCGCGCACCCCTGCGGTCACCCGGCCGAACCTTTACTCCGCACAATGAAACACAAGCGCAAGCACTCGCGGCCAGACAGGAGCTAGGACGGCCACCTCTCACGTTCCATGCAATACCTGTACGGTACCTCCGCATCTTATCTGTGAACCGGAGTGGAGCACTCGACGCGTCTTGAATTCGCATTCGCTAACAAACACAACGCTAACCGCCCCATCCCCCCCTTCCCTGCCGCAGGTGTCCTTCGGCGCCGCCCGGCGCCTGGCGTTGCTGACCACCGACCCGCCCAACGTAGCTGCGTTCACCTCGCCCGCGCCGCCCACACCCGACTGGTGCGTGGCAGACTGTGACCTGTGAGGCTGTGACCTGTGAGCTTGCTTGAAAGCGCTTGGGTAAGGGCCTGTAGAATGCTGCGAGGGGTGAGGGGCACGCGCACTTACTTGCTAGTACTCCCCCTCGCTCCACCTACGTATCGGGCGCCGATTCTTCCTGCACCCGCAGCCCCGGCCGCCTGGACCTGGGTGGCTCCGTCAGCTCCGGCGCCGCCACCTCTTTCAGCGCCACCTTCACTGTGCCCTGCAGCGCCAAGGGTGAGCAGATGGCGCAGGCTGCAAGCTGCAGGGTGTGGGCGGCCGGTGTGACGCCCCCCACTTCGCGGCTGGCCTTGTCGGAGCCGCACTTGGGATGGGTTCTGATCCGCCGTGCATGGTCCTCTCCCACCCCTCAGCCAGCAGGCGCCAACCATGCTATACACTTTTTCCAACCTCATTTTGTCCCCCTTGCCCCGATCGGCCCTTGCCCTGACTCCTGACAGGCACCTCAGTGGCTTTCCGCGTCATCAGCGCCGGCTCCTCGCCCATCTCCGCCCGCCGCTGGGCCACCGCGCAGGCCACCATGCAGGTCGCGGGCGACGGCTCGGCGGAGCTGTCGGGCGTGTGCGCGGCCGTGTCGGCCGCATGCGTGCCTGCCGCCTCGCTGCCGCCGTCCCCGGCCCCGCCAAGCCCTTGGCCGCCAAGCCCCCGCCCGCCGAGCCCCCGCCCCCCATCGCCGTCACCGTCGCCTTCCCCGTCGCCTTCGCCCTCCCCGTCGCCCTCCCCGTCGCCCTCCCCTTCGCCCTCGCCTTCCCCTTCGCCGTCGCCCTCCCCGTCGCCCTCGCCTTCCCCTTCGCCCTCGCCTTCGCCCTCCCCGTCGCCCTCCCCTTCGCCGTCGCCCTCCCCTTCGCCCTCGCCCTCGCCCTCCCCTTCGCCCTCGCCCTCCCCTTCGCCGTCGCCCTCCCCTTCGCCGTCGCCCTCCCCGTCTCCCTCGCCCTCCCCTTCGCCGTCGCCGTCGCCCTCCCCTTCGCCGTCGCCGTCGCCCTCCCCTTCGCCCTCACCTTCGCCCTCGCCCTCCCCGTCGCCCTCGCCCTCCCCGTCGCCCTCGCCCTCCCCGTCGCCCTCGCCCTCCCCGTCTCCCTCGCCCTCCCCTTCGCCTGCGCCCACATCAAACAGTGCCACCGGCAGTTCGGTGAGACCTCGCTGATGGTCGTCGCTTGTGTGTGTGCTCGTGTGTGTGCTCGTGTGTGTGCTCGTGTGTGTGCTCGTGTGTGTGCTCGTGTGTGTGCTCGTGTGTGTGCTCGTGTGTGTGCTCGTGTGTGTGCTCGTGTGTGTGCTCGTGTGTGTGCTTGTGTGTGTGCTTGTGTGTGTGCTTGTGTGTGTGCTTGTGTGTGTGTGTGTTAAAAACAATCAACAGAACGGACAACAAAGCCCGCCAAACACGCGCGCGCAATGCATACAGATACCTACGCCGGTTACCGTGTGTGTGTGTGTGTGTGTGTGTGTGTGTGTGTGTGTGTGTGTGTGTGTGTGTGTGTGTGTGTGTGTGTGCTTGTGTGTGCCTCTGCTGGGATGGGTGGCATCTTGAAAGCAGCTTGCTGGCAGGTCTGCATAAGCAAACCCCTCACGTGTTCCAAAGGTCACGCAGCGTTTGAAAATTCCCTCTTCCGCCTTGTTTCGGCCCCACGCAGCCTTCGCCGGCTCCGGCTCCGCGCTGCACGCCCAGCCCCCTGGGATACGCCTGCATGGCCGCAGCCGTGAGTCAGGCTGCTGGGGTTGGGTGGGGAGGAGCCCAGGGCAGGTCATGGGGGCTGGTGGCGATGTGCCAGGACGGCAGGTGGGCGGGGGCCTGGAGTGTGTAGGTCTGATGAAACAGAGGGGGCCCCGATGTCAACGCGCTACAAAGTGTGCGGTGCGTGATACCTCCCCCTTCCCTCCCTCCCTCCTTCCCTCCATTGTGATCTACCAAACTGAATTCCATGTCTCCTCTTTTCCGCCATCCTCATCGTCACCCCCCACCCACCCAACCACAGGGCGGCGTGACGCTGCACTGGACCGTCAACACGCCCTCCGCCCCGCCCAACGCCTGCACCGGCATGGGCAGCGCCGGCAAGACCGTGCTGGCGGTGAGGCGGGCGGGCGCACCCGGCAGGCAGCCATGAGTGGACAAGTGGGGCGGGCTTTCGACCCCGCTTGCTTGTTCTTGCCTTCTGACCACCATTGCACGCACGCCCTTCACACGTCCCCCCCATCATCGCCCCACCCCGCAGGCCGGCGACGTGGCCACCGACGGCACTATCCACATGGCCGTGGAGGCCGCCACCAGCGGGTGGGTGGGCGGCGGGGCGTCCAGGTTGTCTAGCTTTTCTCCATCCATTCACCCGCAAAGGTCCCGAGGTTCCGAGGTCTTGCCACGTAGAAGTGCTGCATTCGCAGTTCCCATCTGACGCGCTTTGCAATGTTTTGACCTGCCATTCCACACACGCAGTTACGTGTCCATCGCCTTCCCCGTCCGTGCCGGAACCATGGGCCCCGCCGACATCGTGCTGGGCTGGGCGGGGCCGTCCGGCGCCTCCATCCGCGCCTTCTACGTCACGGTGAGCTGCTGCCGAGGAGGGGTTGCTGCCGGGGCTGGTGGGGCCGGTGGGGCCGGCGGGGCTGCCGCTACTTGGGCGACTGCTACTGCCGCGCTGCCGCTACTTGGGCGGCTGCTGGGGCGGGGGCTTCTAGGGAATGGTCGAGCCCCTGGTTGGCCCCTCCGCCAACGGGTGTGGCGAGCGGGAGCTGCATGTTTGCTGCACAGGGAAACCAGCCGTACTACGTACTGCAGTGCCGTACATCGTACACACACACCGTGAGCTCTCTAACACACACACACACTCTTACACACACAGGGTCAGGTCATGGTGGACGGTAACGCCCTCGGCGGATCGAGCGACTGGTCGTACGACAAGGGCGTCATGGAGGTGAGGAGGGAGTCGTGGGGTGGGGTGGGTTGGGTTGGGGTGGGGTGGGGGCGCCTGCCCACATGCCCTTGATGCCCCACAGCCGCTTCCCGCGTCCTGCCATCTCAAATTTGCATCTGACACCGATCCCATCCCCTCCCCGCCATGCCGCTCCTTGCCTCCTGCCTCCCACCCCCACAGTCCGGCGGCGTCACCACCATCTGCTTCAGCCGCCGCCTGCGTGATCCTCGCGCCCTGGCTTCGCCCGACCTGCGCGCCGCGGGAGGCCTCATCCCCTCCGCCGCAGCGCCCAAGATGGGTTTCAATTGGGCCACATTCCCCTCGGTGCGTGTGAAGCTTGCTTGACGGGTTGCGCGTGGCCGCAGGGGGAGGCCCGAACATGGAGTGGGGCCGGAGCCTTCAGCTCTCGATGTGCCGTTCACGGCCGGAACATGTGTGCGTGTGTGTTTTAATGCTTGTTACGCCATACGCAACACAGCCCAGCAGTCGCGGCACCCCCTAGATGGACGCAGTGGCGCCCTCTGTCCGTATGTGACGGTGTGGCCACTCCTCCTGGCCCAACCCACCAGCACACGCCCCCATCCAACCACGCCCCCATCCAACCACGCCCC
Source organism: Chlamydomonas incerta (assembly GCA_016834605.1). Classification (NCBI taxonomy): domain Eukaryota; kingdom Viridiplantae; phylum Chlorophyta; class Chlorophyceae; order Chlamydomonadales; family Chlamydomonadaceae; genus Chlamydomonas; species Chlamydomonas incerta. The sequence continues at coordinate 291,390 of JAEHOC010000076.1, forward strand.
CATCCAACCACGCCCCCATCCAACCACGCCCCCATCCAACCACGCCCCCATCCAACCACGCCCCCCCCCCCCACACACACACACGCGCACCAACAGGACCGGCTGGCGCAGCACCTCAGCCGCGGCATGGGCGGCTTCTTCGTGGACATCGCGGCGGCCGCCCCCGGCGGGGCCGCTGGGGGTGCTGGAGGTGCGGGCGGTCCCACGCCCTCGGCCGCGGGGCCCATCGCTGTGCCGGCGCCCTCGGGCGGCGAGGTAGAGGGGCCCGAGCAGGAAGGCCCGGAGGGGCCCGAAGACGGCGAGGACGATGCCCCCGAATCGCCCAAACCCAAGCCCTCGCCCGCCCGCACGCCCTCGCCCAAGCGCTCCCCTTCCCCCAAGCCCTCGCCTGCCCCCAAGCCCTCCCCGGCCCCCAAGCCCTCCCCCGCCCCCAAGCCCTCCCCGGCCCCCAAGCCCTCCCCGGCCCCCAAGCCCTCCCCCGCCCCCAAGCCGACCCCCACCTCTGGCGGTCGGCGCCCGGCTGTGCGGCGCCCCAGCCCGCGCAAAGAAGGCCGCCGCTAAGGCCCTGCCTTGCAGATTAAGTGCAAGTGCGAAGCCAGGCACATGACTGCGGCATTGATTGCTAGTCTTTGAGAGTGCGCGGGCCTTTGCCCTATACTACCAACCGCCGGGTTGTGCGGCCTGTGGACGCCGTGGCGGTTGCTTTCACTTAGAGGTCTAGAATTTCTCATTCTTGTTTGTTGCGGCCCCAAGGCCCTTTGCATGGTTTGTTATACGGCTTACGTTTCATCATAGCGAGCGATAGGAGCAGCGTGCATGTCGTTCTACCCGTTGCTTGCGGCGATTGGGCAGTGCGTACACACAGCCAGCGCAGACACCATTCTATGATTCTAGCATTCTTGATTGCAATATGTCATCACATTCACATGCGCGATGTCGCTACGTGGTGAGCATGCGCAGGATGTGCACAGTTTTGAATGCGCGCCAGTCCTTGGCATGCGGGGCATTGGTTGCATGCAGTATTGGGTACACGTGTGGTGCCTGCGGTGCGTACGTTGCAGTGTTAGTGCTGGGCGTTCCGAGGCTCAGTCGGGGGGTTGCACGCCGCCCCCTTCCCTGGTCCATGGCATCATGCATGGAGCCACACCGGTGGGCGGCAAGCACCCTGACTGCTCTGCCTGCCTGCATGGCGTCGGCCGCGGTGGCGACCCCCGCGGCCCGGCCGCGGCACCATCAGCATCAATAACCTAGTTGGGGCACAGGGACGTGACTTACACGGCTGCGTGCGTTCTGAGCGTGCGCGATAACGTTTTGTGTGTCAAGTGTGACCCGGTGCAGTGCACCACCGCCGGTCCACCAACAAGCATGTAACGCGCGAGTGTGCTGCTTGCCCTGCGCCACGGGTCGCAGGCGGTCGGTAATTCATGTTGGTGGCGGGCGTTCATGTCGGAACGGGCAACGAGCTACACGAGCATGTCAGCACATGCCGCCCAAGTGTGCATTTTGGAGTTTGGAGTTCGCGGAGCGAGCATGAAGCTTGTGGGTGCTCCTGTATGTTCAGGGGGGATAGATGGCGGTGATGCTCAGCGTGGCAGAGACAGGCAGAGATGTGGATCAAGGTACGGCACAACCGGCCGGCGCGCTACGTGCCATGGATTCTGATGTCGCACTATGTCGCGTGCAGTGCTGGCCGCAGTTTTCATGTGCTAATTGGAGGTGTGGCATTGTGAGGGACAGGATCGGAGGGCATGCGAACCCGGGCGGTGCACAGCAGGCGCTGGGTAGGGTTTCCTGCTGAAAGGCCTGTGGGGTCGTGGCGCAGTGTGCGCTGGGGCACGCAGAGCAGATGCCCTTGAAGGGCGCATGTACGTGTAAACATCGGGTGCGAGTGCATGCTGCCGTGCTGCCGTTGAGCAATCAAGGTTGGCGCGCGTGCAAGCGGCAAGGCGGATGGCGTCGAACGCAGAAAGCAGGTGGAGCATGCCTGGCTGTCACTGGCTGTCATGCCGCCTGCCTTTGGCATGATGGGTAGCGTGGCTTCACGGGATGGCGGTGAGTAGGCCCCGCAGCAGGGTGCAATTGGAGTGGCGGAGGGCCCTTGTCAAGAGCGATAGCGATAGGGTCGGACTGTCCCGTCTTGTAACATCGCATTCAAAGTGGCGGCGTCCGCAATCCTTCCCAGACCGACCAGGCCCACGAATCGTGTCAGGTGATAGCAGTCGTGTTCATCTCAAGTTCGCAATGCGGCCCTCGCTGCACCTTACGTGGCCGGCCGCAGATCCCAGGTCCCCATGCGTTACGCGTGTCCGTCCGCAAGCACGGCTGCGCCGCCCTTCGGGTGCCCGCGTGGGAAAGCCGGTTGGCCTCGGCCTGAACTATTCACGCCGGCCAAGCCTTACTCGCTTTGATAGGGGTCATGGTGTGTCACGCAGCGAGTCCCGTTGGTTTGCGGCGTGTGGGCTCAGCATCTCGGATTCGTGGCTGGCTGATGGATGGCCCAAACTCCGGAGACCCCGTCTTAGTGCTGCGCGCAAAACACATATTTCATGCAGTTCGTAAGTCACATGCGGCATAAAGTTGTTCGCCTCCGTGGGGGCGCAGCTGAACTTTTTGGACGGGAGGTGGCGGGCGACACGCGAGTCCAAATGACAAATCCCGTGGCCCGCGCTGGTTATACGAACAGTTGTATTGCATGGCATCTCTATATACTCGTAGTAACCAGTCGCCTCTAGTTTGCACTATTGTTTACAAGCGCAAATCGGTCAGCGATTGTGCAGCGCTTGCGCGCGTTTAGTGTGACTTGCTTGTAAGGCCCAAAACTGCGGCGCAGAAAGCTCGGTTCTATTTATAAGTTACTGCTCCTTGTGGTCGCCCAAGCGCGCCTAAATTAAACAACTTTGCTCGACGCTGGCAGCGGCGGGACTCACCATGCCCGCTATGCACTCGCTCGCCGCCCTCTTGGCGCTGACTCTGGCCTGGCAGGGCGCTGTCGCGTACCCTCGCTTCTGGTATGACCGCAAGTACCTGGCCAGCCAGGGCTACGCCGCCAAGGACGGATATGACTGGTCCGTATTCCCCGATGATGGCTCGAACTGCACATCCTACCCGGAGAAGGCCTACACGGGCTTCTTCCCCGCACACGGCATTCCCTACATGGACAGGTGATAAGGGACTGACTAGTATTTCGAGTGCGGAATTGCGGCCGGCGCCTGCGAGAATCCAGTAGTCTTGCCCCAAACCCTAGGCCTCGGTGCACCCACGCACGTGGTTACACGGGCTGGGCGCCCGCACCTCGGCGCGCCCTGCCTTCAAACCCTCAAACGCACCGCTTCCGCGCCACCCCTGATGCAGCGCTATCGGGATGGCTTTTGCGCGTGCGGGAGCCAACGTCACCACCCTGTGCCCCGGTGCCAAGCACACCGTGACGGTGAGGCCGTACGCGCGGGGCGTGCATGTGTTGACCCGTATCCACATGTTGACCCAGATGGACTCTTCAGTCGGTACCGATACGCGGGCGGTTATGCCCCTGGCTGCTGTGTAATGTTTATGCGCCCCTCCTGACATGCCTGCTAGCTGTCAGTAGCTGTTGTGTGCACATGCATGCGTGTCAACTCAGCCACGTCACCACGTGCGTGTCTAACTCCCCGCCGCCACCTCCCCGCCTGCTGCTACCCCCTCCTCCTCCGCCGCCACCTCCTCCGACTGCCGCCACTGCCGCCACCGTCCGCAGGTGTCCTTCCCCATCAAGCGCCTGGCGCTGCTGGTCACCAGCCCCAACCACGCCGTGCACTTCAGCTCGCCCGCGCCCGCCACCTCCAACTGGTACGCACTGTGCGCATGATACCGGTGCAGCGGATGTGGGCAGCGGCGTGGGCGTGGGGTGCTTGGGATTGCCGCGACAGGCATCCGGGATAGAACTCCAGCCACCTGCCCGCCTCTGCCAGTCAGCAGGCCACTCGCATGGCGGGCGGGCGGCACCGGAGTGGTGCGACGCGCTGCTGTGTTGTTCTTCGTGAAAGGAAATCCAGCAGGCCATGCGCACAGCCCAATGCGCCCGCCAGCCAAACCCGCGCATTTCGCTCGTCCTGGCTGCACGGCGGGCACTCGTAATCGCCTTAAACAATTCACGCTGCCTGCCTGCCGCTTCATCACACACACAGCCCTGGCCGCATCGACCTGGGCGGGTCCAAGAACTCGCACGCCTCCTCCTCCTTCACCGCCACCTTCACCGTGCCCTGCGCCGCTGGCTCCACCAACGGTGAGCAGAGCAGAGCCGCATTCGGTCAGCTCCGGTTTGGGTTCCTTGGGGGGAAGGTCGGTAGGCCAAGGCCGGCTGCTCGCCTCAACCCTTGGCTCCTGCCCTCATCGATTGTTCCTTCTCCCGCTGGCGCCCCAGGCAGCAGCACTGTGGTCTTCACCGTCAACAGCGCCGGCACCTCGGGCGCGACCCGCCGCTGGGCACAGGCCGCCGCCACCCTGCAGATCGCGCCCGAGAGCGCGGCGGAGTGCGCCGCCGTGTCCGCCGTCTGCGCAAACGGCGGCGGCGCGACCGACTCGGCCATGCCTGCCTCCTCCTCGTCTTCGGGCTCGCGCACGGCAGCGCACAAGCCGCCGCCCGCCATGGGCGGCCGCCGCAACCCGCCGCCCACCCGCCGCCCGCCGCCGCACCGCGGCTAGGTGCCGTACATTGGCACTAGTAGTGCGACTGACTCATGTCGTCTGGCTAGTTTGACAGAGTTTAAGGGGGTTTCTGTAATGACATGCATGCGTACATACTGCTTAAGACGATACGTTACACAGGGCTGATTGATCCCTGCCATTTGCATCTCATGGACGATTAGGATGCCGTACCATTGGCGCCCATGCGTCGTGCTGCGTGTGCTCCCTAAGAAGGAAGGGTATGGTGACGGCTGGCGAGTGGCAATACGGCGCATACCCTGCGACAAAGCGTACATAGCGCGGCGCTGCACGGCCGCAGTCACGCAGTGATGGCAAGCAAATAGTATATGTGACACTTGGCGTTTGGAAGGCTGTGTGCAGTGGGGACCCGCAGTAGGCGGCATAGAAGCCCAGTCGCCCATCTTACAGCCGCAGCAGGCGCGGTCTGGGCGGCGAGGCACGGTATCAGAGGGGATTCATCTCAGGGGTGCCTGCCACGCGCGTCCAGCTGGCCAGAGCTGGCTCGCGCCGGGCTGGGAACACGGAGGGCCAGCAAATGCATTCCGCACTGCCCACATCGGGCAGGTGGCACTACATATGTTAGCGATGTGCTTGCGAAACGTGAACGCGAAGAAGCGCGACGCCATATGTTGGCCCGTTCCAGGACATGGAGAACATGACCGCACCTTGCGTGCGCTAGCGAACTAGACGGCCCTCCTGTAATCACGGTGTCGCGGGTGCGCTTGCTCCAGACGCGTGTTGCAGCCATGCACAGCTATGCAATCGGCGGGAGGGAAGCGGGGGAGGGGGGCGTCGAAGGGCATACAAAGGTGGTACCGGCGAGCAAGGTTGCTTTCTGGGACTCGTCCAGGCCACGCTGCAGGCCGGGGGAGGTGGGCGGAAACTGGGTTCGTGCCCGTGCTGCGGCGGAGGTAAAACAATTATACGAATGGCATAATTGTGACGCAGGAAGGAAGGTTGTCGGTCTCGTTTAGCGACGGCAGATTCGGGCGCGTTATCTTCGGTGCGGTTTCAGACGACCGACGCGCAGTGTGACGCCTGAGCCAGTTGTGGTGTGGGCTGAGTTACCAAACTTCACAGTTACCTCCAGTCACCGAGGTCCTGCGCTTACTATTGCGCTTTACGGATAGTAGTGGACATCATCCACAGCGCGTACACTTGCGCGCGATGATGATGACAATTGCGTTCGTCGCGCTTGTCGCTGTGCTGGCCTGGCGCGAGGCAGAGGCATATCCACGCTTCTGGTATGACTCTGACTACCTCATCGCAAACGGCTACGGGCCGGAGAACGGGTATGACTGGTCTGTGTTTCCAGAGCGCACCTGCTCAAACTTCCCGACCAAGGCCTACACCGGCTTCTACCCGGCGCACCAGAGCCCTTACACGGACAGGCGAGCGGGTGACGGCGGGGGGCTGTTACACCACGTGTCATGACCGCAGCCGGCGCAGTAGCGGCGCGCCGGCTCCGCTGCCGTACCCCCCAGCCCGCCCAGCCCACCTCGGTCCGCTTCAGTCCTTACTGATCCCACCCGCGCTTGCCGCCCATCCCGACACCCGCCAGCTCCATCGGCATGGCATTCACGCTGGAGGACGGGTCCGCGGTCACCAGCCTGTGCCCCGGCGCCACGCACAGCGTGACGGTGAGCAGCGGGTGGCGGGTGGTGGGGTCTCGACGTGAGCCCGACACGCCCAGCACGTGCCCAAGGGGGCTGGTCGGTCTGGGGCGCATAGCGGGATGCGTGTGCCGGAAATGCTGCCTTGAGGTCTTGGAGGGTTTGGATGGCCCAGAAACGAGGTGTTTGGAGGTGCACAGTCTGTGCCATGCGCCCTGCGTCCGTTTGCGGCGCACTCGGGCAGTGGGGTCCGCTCTCATCCTGTCGTCCACCCTTCCCATCCCCATCCCCTGCTGCGTAGTTGTCCTTCCCCAACCGGCGCTTGGCGCTGCTGACGACCGAACCCTCGGTGACCTTCACTTCGCCCCAGCCCGCGACCACCGACTGGTGCGTGTCGCGGCGTGGCAATGTCTCTGAGGGGAGGGCGTGTAACACAGGGGGCGTGTGTATATATGTGTGTGTATGTGTTTGGGCTGTGAGTGCATGTGTGAAGCAAACGATGACTCTCCGATGCATGCGTGCGCGTGCGCGCGCGTGTGCCGCGCACGTGAGTGCTGCGGTTTGGGGGCGGCAGGCATGGCTCGCCGTGGTCGTGTGCTGCGGGGCAGGCCGCGGGCGCGGCCGATGGGCGGCACTGCGCGGTGGCGGGCAGCGAGCGGCAGTGAGGGGCGTCGGGACCAAACCCAGCGCGCCAGGTCGCACCGGGCCAGAGGCATAGAGGCGGCACGGGGGGCATCAGCGCGCCGCCTGCTCCCCAAACCCACTCCCGGCCCTGTGCGCCTGGCCACTCGAGTTCCAGGTGCATCCCACCGACTGTGCCCCGCATCTGAACGTGTTCCGCGCCCTGTCCGCGCCCCTCCCACCCGCCCACAGCCCCGGCCGCCTGGACCTGGGAGACTCCGTGGACTCCGGTGTCGCCACCTCCTTCGCAAGCACCTTCACTGTGCCCTGCAGCGCCTCGGGTGAGCCAATGGCGGTGGGGAGGCCGGCTTGGGTGCGCTTGTGTCCCTGGGGGTGGGGGTGGGGGTGGAGGGTGGGGTAGTTCATTCCACAACCCAAAGCAACCGACCGATGGGGTGGGGGCGGGGGGTTGTAATTATCGGCCTTCCTTTCCTCCAGCCATCTAAACGCGCATGCCACGCGCCGCCCACTGCCGCCACCGCACCACACACGCAGGTAGCTCGGTGGTCTTCTCCGTGACCAGCGCTGGCTCCGCCCCCCTGAGCGCCCGCCGCTGGGCCCAGGCCGCCGCGACCCTGCCCGTGGCCGACGCGGCCTCGGCGCAGTGCACGGCCGTGTCGACGGCCTGCGCGCCCGCAGCGGTGGACCCCGCCCCCGCGGCCGAGCCCTCGCCCTCCCCAGCCGCTGAGCCCTCGCCCGCTGCTGAGCCCTCGCCCGCTGCTGAGCCCTCGCCCGCTGCTGAGCCCTCGCCCGCTGCTGAGCCCTCGCCCGCTGCTGAGCCCTCGCCCGCCGCTGAGCCCTCGCCCGCCGCTGAGCCCGCGTCCTCGCCTGCCACTTCGCCAGAGCCGGCTCCATCACCCTCGCCCGCCGGCGAGCCGCAGCCTGAGCCCGCGCCCGAGTCCAAGCCTGAGCCCTCGCCCTCGCCCTCGCCCTCGCCTGCCTCATCCTCATCATCGCCGTCCCCTTCAACCGCTTCCAAGCCCTCGCCCTCGCCCGCACGGGTGGCTAGCAAGCCCCGTGTGACCACCCGCCGCCACCCGCCGCCCACCCGGCGGCCGCCGCCGCGCCGCGGCTAGGCGGCTAGGCTAGGCGCATCTGTCGGTTGGCAGCTCGCGGACAGAGCGACAGGAGGTCAGGCGGCAGCTGTGCATGCCTTGCTCAGCGCTTTGTTAGATAATTTGTTCGTTAGGCACGCTGCTGTATGGCTCATGACGTGTACGTTTGGCGATGGAGCGCACGCACCCAGCCGCAGCGCCTTGTAACCGCCACTACGGCGGCCCTCCAGCCGTCGCCGTGGAAAGCGCGGCCGAGCAAAGGAGGAGGAGGGCCCACATGCACCTAGCGCTGTAGAGGTCGGACAGGGCGGGGCGGGGTCAGCCAGCAGGCCGAACGAGCGTTGGCCGCGGGGGAGCCCCTCCCCTGGTGTGGCCTAGATGGTGTGCTGAGGTATTGAGGCAGCAGGCGAGTCTGGGCGAGCGGCGGCCCCGCGGCAGCAGCCTCTCTTTCTCCAATGTGGCGTATCTGGGTCCCATGTAAAGGAAAGAGATGCATTGGGAGGGTGGTGCCGGAAGCAAGAGCGGTGAGGACATGCGGGGAGAGCTGCGTGGCGCGAGGGGCAAAGTAGGTTAGTAGGGACGATGCAATGGGGTTCGTGGGCGTGTGGATGCGCGTGTGGGGCCCACGCATCTGCGGGTGTGCCAGGGCGTGCCAAGGCCCCAAAAATGCTCAACTTGGATAACATGTTCGTGCTCGCACAAGGCAGCGGGGGCGCTGGGTGCTTGCTGGCGCGGTCAGTGCGTTATTATGCATGTGGGTCGCGGTATACGACTCGCTCGTACGTTCGGGCGCCTGGGCTCACGGCCATTCAAGGCCTGATTGCAGTTGCTACATCGCGTGTAAGGACCCTATGTCTCTCAAGTGCCAACATATGCTTGGGCAACCAGCCACATACACTAGACCGGGGGCCCCTGTCCATACCTTGGCCCTCTGTCGCAACATACCGGTACGGTACACACGCCCGGCAGCTAAGCGGGCAGTGGGCGCCCCACCGCTGCTTGTTCCCACCACTCCCAAACCAAAGCTACATAGTTGTGAACAGGCGGCCCCTTCAAAAATGTACAACGCCAAGCAGGACTGAGAAGACTTGCAGGAACTTTGCATGTCTGCACGACATGTCCGCGCGACATGCGGGGCTCCCCTGGGGCTCCCTCACACGGGCTCGAGTGCCCGGGCGTCAAGGTCAGCAGTCCCAGATGCAAGCGCGGGTATGCGCGCGTCCGCTGCGCTTGGCTATCTGCAATCGAAGGTGGGAGGCTGGAGGCTGGAGCGGCTGGAGGCTGGGGACGGGGAGTCGGCCCCCCGCTGCCCTCCAGTCGCTCGTCGCGCTCGCTCATCGTAGACCGATACGCGCGCCCGTATACCCCCAAGGCGCGCTCAATTTTGGTTCGCGATTTGAAGAGGTTTGCGTTGCGAAGCGAACCTGTGGTGGGACCTGGGCTTGCGAAGACCGCATGCAGTAAAACCCGGCTCGTATACGCTGCAATGACATTTCGCCCGCCCTCTCAGCCTTCGCCCGTGCATGTTTATTAAGCTTAGGTCCAACCTGTCATTTAGCTAGCACGTCTGCAACGAGCCCAAACTTGCCCAAACTTTCCTGACAGTCGGGCAGCTTCCCTCCCCCAAGAGCTACCTCACAAACTTGGCATCTTTGCACGATATTTGCATACTGCCACCTTCACCAATCAGATTGACACTTCGAGCATTGCCTCGGCGCACAGGGTTTGGAGTCGACGGAGTCACCTCGTAGAAGGCCAAGTCGTTTTTGTGCACCTCACGCTCAGACGCAGCCAGGCTGCCCCAGGTCGTCGCAGCACGCCCATACAGGCGTAATAAGAACATAGCGTGGCCTACGCTTCGTGTAACCGGGGCGCCACCAATTGATATGTTGCGCCACTGGTCGCTTCTGGCGCTTCTGGCGTTGCTGGCCTGGCGCGGGGCAGAGGCGTATCCACGCTTCTGGTATGACCGGAATTACCTGGTTGAATATGGCTACGGCCCGGAGAACGGCCTGGACTGGTCCGTGTTCCCGGCCCTCACTTGTACCAATTACCCCGACAAGGCATACAATGGGTTCTACCCACAGCACGGCACCCCCTTCGCGGACAGGTGAGGCATGCAGACGTACCGCCGCTAGCCATACTCGCCTTGGCGTGTGAGGGTGAGGAGCTCTGGCCCGGCAGGGTGACGGCCACCCACCGCCCCACTGACGCACCGCTCTTCACATTCTGTCATTGCAGCACCATCGGCCTGTCCTTCGCGCTGTCTGGAGGCTCGGCCGTGACGACGCTGTGCCCCGGCGCCACGCACACCATGCGGGTGAGTCGAGAGCTGTGCGTGTTCCCTGCGTGCCTGGTGGTGTGTACGCACGGCGGATGGCGGGGCACCCACATGGCATGGTGGCGGGCGGGCTGGGGCGCAGATGTCGTGGATGCCTAACGTGCGCCCACGACATCCAACGCTCGCCCTGCGCGTCCTGCCGATCCCCCTTCCCCCGGCCGCAGGTGTCCTTCGGCGCCGCCCGGCGCCTGGCGCTGCTGACCACCGACCCGCCCAACGTGGCCGCGTTCACCTCGCCCGCGCCGCCCACACCCGACTGGTGCGTGGCAGACTGGCGTGTGACCTGTTAGCTTGCGAGATGGTGACCTCACTGACTTGCGAGCTGTCTTGGTGCTGAACGCGCTGGGGGAGAGGGCCTGGACTGACGGCCGCCCTTCTAGACGCACATGCCAGCCCTGCAAGGCGCGCCCCAGCCCATGACACTTCCGCGTGACCCCAATCCCTTCGCAACTCGCAGCCCCGGCCGCCTGGACCTAGGTGGCTCCGTCGACTCCGGCGCCGCCACCTCTTTCACCGCTACCTTCACAGTGCCCTGCAGCGCCAAGGGTGAGCAAATGGCGTAGGCTGCAAGCTTGCAGGGTGTGGGCGGCCGGTGTGACGCCCCCCACTTCGTGGCTGGGATTGTCGGCGCCGCGCGTGGGATTGGGGGAAGGCATGCATCATGCCGGCGGCGGTGGTGGCCCGCCGTGCGTTTTCCCATCCCACCCAGCATGCTGTACACATTTCTCAACCTCGTTGCCGCCCTTGCCCTGACTCCTGACAGGCACCTCGGTGGCTTTCCACGTCGTCAGCGCCGGCTCCTCGCCCGTCTCCGCACGCCGCTGGGCCACCGCGCAGGCCACCATGCAGGTCGCGGGCGACGGCTCGGCGGAGCTGTCGAGCGTGTGCGCGGCCGTTTCGACCGCATGCGTGCCTACCGCATCGCCCCCGCCGCCGCCGCCGCCTCCCAGCCCTTCACCGCCGTCTCCGCCGCCGCCCAGCCCCCCTCCGCCCTCGCCCTCGCCGCCTCTTCCCCCCAGCCCTCCGCCCAACTTCTCGCCGCGCCCGCCCCCGTCTCCGCCTCAGCCGCCCTCGCCTCCCTCACCTTCGCCGCCTCCCTCACCGGTGCCTCCGTCGCCGCCGCCCCCCTCGCCGCCGCCGCCTTCCCCGCGGCCTCCCACTCCGCCCCCGCCGCCCCCGCCCAAGCCGACGACCGTTGACACCAACGACAATGACAGCTCGCCGGACCTGTCCAACTCCGACGTCACCGGTGGCTCCTCGGTGAGTGGACATGAGCTACCTACCACCTACCCAGCTATAGCCTGTGCCGCCTGGGTATCGGATGTGGTTTCCGGCGCGCACCGTGTGACATTCGTCTTTGCTTACGCCCTCTCTCACCGCCTCCTGCCTGCCGCCCACCCCAGCCGCCGCCCGCGGCCGCCGCCAACGCCACCGCCAGCGCGGCCGGCGGCTGCACGCCCAGCCCCCTGGGCTACGCCTGCATGTCCACACAGGTGGGTGCCGTGCTGGGGCTGGGCAGTGCCCTGGGCAGGACAGGGCAGGGAGGGCAGGGCGTTGGGGAGGACGGTATCAACAGCAGCAGAAGCAGCCCCGATAGGAGTGCCGTACTGAAGTAGCGGTGCTTGTGGCAGTACCGTGTGTGCGGGAGGGGAATGTGGGTCGGCGGGTTGCGGCGGCCGTGCAGTATGGCGCCCGTGTGTCCTTGTGATGCCTCCTAAACCTCTAAACCCCGCACCCCCAGGGCGGCGTGACGCTGCACTGGACCGTCAACACGCCCTCCGCCCCGCCCAACGCCTGCACCGGCATGGGCAGCGCCGGCAAGACCGTGCTGGCGGTGAGGCGGGCGGGCGCACCCGGCGCGTGGACAAGTGGGGTCCCGGTTGTGCGTGCCCTCAGACCACCAATACACGCACACCCTTCACACGCACTACCCCCCTCCGCCATCGCCCCACCCCGCAGGCCGGCGACGTGGCCACTGACGGCACTATCCACATGGCCGTGGAGTCCGCCACGAGCGGGTGGGTGGGCGGCGGAGGCCAATGCGCAGATTGCTGAGGCTTTTTTTCCCACGAGAACTTCCTTTGAATTTTGAACAGAGCTGCTGCATCAGGTTTTCCTATCTCACGCGCTTTGTGTTAATGTTGACCTGCCATTTTCCACACACGCGCAGCTATGTGGCCATCGGCTTCTCGCCCGACCCCGGCAGCATGGGTCCCTCCGACATCGTGCTGGGCTGGGCGGGCTCCTCCGGCTCCTCCATCCGCGCCTTCTACGTCACGGTGAGCTGCTGCTGCTGCACTCGCCGCGATGATGGACTGTGTTGGGCTGCGGTGGGCCGATGTTTGTGCGCGCTGGCGGGCTGGCGGGCTGGCGGGCTGGCGGGCTGGCGCCGGTCCAGCCCTCAACGGTAAAGTGCCGGCCGCGCCATGCCCAATGCCCAATGCCCAACGGACTCGCGTTGTCCCCCGCCCTTGCCACGCACCCTCGACACCCACCCACTCACACACCTGCACACCCCGCCCACACACGCACAGGGCGAGGACATGGACGACAGCAATGCGCTGTCCGGCACCCGCGACTGGTCGTACGACAAGGGCGTCATGGAGGTGAGCGGGTGGGGGTGGGGTGCCGGCCGCCTGACCCACATTCTGCCGGCTGCCGCATCCTGCCATCTCACTTGCCATCTGACGCTCGTTCCCGCCATGGCGCACCTTGCTCCTGCCCCCTGGCTGTTCCCCAAGATTGTCTACCGTCTACCACTTCCGTCTACCACTTAACTAATGATGAATGTAACCCCCACCCCACAGTCCGGCGGCATCACCACCATTTGCTTCAGCCGCCGCCTGCGTGAGCCGCGCGCCCTGGCCTCGCCCGACCTGCGCGCCGCGGGAGGCCTCACCTCCGCGTCCACGACGAGCGGCAGCAGCCGCCGCCGCCTGGCACAAGCTCGTAAGTTGCATGCACTTTCAGGACTCGGTTCATGCAGATGAGCGGGCCCATTGTGTGCTGCTCGCACGTGACGTGAATCTATGTCCTCTTAGCCTGTTCCTCCCTCCGCTCTCTTCCCATCCCATCTCGCAGTGCCCCAGATGGGCTTCAACTGGGCCACGTTCCCTCAGGTGCGTGTGTGAAAGAGTTTACTGGGGACGTGTGTGCGTGAGCTATTGCTGTTGCTGCGACTGAGCGGCATCATCCGCACTCGACGAGCCCTCAAACCGTTGGCCGCCCACCATTGGCCCGCCAGCCCCCCACACCCTGTCAACACCCACAATCACACACTTACACACGCCTCCTCCTCCATCGCCACCACCACCACTCCCACAGGACCGGCTGGTGCAGCACCTCAGCCGCACCGTGGGCGGCTTCAGCCTGGACATCGCCAGCGGCGCCGCCGACAGCGTCAGCAGCGACAAGGGCTACTGGGTCAACGTGCACGGCGCGCTCATGGCGCTGGCCTGGGGGCTGCTGCTGCCGGTGGGCACCTTCCTGCCCGCGCACCGGTGAGCAGGGGGGGCTGGGGGGGCGGAGGTTGGGGGCGGCGGGCGGGTCGGCGGCGGGGTAGCGCCCGGAAGCACGAGCATGGCGTGCGGCGTCATCGCACCGCCATTCCCTAAATCTCCAAACCTGATGCGCTGATGTTTTCTTCAAGGGATAGGTTGTTCAGAGTCGACCCAAATCCCCAAGCTTGACGCGCCACATCCTCCGCCCGCCCCGCCTCCGCCCCGTGCCGCCCCCGCCTCCGCAGGTGGGTGCTGCAGGACCGGCGCGGCCCCGCCGGCAAGCACCTGTGGTTCCTGCTGCACGTGGGCTGCCAGTACATCGGCATCAGCCTCTTCGTGGCCGGCTTCGTCATCGCCTACGTCAAGCTCGACGACGGCGGCGTGGTGGTGGGCGGCAAGGCCGGCTCGGCGCACGCGCCCATCGGCATCGCGGTCATGGCGGCGGCGGGCGCGCAGATGGTGGTGGGCCACGTGCGGCCCGACCCCACGCACCGGCGGCGGGCGCTGTGGAACCTGGTGCACCACAACCTGGGCCGCTGCACGGTGCTGCTGGCCTGGGCCAACGTGTACATCGGTGAGCAGCCGGCCTTGCGCTTTGGGTTGCGGGCTCTGGTTGGCGCCCGGTTCGTGTTGGGAGGGCGGGGGCGCCTGGTGGGTGTAGACCGGGCGAGCTCGAGGAAGTGGGGGATGGGGAACAGGGAACAGCAGGAGAGGGGTGTGTGCGCTTTCACCCATCGCATGTGACGGTCACGTCAGCCGGCCGGGCGCCTGCCCACCTACGGCACCCCACCTCGTTCCCTGCGGCCTGCTGAACTGCACCCCCACCACCCCGCCCTCTCGCCCTCTCAGGCATATACATGGCGCACACCGGCTTCCAGGCCTCCTACGCCGCCTGGGCCGCGCCCATCGCCTCCGTGATGGGGCTGCTGGTCATCGCGGATGTGGTGCTGCGCCTGGCCGCGCCCGCCGCGCCGCCCACCGCCTATAAGGCCGAGGCAGACCCCGCCATCAAGGCCGGCGCCGCCGCCGCGGCCGGCATGGACCCGCACGAGCAGGGCGTGAGCCAGTACGCCAACAGCGCCTACCCCATCTCGCCCACGGCCGGCCACGGCGGCACCAACAAGTTCAAGAAGCAGATGAGCTCCTCGAACGCGGCGCACCACTCGCCGTACGAGGCGGGCAGCGGCGGCGGCGGCGGCGGCGACGGTGGGCGCTACACGGAGCGCTACAGCCCGAGCGGCAGCAGCGGCGGCGGCGGCGCCACGGCCCCGGCGGCGCACGTGAACCAGCTGTACGGCAGCACCAACAAGGTGTGAGCGGCTGTGGGTGCGCGCGTGTGGACGCACGTGGCAGGCGGCCGCTTCAGGCGTATTTGCAGACGCAAATGCCGTCGCACGGAGCGGTGCGCAACTAGATGTTAGCGTTATAGCAATGAGGAGCTTGATATTCTTGGTCGCGTGGCATGCCAGCACCGGCAGCATGATGCTCCCGAGCTTGGAAGGCGCCGTGGTGCGGAGCTTTTGGGGCTGCGATGTGAGTGCTGCCGTGGGCTGTCGATGTCTAGCGAAGGTGGCAGGGCAGGGCGGCGCCAGACCCCAAGGGGGCCAGGTGGTACATACGCGCGAGACGGGACGGCGCATTGGGAGGTGCATTCACAAGCATACGAAGCAATTACACACAGATGCATGTGCAGCGAGGCTTATCAACACGGCATTGCTATGAACACGTCAGTGCGTCAGGCTTATTAGCTCAGAACGCATGAGGGATTTTGGGAACCATTATGTGCCGCGGGTGGGTGGGGTACCGATGATTGTGGGGCGCGGCTGCTCACAGGCCTGCTGAGGCTTGGGAGTGTCGGCTTGTTGTTTGTACTGCTCATTGAGATCCGTCAAAAACGGCATTGACAGGAAGCTCATTGTCATCAGCGATGGCAAGTAGGAAGATGATAGCGTTTGGCTGCACGTCGCGTGTTGGCTTCTCGCGGCAAGGCATCAATGCATAGCATGTGTCTGCGGAGGTTGAGAGGCGGTGCGAGGAAGGAGCGGCGCGGCTCAGCGGGCCGCTCCAAGCCGCAGCGATTCCGGCTGATCCCGCCGTTTTCTGTGGTCTGCGGGTATACTGACGATTGTCGAGAGCGGTGTGTTGTGCGCGGTGGCGCCGGTGCGGCGGCGGCACACACATAGCTGGCCGCCGTGATAGCACTGGGCCCTGTCGTGTACGGTACGTACGGAGCGCGGTGGTGAACCCGCCGCTTCAGCCCCTCCCGCGGGATGGCGCGGGGGCCAGCGGCCGAGAGCGTGTGAGAGCGCGAGTGCGTGGCCAGCCCCGACCCCGTGTGGGCGGTGGGCACATTGATGGGGGGGGGGACCAATCTTTGTGGCGGCGCCGCCCGTACGCCACGGCTAGCACTGAGCGGCCATGTGGGGCCCCAAGTGTGGGAGGTGGGATATCAAATGCGGGTTTGGCCTTGTGCACTGCCATTGCGTGCGTCAACCCGAGTCGCCGGCATTGGGCTGGTGCTGCCTTCCTTTGCGCTACTGCGCAAGGCTGTAACCGTGCAGCGCTTGGACAACTGGGCACCGCTGCCGCCACACTGCCACAGCGACAGGGCTAGCATCTTCCTGGAAATGGCCGGGGTGAGAAGAAAGATCGAGGCCAGGGCTGATCTGTCCTGGAAGATGGTCCGCCCTCTGCCTTCTTTCTTGCTGTGAAAAACATTTCTGCTTGAACTTTTTTTCTGGGGGGCAAGCCCCCCAGACCCCCCAAACTCATTGATTGCCGGCGGTACAGAACGTCGTGCAGCCATGATCCTCTTCCTGTGTTCGCGCAATCCGCAATGCACGCGCGGGCGGGGCGTGGGGGCGGGCGCGTGTGGGGGCGTTTGCGCGTGTGGGGGCGTGTGGGCGTGTGGGGCCGTGTGCGCGTGTGGGGGCGTGTGGGTTGTGCCTGCCCCGCCACTGCATGCAGCCCCAACCCGTTTCTGCCCTGAAGATGCTAGCCCTGCACAGCGACATGCCATCGCCGCCGCCATTCACTCCCAGCGTCCCAGCGCCAGCATGCAGGAGTCCCCCTGCAGCCTGCACGCTGCAACGCAGATCCAGGAGGCGGCAGCGGCGGCAGCGGTCGGCCAGTGACGATTCTGACGAAAGACAGCCGGGCCGGGCACGCATATGCCTCGGAGGCGGGGGCAATGGGGGCAACAGTTGGGATCATAGCAGAAGCGATTTAAGCAGTTGCGCTGCAGTGGGTTGACCAGGACGCGTCAGCGCGGGCGCTGCCGGACAGGGGATCTCTGCTGCCGGACAGGGGAACCCCGCGGCCGGAGTGCCGGACGTGCCGCTTCTGGTAACCCGGTCTTTTTCGGATCCTCGTTCGGCCCGGCTCATTAAGCGACGCATATGACCAGTGATATGTACTCGGGCTGACCAAGCGTCAATACCCGCACGGCATTGCCTCAGCCATTAACTCCCAGCGCCAGCACGCAAATAGTCCCCAAGGGAGTCCCCCTCCAGCATGCAGCTGCGACGCACATCCAGCAGCGCGACAAAGACAGCCGGGGCACGCACGCGGCCACGCGCCACGCCTTTGACTGCTGGTTGTGTACCGTGCTTTGCTGCTGCGGAGTCACGTTGGCCCGCTGCAGTGCTGCGCCACAAAAGTGGGACCGGGGACATGTGGGCCACTAGAGCGCGTGTTCCTCCTGCGCGTGTTTCGCACCTTGTCACAAGGCGTAGCCAACTGTTAGCCACACTGTGCCTGCGCGCGCGCGTGAGTGGCGGCTTTGTTCCGTTTGATTTTGTTTAACACACCGTGCCGCCGCCGCTGTGCGTCCGGGGTATGGTGCAGCGCTGCAGCGGGTATGGTGCAGTGCGGGCGCTCCGGAGGAGCAGGACTGCAGGAGCACAGGGCGACTGATAAGATGTGACGTAATCTTCGTGTTACAGTGTGAGCAGTCCAGGTCTCAAATCGGTAGTACTACTATACATCTCCCCCCTCCGACGGAGTGTGAGGTGGGGGGAGCAGTCCCACGCCCGCCAGGCGTCTTCTCCGCCGAGCATTAACCTCTTCGTCAGTACGATATGTGGGTTGTAAGCAACGTAAGCACAAGCGGCACGCGGCATTCTCCTCATCACGACGCAACAGGGGGACAAACCATCATTCGTGTGGCCCCATTGTGCCACAATGTCGTAGGCAGGGCACTTCATAGTCAGCAACGGTGTAATACGCCGTGTCTCTGGCCTTGTGGCGATGAAATTGCACACACTCAGCATCGTATAGTTTTCTTCTTCGGTCTCGCAGTGTATTATACTGGGCGCTATCCTCACTTTCTTGCAACAACTGTCAGCGCCTCACTCGCACACTTCCGACTTCTAATTCTGATGTGCAGTATGCCTCAACCCCCACCTCTCTCCGGGTTGCCCTCGCCCCCAGCTCTCTCCGGCAGCCACCTCCGGCCCGCGTCGTCCAGCGTCGTCTGTCTTGCCGCTATTCAGTGAGTACTTGTATTTGTAGCTAGAACGCGCACATACACACATTGCGCACACACATCCGGACGTTTAGCCGAGCCAGTCAGACCACCACGCGCCGAAATGCCTTACGGGAGCAATGCCTTACGGAAGCAGAAGGGCTGATGCCCAACGCCCAAACGCAACTAGGTAACATCTCCGGCCCGCCAAATTCGCACACGCCACGCGCCCAGCCACAGTGCAGCCCAACCACCAGCGGCAGCCGCATCGCCCTCGCCCTTCCTCCGTTTCCCGCCCCCGCCCCGCCACGACGCCGGAGGCCGAGCGGCAAGCACCGCATACAGCCAGTCCGGCTGCCGCGGGGGCGGGCGTCGGGCACCGGGGCGGTGGCGTGGGGACGTGACAGAGCCGTGTGAGGGCTGCGCCATGGCAGTGGCTGCAGGAATACGTGCATGCAACACCCACCACGCAACCATCAAAAGACGTGAATCTTCTATATGCCGTACCCACCAATTGTGACATGAGGTTGTATAAGCCGCGCGCAGAGTGGCTTTCCTCGCGCGTTCCGCCGTTCCAGCCGAGAGAGAGAAAAGCCGAAGCAAGTCCTATCAACATGCACGTAAACGTTAACCAACATCGTCACCGTACAACAACACACAACACGTAAGCACTTATCCTGTCTCATGTCGTGCCCCGCGCGCCTGCCGTCGCCTCCTTTCCTTTGTACCCAACAACAACCGCGACAAAGAACAGGCAGCGCGCACGCTCCTCCTCCTGCGTCACGGCTCGCGGCCGCGCCCGGCAGCACCTCCGAAGCGGCAACCACCGCAAACAGGGCACCGCCCCAGCGCGCACCCCGCACAGCCGTCCCCCAACATGCTGTCCTCCTGCCAACCTCCGCAGCCCACCACCCACCGCCCCACGCGGCGCGCGCCGCTGCAGCACGACGGCGTGCTTTGCGAGCAGCCCGCTCGCCGCCTGCCCCGCCGCCAACCTCTTAACTAGCGGCCCCACCGTGCCGCCCCCTCCCCGCCAGCGCGGCCGTCCCCAGACCTGCCTGCCTGGGGCCTTCTTCTTGATTGCCCCCGCAAACACCAATAACCAGCTGTGCAAACCCAAAGGTCATACGCAAAGGTAGTTGTACGATAGAGGATCGCCATGATCGTGGGCGATGCGATGTGAATCATGCGATGTGCCATACGCCCGTGCAGCACCATATCTCCATGTCGCACCGCGTTTATGCGTGTTGAGCAGAAGGACAGCGGTGGCCGCGCGCGCGGGTGAAACACCTCGCATCGAGTCAGGCGGCAGACAGTCCCACCCACCGTGCGACACACACAACACGCGCGCTAACACACCAGTCCGCGCCACCACAAACTCTGCACACCGCATGCATTAGGATGCGAGTATGCGATTGCGATTGCGCGGGCCAGCGCCGGCGCGCTGGGCCGTGACCATCCGTCACGACCGCTGCCCCCCACTCTGCCCCCGCTCGTCCCTTGTAGTGTTTGGATGCAGATGCGCTGGAGGGATGCCACTAGCAGGGAGGAGCCAACTCAATCAATCCTATTAGCACGAGCACGCACAACACTTGGCACCACTTGCGAGCTCCGCAAATCAATTGTTTTTTATTTCTGCCAGTGCCAGTATGTGCAACCTGCTCTCCGCCGCTTCTTCCGCTTACTCCGTGGCGTCTGCGCATTCCGCATACCCGGTCGCAGTCAGGTCCTACCGGCCGCGAAGGCCCGTCAGGGGTCACCTCCTGTCCAAGCGACCCACTGCCCCACCCCTTGTCCTGCAGGCCGGCCACAGCCCACTTCAGGGCCTCTGCGCCGTGGCCCACCCGACCCTTGTCCAGCGCCCGGCGCGCCTGCAGCGCCCGTCGACCTCCTGCTCCTCGGTGTTCTTCTGTATCGTACCGCGTCCTCCGCTCCCACAGGAGAGCACCGCAGCTCGCGGCTGCGGCTTGGGTTCAAACTTCTTCTTCGGCTGCAGCCTTCTTCCTCGTCACTCTCGTTCCCTCGCCGTCGCCGTTGCGCCGCACAAGCCCGGAGAAACATTCCGACGGCCAACGTGCAACCGCAACTTTTGCAACCCCGCATCCACAGAAGCCCAGACCGACGGAATGCGTATATGCTGCACACCAACGCCGTTTCAGACGCCTCGGGCTCCGCAAAAAAACCTTCATGCTGGCAGAACCGCCGTCTCAGCCCCTGGCGGGGCGGCCGGTCTCAATACGGTCTCCCTGCAACCGTTCCTCGTGCCCCGTCGCTCTCTCTCTCCATGTCACTCGAGGGCGGCTCAAAACATGCGCGTGGTTGCGGGTGGCTCTCCGGATGCAAATAGCGCGGTGGATGGCTGGTGTTAAGATATACACAGTCGCCTCTCCAAAACTGGGGTTTCAACTCAACAAAAAGGCAACTCCTTGCCAAGCCGGTGTGGCGAATAGGTTTCCGCCCGTCCCTCTCTCACCGTCAATACAATACCGCTTTCACCGTGGAATTTGGAACCGCATGCTTGACTGTAGTTGCAAACCGTATTCGCAAGCTAAAACGCCACAACTCAGAGCCGAGCCTTACCAGCCTGGATTCTCTCCCCTTCGTTCTGAGACCAACAGTTGCAGTTGCGAGGCCGCCGGCCACTGCAACGCTCACAGCAGGTACTCGCTGCCGGCCGGCGCCTGCCGCACCTCTACCAGCCGCCACACGCCGCTGGTGGCAGCGCCCGCAGTGCTGCCGCTCTTGGCTGCCTTGCCCGGCTGCTCGACGCGGTCGCGGCGGAAGGTGGCCGTGACGCGCTCCTCGCCTCGGAAGGCCGCCAGCGCGGGCGCCGCGCGGTCCGCCGCCCGGCCCTCCGTCGTCAGCGTCGCCGTCACCACCACCTCCTCAGCGCGCGCCGGGCGGCTCAGGCGCTCCACCACCACCGCCACGTGCAGCGTGTGCGGGTCCACGCGGCGGCCCAGGCGCGCCTCCCGCTCCGCGGCGGAGCGCGCCGCCGCCAGCGCGCGGCCGCCCGCCAGCTCCGCCAGCAGCGCCGCGCGGTCGGCGGCGGCGGGCAGGCCCGGCGCGGCTGCGCGCGCCGCCGCCCAGCCGCGCAGCAGCGCCGCCGCCGCCGCCTCGTCCAGCACCGGCGCCGCGCTGGCGGCCGCCGCCAGCTGGTGCATGCCCTGCACCGTCACGCCCGGCGCCGCCGCCGACGCCGCGGCGGCGGCGGCGGCGCCGCCGCCCATCCACGGCGGCAGCGGGCCACCGCCGCGCAGCGCGCCGTCGACGGCGATGCGGTGGCCCACCGCCGCCGCCAGCAGGCCCATGCAGGCGGCCTGCGCCGCCACCGCCGCCACGCGGCGCACGGCCTCGCGGCGCTGCAGCTCGTCCGCCGCCGCCGCCACGCAGGCCGCCCACTCGCTCATCTTCTCCAGCTGCGGCTCCACCGCCGCCTCGATGGCGTGCTCCACGTCCACCACCGCCCGGCTGACGCTGGCGGCGGCGGCGCTGGCGGCCTCGCTGGCCTTGGCGACCACCGCCGCCGCCCGCTCACGCGGGTCCAGGTGCGGCGGCGGCGGCGGCGGCTGCGCCGGCTCAGCGGCGCCGTCGGTGGCCGCGGCAAAGGGCACGACGTTGCTTGACGTGGCGGCGTCAGGAGCACCAGGTACGGCTGCGGCGGCGGCCGCGGCGGCGCCAGGGGCCGCGCCATCGGCGGCAGTCGGCGCGCCAGCGGCAGCGGCTTTGGGCGGCAGCGCCGCCGCAGTGGCGGCGGGCAGCGGGCCCGAGCCCGAGCCCGCCACCGCCGCCGGGCTGTTGGCGGCGCCGCCGCCGGCGCGGCTGCCGCCGCCGAAGAAGCCCAGCGGCACAATGCGGCTGGCGGCGGCGGCGACGGCGCGCGGCGAGCTGGCGGCGGCGCTGCCCACCGCCGCGGCGGCAGCCACCACGGCGTTGGCGGCGGCGCTGCCCACAGCGACGGCGCGCGGGCCCACGTCCTGCAGCGCGGCACGGCTCTGCGCCCACAGCCCAGCCGGCAGCTGCGGAGCAGCAGCAGCCGCCGCAGCGCCGCCGCCGCCACCGTTTCCGGCGGCCACTGCGGCGGCCGCCGCGACGGCAGGCTGCGTCGTCACGGCGGCGGAGGCGGCGGCGCCGCCCGCGGCAGCGGCGGCCGGCTGCTGCCCGGCGCTGCCGGCGGCGCCCGTCGCCGACGAGACGGCGTGCGCTGCCGTCTGCCACAGCTGCCACAGCCTCTGGCGGCTGGCGTCAGACACGTGCGCGACGGCGCTGCCCAGCGCCGCCGCCACAGAGCCGCCCTCGGCGCTGCTGCTGCTACTGCCGGTGCCGCGGACCGCGATGACCTTGTTGAACAGGATGACACGCGGGTCGCTGAACCAGCGCGACATGGTCACGCCGCCGGCGGCGGCTGTAGCAGCCGTGTCGGGGAAGCACGGCAGCACCGAAAGCTGCAGCCAGTCCTGCACCCAGCCGTAGCGCCGGTTCACGTCGTTGCTACTGCCGCCGGCCGACTTGGCGGCGGCGGCCGCCGCCGCGCCCGACGCCGCCGCCATCTGCGCCGCCGCCGCCTTGAAGCCGGCGCCGCCGGCAGCGCCGCCATGCGCCCGCGGCGGCGCGGTCACGGCGTCCTCGTCGTCACTGAAGTCGCCGCCGGTGCTGCTGCGGCGCTCGTCCACTGAGAACATGGCGGCGGCGCCGTCGGCGGCGGCGCCGCCGCGCGCCGCCGGGCCGCCCGCCGCCACCGCTGCCGCCGCAGCGGCGCTGTACGACGACATCATCGACTCCAGCCGCCGCAGCAGCGCCGCCTCCTCGTCGTCGCCGTAGTACGGCAGGTACGAGGCGCCGTCGTCGTACGAGCCCAGTGGCGAGCCGGCGGCGCGGCCGGCTGTAGTAACGGCGGGCGCGGCGGCGGTGGCGGGAGCGGCGGCGGGAGCCACCGCGGCGTCGCCGGCTGTGGCGGCGGACGCGGCGGCGCCGACGGCGGTGGTACGGCGGCCGAGCAGCGCCTCGCAGACTGACCGCTCAAAGGTGACGTCAGCGGCGGCGGTGCTGACTGCGCTGCTGGCGCCGCCGTCGGCGGCGCGGCCGGCGGCCATGGCGGCGGCATAGGCGGCGGCTGTAGCCGCCGCGCCGCCCGGCTGCAGCTGCTGCGCCACCGCGACCTTCTCAAAGTAGGTCAGCGCCTGCAGCACGTGCTGCGGCCAGCAGGTGGTGACGCCCTGCAGGAGCAGGAGCGGCAGTAGCGGCAATCGCGGTCAGCGCGTCAGAGTCACTGCTTGCTTGCTGGAACGACGGCACCCTGGGAACACATGTTGTGCAGCCCCCAAAATCAACACCTCACTGCCTCCTGCCCACGTCACCTGCACCTAGATCCCCCAACGGTTGATTTGGAAATTGGAAAAAAATACCCCCACACCCCCCCCACACCCGCTCGCGCCCGCCCCCCCCCCCACCTGCGCCAGGTGCGCGATGGCCAGGTCGTAAAGCTCCACGTCCGACAGCCCGCAGCCGCAGCCGCAGCTGCTGCTGCCGGCGCCCTGAGCGGCTGTAGCAGCGGCAGCGCCGCCGGTCGCGGTGATGTCCAGGGAGGACATGGACGCGGCGGAGCCGGCCGAGGCGGCGGCGGCCGGCGGCGGCTGCTTCTTGGGGCTGGCGGCGGCGATGGGGCCGTACAGAGCAATCTGCGGGCGGCGCGTGTCGCAATGGGGAGGATGAGTCGCGGTGGGGAAAAACGTTTCGGGTCCAGCCATCTAGCTGCGCCGCTACTGACCCAAGATCGTTTGCATGTGCAATATTTAGGGCCTAGCTCCACAACGTACAACGTGCCCGCCCTGTCTGGCGACTCGGCATTGGATGACCCCCCGCCCCTTGCGAACCCCAGCCGGCACTCACGTGCTCTGCCGCGCTGAGCAGACCCCGCAGCGGCGCCATCAGCTCACAGCGCTCCTCCGCCGTGAGGTCCGGCGGCCAGCAGCCGGACAGGACGGTGGCGGCCGAGTGCGCGGCGGCGCCGGACCCAGCAGCGGCGGAGCCGCCGGCGGCGGCGGCCGCGCTGCCGTTGTTGTTGGTGTTGTTGCCCGTCGCAGGCGCGGGCGTGCGCCACAGCGCGCCGCGCAGCAGCGTCAGCGCGCGAGCGCGCAGCGCCGCCGCGGCAGCGGCGGTCGCCGCCGGCGACGCCGCCTTGCCGCCAGCCGCCGTCACGCCCTCACCCGCCGCCACCTCCGCAGCAGCAGCCGGAGCCGGCGCCGCAGTAGCGGCTACAGCCACGGGCGGCGTGCTGCGCAGCACCTGCTCCGCGAATGCTACAGCCACGCCCTGCAGGCAGAACGCCACCTCCTGCCGCAGCGCCACCGCGCCGGCGCCGGCGCCGCCGTGCGCCGCCAGTACGGCCAGTGCGGCCTCCAGGTGGGTGTACGAATCCTCCAGCCCGCCCGCCGCCGCCGCCGCCTCGGCGCTGCCGCCGGCCGCCAGCAGCTCCGCCGCCGCGCCCTTGCCAACGGCACCCTTCCCCTTATCCTTGCTGGAAGCTTTGCTGCTGCCGGCTGCGGAGGCGCTGTAAGCAGTGCCGGCAGTAGCGGCGGCGCCGCTGCTACTGCCGCCCTCGCCCGCCGCCAGGCTGATGTGCGCCAGCGCCACCGATAGCGCCAGGTCCGACACCAGGTCGGTCAGGTGCGGGACAACGGCTGTAGCAGCAGCCGCAGCGGCCACTGCACCGGCTGTAGCGCCGCCAGAGGCGCTGCTGGCGGCGGCGCGCAGCAGCGGCTGGCCGAAGGCGAGCACGTCGCGGAAGGCGCCCGCCTCCGTCAGCAGCGCCAGCGCGGCGGACGCCTCGTCCAGCGGCGTGCTGGAGCCGGCCTGAGGGGTGAGGCGAGGTGCGGTGAGGCGAGGCAAGCAAGGAGAGGTCAGGAGCGGCGAAGTGAGGTGACGTGAGGTGAGGCGAGGTGGGCGCGCGCGACAGGTGGGCAGGGGACATGCCACAACAGGCCGAGCAAGCGAAGCGGGCGAGGCGAGGCGAGCGGCCGGGCATGCTGTTAAACAGCTGTAACGCGTTCGCCCATTAAACCCTTTCACCGCTGCAATCCCGATGCCAGCCCACCGCCAGCCGCCCACCTGCAGGCGCGCCCGCAGCTCGTCGGCGCTGCTCAGGCTGCTGCCGCCGCCGCCTCCGCCGCCCCGCGCCCGCGCGCCGGCGCCCAGGGCGAACGCCTCCAGCGCCGCGCAGTCGCCGTTGGCGCCGCAGCCCAGCAGCCGGGCCTGTTTTTTGGGTGGGGGGATGGGTGGGTGGACACAGAGCAGGGACATTATGGAAGAGAGAAGGATGCGTGGAAGGAGGGCCTCAGGGACGGGAAATCTGGAGACCAGGGTGCAGGGCGTGGCCTGACGGCCCCGCCAAGAGGCACGGTCAATAGCAGCAAGTGCGGAGGCCGTCGCTATCGCGCAATGGTGCGGGGTGGCGCCGCGAAAAAAAATGGTTCGGGGGCATTTGCGCGTGACAGGCTGCAGCCTGTGGGCGTTGAGCGCGAGGCCGTCGACGTGGGCAGTCCAAGCGTCACGCAGAGTCGGCCGAGCGTTTGCCAGCCGCGGCGCTCGAGCATTAACCGCCAACGCGCAGCGCTGAACCGAGCTCAAGCCTATTCGTGCGAGCTGCGGGCCGCGCTAGGCAGCAGGCGGTCGGGCTTTGCGCGCCATTGGTCCCGGAGGTTGGAGTGTTGCAAAAGTCGCGGCCGGCGACCGAACCCGCGACTTGCTCACCATGGCAGACACAGTCGCGGGCGAGTAGCAGCTGCTGAAGTCCTGGCCCAGGTCCAGAGGCGCGTTACTCAAAGGCTCTGACGCCGCGGACGACGCCACCGGCACCACGATAGTCGGCGCTGGGCTGCTAATGAGGCTGTAAATTGAGTTGGCGCTGGGGGGGACCACCAGGACATCGGAGTAGGAAGACTCGGCCTCCTTCCTGAGCGTAGGTGATGCTCGCGCGACGCTGGCTCCGACCGCGCAGGTCGTGTGGCCCGGCACTTTGCGAGCATGTCCGCGATAGCGCCAATTGCCGGCTCCGCCGGCTAGCGCCGTCCCCGCTTCCGACGCACCACGTAGGGCGTGCATTTCGGCCGCTCCGCCGCGAGTAAGGCGATTGAGGTTCGGGCAAGCGAGCCCGTCTAGGATGGCATCAGCGAAGCTGTCGCGGGTTGGGAATGCGCAGGCTAAACTCTGCTAGACACGGCTGCACTGAAAAAGCTGCCGGTAACAACGCTTGCTTGGCCCGCCGGGCTAGAACGTGGGTAGCGTCCCCTTGACGTCTATGCTGTGGCACCAATGATCTTTGCTGTCTCTCGCGGCCTGCGAAAGCGAGCCATGCCCGAGGACGCTTTTTTCACATTGCGTGGCACCTCGAAATCGCCCGTATCACGCTCGTTCGCAGCACCCGCGTATACAGCTATTTACTGGCTATCTGCTCAGCCTTTTCCGTGCTGCAAAGGCCGTCTAGGGCTGCCGAAAATTTCAAATCCTTCTCCTCTGTCATAAGCTTCAGGGCAATAATTTGCAGTATCAGACGCATTTGGCTGTGACACCCGCACCGCACAACGCAGCCTCCCGCGCGCGGAGGCCACCATGGACAGCAGGTCCAATCTGAAGCCTCACAGCGGCAAGTCGGAGCCCCAGCCCACCGTGCCAGCGCGCGCATTCGACGCCGCGTTTGAGCTGTCCAACTTGCTGGAGACGGGCCTCGACAAGGACAGCTTGTCCATCCTGCTGGAGCTGCTGAACGCGGGCGTGAACCCCGAGGCGCTGGCGACCGTGGTTCGCGAGCTGCGACGTGAGGCGGCTGAGTACCAGGCGGCGGTGGAGCGGGTCAACACAGCGAGCGCGGTCGCAGCAGGGGCTGTCGGCGGCGTCGGCGCGGCGGGACAGCGGGCGCGCTAGGCCGTTAGCCGGCCAGGTCAACCGGAGCCGGGGGTTGGGACAGCTGCGGCGCGGGCGGCGGCGGCTGCAGACCGCAACGTGCTGCGCGGACGTCAGGCCGCGGCGGAGCGAGGCGGCGGGACACACGGGGCATACCGTATTCGAGGAAAGGCACGACATTTGCTCCGCGGTGGCGACGACCGTGACCTCTAGAGGCAACAGGACTAGCAGCGCATTGCGCATCGTACGATTCGCATAACCTACGCGGCCTCATTGTAACACTAGCATAACATACATTTCAGGCGGCCACCGCCGCAACAACACACACAGTAGCACGCAGCAGCAGGCAGCGCCAGCCGTCAACGCACGGACACGGCAGTAGCGGGCGCAGCACGCGGCTTCAGCAAGCATGGCAGCGGCGTCGCCGACACGCGGCGGCACGGACGGCTCTCCCAATGGCAACGGCGGCGGGGGGCAGGGAGCGGGCGGCGGCGGCGGCGGCGGCGGGCGGGAGCTGCCACCGCTGGCCATCGGCGGCGAAGGCAAGGACATGGTGCATGAGATCCTGGCGGCGGCGGGGCCGGGCGGCATCGCGCAGGTGCAGGAGGTGAGCCCAGGCTGGCAGGCGGGCTGGGTGGGTGGGTGGGTGGGTGGGTGAGTGGGTGGGTGGGTGGGTGGGTGGGTGGGTGGCTGGCTGGCTGGCTGGCTGGCTGCCCACCTGGCCGTCTATGTGGCTGGGGGTTGGCGGGCTGGCTGAAAGCTCTGGAGCGGCTTGGGAAGTGTACACCATTGAGGGCGGCGTTGCAAGGCACGGTGCTGTGCCGGGGGCTGGGCTTGGCAGCCGGGGCTTGACGGCGGAAGCGATACGCGCGTTGCTCGCACCCGCACACAACTCCTTCTTTCCCTCCTCCCCCTCCTCACCCGCCTCCTCCTCCCCCTCCCACCCAGCCCCCATCTAGTTTAGCTTGGTTTAGATTGGGCTGGTGTTCACAACCCCCCTGTGCCCCCACCCGAACCCCTCGCTGCAGGCCTGCCTGCTGCCGCACCCGCTGGTGCGGCACCTGCTGGGCATGTGCGAGGTGCTGGAGGTCAGCCGCGGCGAGGCGCACAAGGCCGTGCTGCAGGTGGGAGTGTGGGGAGGGGTTGTAATTACACCAGCCCAAGCTAGTCCAATCCCAACTGCACGGGGGACAGGCAAACGCAATAGGGGCAAGGCAAAGCAATGCGATGCTCGTGGGATGGGGCATGAGGGGCGAGGGCGGCGAGGGCGGGAGGGCGCGGCGGTGGTGTGGACGCACCGCGCGCGTCAGGGGCCGGAGGGGTCGAGCGGCCGCACGGCGTGCTCACGGACTTGCACAATACCGGTAGTACTTGCCCTATACCTCCAGACCGCGGCCTTTGCTCTATCGCCAGTGCTCCTGTCCCCCCGCTATGCCCCCACACAGCGCGCCAAGGAGCGGCTGCTGGGCCGCGTGGCGGCGCTGGACGGCAAGTCCTCCGGCGGCGGCGGCGGCGGCGGCGGCGGCGCCGCCAGCGACAAGGCGCGGCTGGAGCGGCTGCTGGCGGCCAGCTTCACGTACCTGGGCATGGCGGAGATGCGGGAGGTGGGGCGGGTGGGGGTGGGTTGTGAATATCATCCCAAGCTAAACCAAGCTGAACTAGACAAGGGATAGGCAAGTGCAGGTTGCGGCAATACAGGGTAACGGTATACTCTGGTGGGGTGCGGGCTGTTGAGGTGCGTGGGCGTGTTGGGGGGTGGGGTTGGAGGGTGGGTGCGTGGTCGCGTGGATGAATGACCGAGCCTGCTGGTCTGCAGTGCCTGCTGTACCGCTTTCACTGGACAATCCATGCAACAAGCCCCCATCGGCACTTCACATCACTACCCAAAGCATACCGCCGCATGGCTATGGCCACGGCCACGCACGCACGCACGTGCAGGTGCCGCTGGCGGTGATGGAGCGGCTGGAGCGGGTGCCGGCGCAGCACCTCAAGCAGCTGGCGGCGGACACAGAGGTGTTCAAGATCCTGCCGCCGGGCGTGCAGCGGCAGGTGGGTGGGGGGGCATTGGGTGGGGGGAGTGGGTTGCAATGTTCCATGCATGATCAATAAAGACGAGATGGTGGTGGTGTGTGTGGGGGAGATACTGGGGCTGGAGGGCGGCTGGCGCTGGGCGCGGGCGGGATCACAAGCGGGGTGCTGCGGCAGCGGCGTCTGCAGGGGCTGCGGCAGGGGCTGCGGCATGGGGGCACCCACCCCCACCCCCACACCACACCCCCACACCACACCCCCACACCACACCCCCACACCACACCCCCACACCACACCCCCACACCACACCCCCACACCACACCTCCACACCACACCACACAGGTGTGGGAGTACGACAAGAACCTGCTGCAGGCGGACGCGCTGCCGCTGGTGGGCGCCTACAAGTACGAGACCGCCACCTACATGCGGGGGCTAGCGCAGGACGAGTTCCTGCCGGCCGTGACGGCGGCGGGCCGGCGGCTGGCGGCGCAGCTGCTGACCCAGGGGCCGGCGGCGCCGGCGGGAGCCGGCGGGGGCGCGGGAGGTGGGGGGTGGAGAGCGCGACCCGGACTCATTGCTGGGGCTGGGAGGGAAGGGCGGCAAGGGCGGCGCGGCGCCCAAGGCGCGCGGCGCGGGCGCCGCCGCGGCGGCGGCGGCGGCGGGCGTGGGCGGCGCGCACATGCTGGGCCCGAGCGCGCTGGGCGGCGGCGGCGGCGGGGGGCCGGTGGGCGGCGGCGGCATCACGCGCAAGATCCTGCGCAAGGGCAGCCGCATCACACAGGTGCGGGGATGGGCGGCGGTGGCGGGATCGGTGGGATTGGCAGGGGCGAGGGTGTCGTCGAGCGGGGGCCTCGAGGCGGGTGGGTGCGCCCATGCACACACATGACACATACCCCACGCACCCCCTCCCCCTCCTCCCCCTCCTCGCCCTTCCTCCCCCCTGCAGGCGCTGAAGGGCATGGTGGGCAGCAGCCCCAAGATCTACAACCAGGTGGGGGGGGGGGAGGGGAGGGAGCAAGGAGGGAGGGAGGGAGCAGGGGGGAGGCGGGGGGTTGCGCCCAGCCCCAGTCCAGGCGCCCAGTCAGCCATGCTGCTGCAACACGGCCTGCCCTGCTCTCTCACACACGCACACCTACTCACCCATCACACCCATCACACGCATCACACCACGCCCCGCCGCCCGCCCACCCACGCACCCCGCCCACACGCCAGATCGTGGAGCTGTGCTGCGTCAAGTTCCGGGACGCGGAGGGGCTGTATGTGGGCCCGCGCGAGACCAGCTACGCCGCGCTGCGGTCGCAGCTGCTCATGGCGCTGCACGACGACAACAACCCCGTGGCGGGGCGGGACAGGTGGGGGGAGGGTGGGGGGTGGGTGGGTAGTTTATTCCAGAAACCGAAGCGAATCGACCAAGAGAACCCAAACCAGCCAGCCCAGCCCAGAGCGCGGAGGTGGTGTGGCCTTAACCTTTGGGTCTCGGGCGCCCTTGACCTTGAATCTTCAGTCTTGTCGACGTTGTTGTCGGTAGCCGTGGATGGCACCCAGGCTCGCGCGCGCACGTCCCCACCCCGTTAGCTAAATTGGGGTGGGGGGCGTGGGTTAGCAAGCATGATTGGGAAAGCGGTACGGCTGGCACTGAAGACCAGCACATCTTCCCCTCGCCCCTCACCTCGGCCCTCACCCCGCCCCCCGCCCCTTCCTCACCCCGCCCCTCGCCCCGCCCCTCACCCCGCCCTCACCTCCCCCCCCCCACCCTTCCCCCCCCCCCCCCGGTCACATGAACGGCTACCCGCCCAGGTGCCACGAGCTGGCCTGGACGCTGGACGCCGGCATTCGCGCGGGCGGGCTGTCGGACAAGCACCTGGAGAAGCTGGGCCGCTTCTTCGCGGGTGAGTGGTGGTGGTGGGGGGTTACATTCATCATCAGGGGGGGAATGTGGGGGTGCGGGGGGTGGGGGAGAGAAGGAGAGGGGGTGGGGGGGAGAGAAGGAGAGGGGGTGGGGGGGGAGAGAAGGAGAGGGGGTGGGGGGGAGAGAAGGAGAGGGGGTGGGGGGGAGAGAAGGAGAGGGGGTGGGGGGGGGGGAGAGAAGGAGAGGGGGTGGGGGGGGGGAGAGAAGGAGAGGGGGTGGGGGGGGGGGGGGAGAGAAGGAGAGGGGGTGGGGGGGGGAGAGAGGAGGGGGGTGGGGGGGGGGAGAGAAGGAGAGGGGTGGGGGGGAGAGAAGGAGAGGGGGTGGGGGGGAGAGAAGGAGAGGGGGTGGGGGGGAGAGAAGGAGAGGGGGTGGGGGGGGAGAGAAGGAGAGGGGGTGGGGGGGAGAGAAGGAGAGGGGGTGGGGGGGGAGAGAAGGAGAGGGGGTGGGGGGGAGAGAAGGAGAGGGGGTGGGGGGGAGAGAAGGAGAGGGGTGGGGGGGAGAGAAGGAGAGGGGGTGGGGGGGAGAGAAGGAGAGGGGGTGGGGGGGGAGAGAAGGAGAGGGGGTGGGGGGGAGAGAAGGAGAGGGGGTGGGAGGGAGAGAAGGAGAGGGGCTGGGGGCGGGTGTGGGGGGCGGGGGCGGTGGAGAAGGGGATGGGGGAGAGGGCAGGGGCTGAGAGGGGAGCCGCAGCAGGAGGAGGAGGACGAGGGAGCAGGCATCAACCGCGTGGCATTCTGGCCCGTTCTGGATGCGGCTGGGCGCAGACACACACAGACACGCTTGTGCAGCGAGGTGCGCTGACCGCGTGCATGTGCCGGGCCCACCGCACTGCGCTGCAGACATCCTGGCGGCCGAGGAGGAGGCGGCCGAGGAGCGCGGCGGTGGCGGCGGCGGCAAGCGGCGCAGGGGCGCGACCGGCGCGCTGCCGGGTGGCGCCGGGGCCGGCGGCAGGCGGTGGGTGCGGGCCGGAGCGCGGCGGTCGGGGAGTTCCCGCTGTGAGGGGCGAGGGGGGCAGCGGCGGAGGATAGCCATGGCGACAGAGCGCACCAGCATCGGTGTAGTACGTGTTTTCAAACGCGGGGCATGCACGGCCACACGGTCACACAAAGGCGCGCGCACAGCACACAGCGCGCCGGCTGAGCCCTCCCTTCGCCTCCTGCGTTTTCCAACGATCCTTGCCACCCCCCTCGTGCGCCGCAACATCGTTCCATGCACACACACCCGCGCATCCGCAGCGCGTATCCGTCCCGTCTCGCGCATCTGCACCGCATGCGCAGTCGCTGTTGTCGTTTTCGCCTGGTGCTCTCAAACCACGCACGCACACACACACACACACACACACACACACACACACACACACACACACACACACACACACACACTTCGGTTGTGCCCCAGTGTGCTTGCTGTGCAGTTGCCTTGACTACGTGTGCCTGACTTGGTTTGGTGCATGACCTATTGCTAGTCGAACAAACAATGCATAGCGACAGTGCCGGCTCACAGAAGTCGATGAGGGTATGCCAACAGGGCAGAAACGGCGGGTTACTCCGCAACTTCGCGCATATGCTTGGGAGACACGCACTACCAGACTATGCGAACACTACTGTGCTGGAGCCTGGCTCTAGCGCTGGTTAGTTGTTCAGGACACTCGATCACGAGGTTCTATCAAGCAACTGTAAACCGTAGTTACACACACACACACACACACACACACACACACACACACACACACACACACACACACCGAGTACCGAGGCAACAGCTCCAACGCGGAGCGCGGTGTAAGTATGCGTAAGTAACAGCGACCATTGCTGGGCGGGTTTGGTTTCCGTGTGTTGTCCAACACACACACACACACGCGCGCGCGCGCACGCCCACGCCCACACACGCAGCGCGCCGCTGGACGAGGCGGAGTCGGCGGGCGCGGGCGGCCACGGCGGCGGCGCGGGCGGCGTGGTGGAGCCGCTGCGGGTGCTGGGCGACGCGGGCGTCATCCTGCGCGACCCCTCCGCGCTGCACCTGCTGGCGGCGCAGGCGCTGGCGCTGATGCAGGTGGGCGGGCGCGTGCATGGGCTTGAGCGCGTGCGTGTGCGTGCGCGCGTGCGTGCGCGCGTGCGTGCGTGCGTGCGTGCGTGCGTGCGTGCGTGCGGGCGGGTGTGTATGGGGGGCAGCAGTTGGGATGTGAGCGAGGGGGGGAGGGGATACCGTAGTTCATTCGGGGCCCACGTTCGTTGCACAGCGGCTCAGCAACCTTGCACCCCGCACCCCCGTCCCTCTCCCGTCACTCCCACACACGCACTCCTCCCACCCCCGCCCACCCCGACCCCCCACCCCTCCGCAGTCGGAGGCCATTGCCTGCGAGCGCCTGCCGCGCGACGTGCCGGAGCTGTGCCTGGTGCTGCGGCTGATGGGGCTGGCGGTGGAGTGCAGGAGCATGATGCGCGACCGCAGCTACAGGTGGGGTGGGTTTGTGGGGGGTGGGGATTGTGGACCAGCTTTGGGTGGGGTTGGGAGGTTGGGAGGTGGGGTGGATGGGCTGTGGAGGGGGGCCTGGTTGAGGAAGGCGCGTGGACGCACCTTTCACAGCTGCCTACCCTGCTGTCTACCGTGCTGCACTCCTCGTCACCCCTACCCATCCCATCCGCACACACACACACACCCCACCCCCATCATTGCAACCCGCACAGGTTCCCCGAGCCCGACCGCGTGGTCCTGCACGACCTGCTGCCGCTGCTGGCAGGCATAGCCGTCGATTTCCACACCGCCGCCGCCGAGGCCGCGGCGGCGGAGGCCGCCGGCGGCGCCGGCGGCGGCGCCGCCGCAGGCGCCAGGCCGGGCGGCGCGGCGGCGGCAGCCGCCGCCGGAGGCGGCGCAGCCGCCGCAGCCGGCGGCGGCGGCGCGGGCGGGGTGCCGGCGGCGGTGGGCCCGGAGCCGAACGCGATCGTGAGCCCCGAGGCGGCGGCTATGGAGTGGCCGGACGAGGGCACACACAGCCGGGTGGTGACGGCGCTCAAGAGCAACGAGGTGGCGCGGCGGCTGATGCAGGTGGGTGGGTGGCAGGGTGGGGAGGGGGTTACTTCATTCCATGGCCAAACAATAACCCATGTGCGGAGAGAGATACCGTATACACGAATTCTTATCGGCGAGCTTCAGTCTTGTTCATCGGGTCCCGGGGCCCGCCTGCCCCTACAACTTCTTAACCTTGCCGCCCCTTCCCGACCCTACCCGCCCCACTGCCATGACCGCAGACGTTTGCGCTGGAACGCCTGGCCCGCGGCGACTACCTGGGCGCGACCAAGGTAGGGCGGGTGCCCGATTGGGGCGGGGGCGTTAACACTGAGCTCCCATGCGCCCTCTTGTTGTAGCGCATATGGATTATGGCGGTATGACACGCAAGGTGTCCAGAACTGGGCTGTTCTAGCAGAGCGACTAGAACTCGACACGGATCCCGAGACGGGCTACTGCATGGAGTGCAGTACCGTACACCCGGCGACACTTGAAATAGTCCTAACTAGGATGTTACTGGCCGGCTGCCAGTAGCATCCTAGTTAGGACTTGCCTGGCATAGCATGTACTACAACTGGCCCCCCACCCCCTCCAACCCTCATCCCTCCCCCGCCGCCAGGTGCTGCTGCTGCTGGCGCGCGCGCTGGTGGACGGCTGCCTGGCGGTGGAGGGCGCCGACTTCGGGGCCAGCCTGGCGATCAGGTGGGGGGGGAGTTCATTCCAGAACCCAAAGCAACCGACCGAGTGAACCCAAACCAACCAGTCCCGCCCAGAGCAAGGAGGAGGTGTGGCCTTAACCTGTGTGTCTCAGGCGCCCTTGAGCTTTGAATCTTCAGTCTTGTCGTCGGTGTCGTCGGTAGGCCATCGAGGGGGGGGGGGCGCGAGCGGGGTTGAGTGCGAGTGCGAGCGAGCGGGAGCAGGGGGGGAGGGCATTGCGGGGATGGTTGGGAAAGAGCGGTACGGCAGGCACTTAAGGCCGTCAGACTAAGTCGCTACCGAATGAGCGGCCGCCAACGCTGAATCATGACGAGATGGTGTGGATGATGGGGTTTGCGTACACCAGCGGCCCATCGTGCGGGCAGTTCATGCCAAACCCAAACCCGACCTACCCCTGCTGTCTACCCTGCTACACGCCTTTGTACCCGCCTTGCAACACCCCTCACAACCTCCGCCCCCACCCCCACCCCCAACACCACCAGGCTGGCGGAGCTGGTCAAGGCGCGGCGGCTGGGCCCGGGCAGCGCGCTGTGGCTGGCGGGTGTGGACAACATAGCCGTGCGCTGCGTGGACGCGCACACGCAGGTGGGGGCGGGCGCATTGGGTGAGGGGGGTTGCAGGTACCAGCCCAAGCTAAGGGGGTGGGTGAACATTCGGGGCCTTTAGGAGGGTGGTTGTGCGGGACCCCGCCGCCCCATTGAGGCGTGGGCCGGAACAGAGCTGCCGCTCTCTAACCCACCGCTCCGCCCGTAAAACCGCCTCCGCTCCGCTCCGCCGGTCCGATCGACCAGTTAACCATTTAACCAGTAACCAACTAACACCAACCGACTACCGGTGTGTGTGTGTGTGCGCGACTGCCTACCCCCCAGACGCATGAGGAGGTGCTGCGGCTGCTGCTGGCGGCGGCGCTGCCCGCGCCGGTGCCGGGCGGCGGCTCGGGGCCGGACCGGCCGCCGCCGGCGCCGCCGCTGCTGACGGCGGCCGAGGTGGACCGCTACCTGGCCACCACCCTGGAGCGCAGCAAGAAGAGCCGCAAGAGGTGGGCGCGGGCGGGCGCGGGTGTGTGGTGTGTGTGGGGGGGAGGGGGGGTGCAAAGATGTTTTAAAAGGGGGAAGGGTGAATACCAGCCCAAGCTAAACCAACCTAAACCAACCTAGACCGAGGGCGGGCCTGGCACGAGGGGCCTGGGGCTGGTGCGCACGCAGCGGGGCGCACCTGTTCGCCTGCCTTGACCACACACCGCACCGCACCACACCGCACCCACACACACCTACACACACCCACACACACCCAAGGGCTTTTTGTCCGTCTGATTGTTGTTCTTAACACACCCAAGCCCCCCCACCCCACCACCGCCCCTCCCTCCCCTCGCCGCCCTCCCCCGCAGGTACAAGAAGTTCAGCGGCGGCGACGGCGGCGGCCACGCGGCCTCGCTCAACCGCTTCCCCATGTGCCTGCTGGCGTCAGACATCGGGTCCGATATCGGCTCCGACGGCTGGCCGGGCATCCTGCAGCTCAAGGCAAGAGTTAGTTTGCGGCGCCGTTAGTTGTCAGTTGCTTTGTTGCAAGTTGTCTTAGGCGCAAAGGCGTGAAAGATGGCAAACGGTAGCGCGCGGCATCCCGGAGCGATGTTTGTGCATGTGGATCCGCGGGGAGGTGGCCAGCCCCTGACTAAGCCGCATGGACGTTGGAGAGTTGGAGGCCAAGCGTGCGCCGTTGAACTCAGGGGCGGACTCGGGCGCCCGCCCCTGCCTGCGCCCGCCCGCCCGCCCCCCTCCATCCTCACACCCGCATGACTAAGGTGCTTTCCCGTGATGGGATGCCAACCGGTTCCAAGCGTTGCGACTGCCGGCCGCCATTTCAACTCCGCGACCACCAGCGGTTCGGTAGCGCCTTAGTCAGGGCTGCCGCCCACCCGCACCGCGCACGAATCCGCACGAACCCGCACACACACACCCTCAGGCACCCCACCCGCCCGCCACCGCCTCCTCCGCGACCCCCTCCCCGCCGCCTCAAGGCGCACGCACTTGGGCGCCCCGCGGCCCCACCCAAACCCCCAACCCACCGCCCAGCCTGACCGTGCCGCACCCATACCCGTGCCCTCCCTCCAACCCAACCCACCCACCCTGCTACCCTGATACGCTTCTTTGTACCATCTTTGCAACCTCAAACCCCAACACAACACAATCCCACACCCCAACTAATGATGAATGTAACCCCAACTCCCAACCCTTACCAACCCATCTCCCCCGCACAGCTCAAGGGCGCGGACGGCGTGCGCTCCGTGTACGAAATGTTCCGCCGCGTGCCCGGCATCTCGCCCGACAACGCGCCCGCGCTGTTCGCCTACCTGGCCGAGGCCGCCAAGCAGTAGCAGCAGGAGCAGACGCGGAGACGGCGGAGGCGGAGGCCGTCAAGCAGTAGCAGTGACGGCGTTGTCGCGCGGAGGCCGCAAAGCAGCGGCGGTCGGAGGCGGCGGCGGCGGAGGAAGTGG
This sequence comes from Chlamydomonas incerta, assembly GCA_016834605.1. Taxonomy (NCBI): domain Eukaryota; kingdom Viridiplantae; phylum Chlorophyta; class Chlorophyceae; order Chlamydomonadales; family Chlamydomonadaceae; genus Chlamydomonas; species Chlamydomonas incerta. The sequence continues at coordinate 328,774 of JAEHOC010000076.1, forward strand.
CGGTGCTGCGGTGTTGTCTGCAGTAGCGGCAGTAGCGGAGGAGGCAGCCGGGGGAAAAGTGGTTCGGCGCGGGGGCTCGGTGTGGCGGCGCGGGGATTGGGTGAGTCGGCGAGTACCGTAGCCATGACAGACAGGGTGTCGAGCGTCGGCAAAGGGGTCGACGCTGGCGGTGGCCGGCCGTGGAGGGGCCAGCATGGGCGACCGCATGCAGCGCGAGGGAAGTCGCAGCGAGTTCGTGCGGAGGGGGCAGTCGTAACATCGAGGAGTGCGGCTCGGACCGGGAGCTGGGAAAGCGACAGTTCTGGTCGCAGTGCGAGCACGGGGCCACTCGCGATCGGACTTCCTGGCGCTGGAAGCTGGGAAGTCGCGCGGTTGGCCTGCCAGCGCCTTGCCCTGCCTTTGTTGCGAGGTGCCGAGGCGGCCGTCGGTGCTGTAAATGGTTATTGCAACGCAAGCGAGTGTGTGCGGCTGGATCGCGCGCGGACGTCGCGTCAAGTACGTGTGGCGGGGCTCGACTTCCGTCCCCGTTCGGCGTGCGCTCCGGCCACCGGATCCGCGGACGACGCTTGTGAGCTGTGTTATGCACCTAATTATCTATAGATTGGTCAGCTTGCAGTACACGCTTTGGGGTAGGCGCCACCTCGGCAACGGAAATGAGGCAACCGAATGCATGGCGATGGGACTTTACAGTCGCTGTCTCCGCGCCTCTGCCCTTTCAAACCAAATACTCAGCGACTGAAAGTAACACTCCACATTCAAAAGACGTTAACACTATCACCTGCGCTTGAACACGACGCAGAGACACTTCGCATTTCAAGGCAAGAGAATGCCGAGGGGCAGTAAGCGGCTGGCTCAGCCCCCCGCAGAGCCGTGCGCGTCTGGGGACTTTGAGGCCGATGCTCAGCCCCCAACCAAGAAGCGGGCCTCCTGCAAGGGCTCGAGCAAAGCGAGCTCTGGCAAGCGGGAATCGCACACCGGCAATGGCGTCGACCGCCGGCCCGTGTGGTTCTGGTAAGCTGCCTTAACATGATCATACATTTGTATTATACGCTGCCGGCTGGTCGCTTGCGGCTATAGGCTTGGGGTCGCTGGGATTTCGCATGCCATGCGGCACTACTTGGCCCTCAAGGAGTCAAGGTGTTCTTGCTCACTAATGTTTGGCGCGAATCCTGCCTTGCATTGCCCACAGGGCTGACTTCAACAAGTGGTGGCGCGGCGAGCTGGACCGGCAGAAGAAGCGCCCGGGCAAGGCAGCCATTCTGGCTTGGTACAACAAGAATGCCGAATCTGCTTGGCCCGAGGACGTGCGACCAACATTCCAGGTGCGCGAGGTTGCGGTGTGGTGGCCCAGGCGCGATTTTAGTAACATACATTTCTTGCGACAACAATTCTGGGGTGTAGCACCCCACCGCCCTTCCGCGAGCCACAAGCAGCACAATTTCGCCCTATCTACCCATAAGGACAGCGGGCCTCACAAAAGCCGCTCAGGTTTTGATGACTTGGAGCCCAGCTTCGGCGCACCGCAGGACAAGCGGTGTGTCCGCTGTGCCCTGAAAGCCGACGTCACACGCACCCACATCATTCTGTGTCATTATTTTCTGCCTGTGAGGCAGCCCTAATAATGCCCAGGCGGCTTGTGACGTAGAGGCCACTTTTGACATTCAGCGTTTCGCCTCCCTCCCTCCGCCTGCTGATAATTCAGGAGACGCGCCTGCATGCCAAGTGCCTGCGCTCAACCGAGGCCGTCCGGGAGTACTTCCGCAGCTATCGTGCTCGCCGGCGGGTAAGTGCCGGGTCACAGATTCGCGACGTGACATCGCGCACGCTTGCGCGGGCGGCCATCGAGGTTACATGCCGTGAAAGGCTTGCCCCCGCGTGTCTCATGCATATGTTTGGCGTCGGGGGGCACGCACAGTAATCCTTGGTGCAGCTGCGGTCGACCTTCCGTGCGCAACGGTCGTGTCGTGTGGCGCTGCCCGCTGACACCTTGCCCCGCCTTGCCCTTCCTCCCCCCCCCCCCCCCCGCACAGGAGCAGGACATGAGCGACGAGGAGGACGAGGACGAGGACGCCGAGTACAACTCCCCCCGCGCTACCACCGGTCGCGCCGGCCGCGGTGCCGCTGCCGCCACCGCTGCCGCCACCGCCGCTGCACCAGCCGCCGACGCCTCCGCCGACGCCGCCGCGCCCGCCCAGCAGCCGCACCAGCGCCGCTACTACCGCCAGCCCGCGCACCGCCGCGGCTCGGATGGCTCCGAGGGCGGTGCCGGCGACTCCTCCGCGCCGCTGGACGCCGCCGCGCTCATCGCCGAGCACAACCGCCGCGTCGCGCAGCTGGCGGAGCAGGAGCTGCTGCAGCAGGCCGACCAGCAGCTGCAGCAGCAGCAGGCGGAGGCGGCCCGGCAACAGCAGCAGCAGCTCTTTCAGCTGCAGCTGCAGCAGCAGCAGGCGCGGCGCCCCTCCTTCCTGGGCGCTGCCGCTGAGCAGCAGCAGCAGCAGCACCTGCCGCAGCACCTGCTGCAGCGCTGCGACGGCGTCGCCGGCAGCGGGGCCTCCACCACCAGCGCCGGCGCCGGTACCGGCTGCGAGCTCAGCCTGAACCTGGGCCTGGGCCTGGGCCTGAACCTCGGCGGCGGCGGCGGCGGCGGCTGCTACGGCTACGGCTGGATCCCGCCGCCGCAGCCCGGCGGCGACATGGCCGGCGTTGGCCGCGACCGCATCCGCAGTGAGATGGGCGGCAACGACACCCCCCACTACCCCCAGCAGCAGCAGCAGCAGCAGCAGCAGCAGCAACAGCAGCCCACCGCCGGTGCCGTCGGTGCCGGCGGCTGCGGCGGCATCCTGCCGTCTCTGCAGCTGCCGCTGTCGCTGCTGCAGCCGCTGCAGCCGCTGCAGCCGGGCGCCATCAGCACCGGCGCCGGCGCCGGCAACGGCAACGTGGTCACGACCGGCTGCGGCTTCAGCTTCGGCACCACCACCACCGCCGCCGCTGCCTGCGCTACTGCTGGCGTCGGCGCCGCCGGCACATTGCCGGCGCCCCCGCAGCCGCCGCGCCTGCTGCTGCCTCAGCAGGACGCCGAGGCCGAGGGCTGCCGCCGGCGCAGCGAGCGCGCCTCCACAACTGGCGAGCAGCAGCCGCAGCAGCAGTCGATGGCGGCTGTAGCGGCGCGCGGCGGCTGTAGCGGTTGGCGCTGCATCGGCGGCTTCATCGCCGAGGAGGGCGAGGAGCAGGAGCAGGAGCTCCTGCTGGGCGCCGGCACCGATGGCACCAATGGCATCAACACGCCCTACAGCTGCGCCGGCGGCGCCGCCGCCGCCGGCGGCTTCGACGCCTGCTTCGCCGACTGCGGCGGCGCCGACGGCGAGGGCGACGAGGACTGCGGCGCCGCCCTGACCGAGGGCACCACCCACACCACGGGCAACGGCACCAACGGCAGCAGCACCGAGGACCTGGACGACGGCGAGTCGGAGCGCTGGACGCCCACCGCCGCCGCCGGCCACCAGCAGGCTGACGGCGGCTGGCTGTCCATGGCCATGCCCCTTTCAGCCCCGCAGTTCGCCTCCTCCTGCTTCTTCCAGAACCACCCGCACAGGGCGGGCGCGATGCTACTACCGCCTCCGGCTGCTACTGCTGCCCCGGCTGGCGCGGGCGTGGTCGGCTTTGGCAGCTGCCTGCTGCCGCCGCCGACGGCCTCGGAGGTGCAGATGCTGGACAGCGCCGTTGCGGGCGTGGTGGTGCCACAGAAGCAGCAGCTGCTGTGGGCGGCGGCGGCGGGCGATGACGAGGCCGAGGACGACACAAGCGACCTGCCCGAGGTGAGGGTGAGGGCGCGGGTGTGCGCTCCGTTGTGCCAATCAGCATTGCCTGCGCAATGGGTGTATGGGAGAGGGATGTTTGACTGGGGTGGCTTTTTGCTACGCCCCGCACCAACACTGCGCCTGCTCCGATTTCGATTGGCGCGCAGGTCTTCTGGGTTTAAACCACAATGCGACAGCATACACGTGACCCACTTGCCTCCTTTTGAGACCTCAAGACCGGCACGGCACGGCACACACATTACATGAGGCGGGGCCGGTGTCAACGCCTCTTGTTACTTGGTTTGGTTTCTTGGATGGCGGGGTGTGGTGTTGACAACCACCCCTGACGCCACCACGAGTTTGCCTCGAATCAGTCAGCACGCAGGAGCAACCTCCCAATATGTTTGCTTCCTTTGCTGGCCACCAATTTTGAGTTCATATCGGTGTTTTGGATGAGCCGTGGATGTGCGCATCCTATCTAGAAATACGAGACCGCGTCTAGCAAAGTGAGCGGCGCCTGCCTGCGTTGGGTGTGCGGGACAGGGGCGAAGGTGCCTCTGCGCACGGCAGGCAAGCGGCTGCAACACCTGTCAGTGTGGACAGTGTGTAATGGCAATGCCAGGGATTGGGGTATGTGTGTGTGTAAAATGTGGGGGATAGGATTGCGCGTGAGCATACGTACGACAATAACATGGCACGCTGGGGCAGCCTGTTACGGCTATGCCCCCTAAGATGTGTGAGACTTCTGTACCGTACTGCTGTATCGTTTCTTCTTTCCGGGGACTGAAATCCTCGCCTTCTTCTTCTTCTTTTTCTTGGCGGTGGCATCGCCTCGTAGCCTCTAAACTGCTTCACAACGCAACCCACTGTTTGGATGGGTTGCCGCTAATAAGAGTGCCTTTTGAGCACCGTGTACATACATTGAGCATTTGAGTTTGCGGTGGCGGTGGTGGGGTTTTCCGCCATCGTGCGGCCGGCACACTTGCATGCAGCCCCACGCCCTGACTGACAGGGCCCGGGCGCAGTGTGGGCCCAGCGTTAGTAGCGTAGCATAGCGCGTGGTCAGTATGCGCCAAGGCAGTTTGCCGTATGCCCCAATTCATTTTTGCGTTTCAAGTCTTGTTACAGTTCACAGTGGGAGTTGGAGCGGTGGCCGCAAATAAAGCTGGGCTGTGCCCGGGCCAGAACCGCCCATCCCCTAGAGAAAGAGCCACAAAGCACGCGGTTTGTGGCGAGGAGCATGCGGCAATAAAGCAGTCGCCCGCCCTGCGAAAGGGCGTTGGCAAAGAGCGCATGAGGAAGCGGGTCAGCGCGGGTATTGCTAAAGCACTGTGCGTGTGCAGGGGCCTAAGAACGGGCTGGTGATCGATGCATGGTCGGGTGCGCCGCGAACTAGCTATTCATCCTCTGGCGGCGGTACGGGCGCGCCTACTCCTCCTACCTGCCCCCGTGTCCATGCATGACATGCGTCCGTATGACTGTTGCTGCTGCTAGTGCTACAGCCGCGCGGCGTCATACACACGCATGCCGGTGGGGCGCTGTAGCGGGATGTGCTAAGCGTTAGAAGAGCATGCGGGTATTGATTTTTTGCGCGAAGTGACCGTTAAGTGGCGTTAGCACGTTGCGTGTTCTTCACAAGGACGGGGCCATGCATGGAAGCACAGGTGGCGCCGCTTGGGTGTTGTACATAGCGCTGTGGATGCGGTCGGGTGAGGGGCGACCCCGGACAGGAAGAAAGAGAAGCTCAAAGTAACTGAGAACGACTGTGGTTCCAGGGATTTGTGTGCGGACTCGGTTCCCGTCACTGGTGATCATACAGATGATTTGAAGAGAAGAGGCACGCATGTGGGGGAGAATGCACACACGTGTGAGAAGGACTGGGCACTGCGTGTGGGCCGGTTGGGACAGCCGCGGTGGCATCGAGTGCTTGACGCGTGCATGGCCTGATGGGTGTTCATTGGCATGCGGCGCAGAGGGTGCAGGGGCACAATGCCTGGCGCGCGCTGGTGGGTGGGTGGCAGGGGCCCCCAGGACCCAGCTGGGTGCTGTTCAGGATGCCAACCAGCGGGGCCATCTTGGCCGGGCCCCGCCGCAGCCCGTGCGCGTTTTGGTTGTGCAGCAGCGCGTTTCGCGTGGGGCAAGAACGGGAAGGGGCCAATGCTGCTGGCGGCGTAACTGGTGGTGGTGGTGGCGACAAGGGTGGCGGTGCGCACAGAGTGTTGCGGCGTACTGCAAGTGGGGGTGGGGGTGGGGGTGGGGTGGGGCAACAATATCATCATGATGCCGGTACCTCGGACCGCTGAGTAAGCGGGAACAGCACGAGGCTAGTTAAAGCCCGCGGGAGGCTGCACCACAATCACACAACCGTTTAACAGTGTCGATACCTGGCGCCAGAAATGTCTTCCCTGAATCCCTGGATGCACTGATGGGGACGTGGCCGGAGCTGTCCAGGAGTCCCGGACACACATCGTCACAGATGCTACGGGGCACGCACGGGTGGGCATTGACGAAAGTGCCACAGCCCCCTGGGCGGTTCCCCATCTCCTGCGCACGCACGCCTGCATGCACTGTACAGTAGAGCGCCCGCGCCCAACCCCGTCCCTCGCCGATGTGGCCCCAGCCAGGCGCGTTTGGCCCCAGCCGCATCACATGCCCATCTCCATGCACTTGCGTGCGTGCACACTGGAGGCCGAGTCAACCCAAGGCAGGGACTGCACAGTTAGGGTACAGACTCCAACACTCAAGCTAGCGTCTCCGCCCTCGCGAGCGGCCTCTGGCGGCCTCGAGTGGGAAGGCCGGGATGGCCGGGAAGCGCGTCAAGGGTTCGGGGCCCCGAACTCTTGCCCCGTTCACGCGCGCAGTTAACGGCCCTGGTACAAGCGCAACATGCATATTGGACTCAGGCCTATCGCTTGGGATGCGGAGGGCGCGGGGACGCTAGTGTGCTGCACACGAGCATGTCGCCCGAAGCCCACACATGCCGGTTGTGTCGTCTGATAAGGGCGCTGCCACCCAACAGCCCAAAACATTTTACAACTATAGAAGTCACTCAGGCCGAGCCTACCAGGCACGATGACTGCTTTAACTCCACCGCTCTGGGTACCAGCGCGCTTCCGATGGGCGGCCCCCCAATCGCGCGGGCGTTCCGTCGCCCTCCCTCGACGGCGACGTCGCGGTGATCTACACTTGCTGTTGCTTCATTGTTTACACGTCTAAAGGACCGCACACGCTACTTCCATTCAACTGAGTGAGACTTTATAGGCCAGGTAGCGCATACGGTTTCGGCTTTTGCGACGCACAAAGTACACTGCAAAGGCTCGAGCACAAACATTTATGGCATTCATCGTCTAATTCATCCCAGCGCAACTCGAGGTGTGTCCGCAGGTCTGCAGCACTAGACAATTTGGGCAGCGCATTCGGTCTCCGCGCCGACTGACGCTTGCATCTCATCTTCTCGCAGGAGACCCGACTTGACACGATGCCTGCCGCGTCGAGGTTTGAGGCGGCGAAGCATCACTCCAACGCGTACTTCGGGACACGGGTGGGTGCTCGCGCCGCGGCGCCGGCCTGGAATCTGAGTTAGCGACCGTGTGGCCGGACTCGGGTATCCATCCTTCGCGCGCGCCGGCCGCTTCCCGCCTTCTAACCCCCGCCCCGCCTTGGCTTACAGGCGCAACAAGAGACCAAGGTGTCCGCATCCCGAGGAGGCGGCGGCCTGCTCTCCTGCTTTGGTCTGGGCGGCGGCAGCCAGCCCAGCGAGCCGCACTGGGATGAGCCCACGCCGCCGCAGCGCCCCTCACCCGCCGAGGCGCGGCGACACAGCACGGGCGGCGGCGGCTCAACCGCAGGCAGCAGGGTCGCCCCCAGCGACGTCTTCCTCCTGTCCGCAGCCGCCGCCGGCGGCTCCAACCCGCTCTGCGCCACTGCCGCGAGCGGCGGCGGCCGGCCCCTGGCATCCTACAGCGCCAGCCCGCTCGAGCGCGGCAGCGCCGGTGGCGTCGCTGCGGGCCGCCGCGCCAGCTCCGTGACCACCGTCAAACCTCTTGGAGGCGCTGGTGGTGCCGGCGGCGCCGCGGCTGCGGAGTCGCCTGCGGCGGCCGGCAAAGCCAAGGGTGGCCTGCTGGCTGGCCTGCTGGGCAGGAAGGTGCGTGCGTGCATGCGGGGCGGGTGCGGGAGTTGGGTGGGGGGCTGCTGGTGTGGCTCAGGGGCCACGTGGTGTGGGGCATCAGCGGGAGCCGGAGGATGGCAATGTGTGGTGGTACGGGGCGGCGGTGGCAGGTGTGAACAAGGGCCTAGGGACGGGGGATCAGTTGAGTGCCAGGAATGGAAGGGGGCTGCGGGAGCGCGGTGTTTGGTGCGTGCCCAGTCCCTGGCTTCCGTCCCTTGAAATCATTGCCTTGACGCCCCTGCGCCCGCCGCCTGCCGCCTGCCGCCTGCCGCTGCAGTCCAGCGAAGCGGCGCGCCCCGCGCCTGTGCCGGCGCCCGAGGCCGATCTCGTCCAGGAGGGCGGCGAGGGCGGGGAGGGGGACGAGGCGGACAGCGCCGCCGCCGCCGGCCTGACGCGCTCCGGCCCCTCCTCCACCTCGGCCTTCACCGAGGTGTTCCACCCATTCCGCCACCCCCGGAAGCCGAAGGCGCTGCGGGGCGCCGGCGCCGCCGCCGCCGCGCGCGCCTCCGCCTCCGCCGGCGCCGCCACGGACGCCGCCTCCGGAGCCGCGCCCGCCTGCGGCGACGAAGACGGCGCGCCCTGGCTCCGCGGCGTCGGCGCGCATGGCGACGCTGCGTCGGCGGCGGCGGACAAGGTGTCGCCCAGCGGCGCCAGCGGCACGTTTGCGCACGACTTTGCCGCCGCCATGGCGTCTTCCTCCTCCGCGGCGGCGGCCCAGCCCGACGAGGAGACGGATGTGGTGCTCGCCAGCGGCGCCCACGCGGGGCTGGGCCTGGGGCTGGGCGGCCTGGGCAGCCGGCCGGGCGTGATGGCTGGGCTGGAGTTCGAGGATGAGGTTGGGGCGGTTGGCGAGGAGGCGGAGGAGGCGGAGGAGCGGCGGCAGCAGGGCGAGCGGCGGCGCACCGGGGGCCGCGGAGCCGCGGGCGCGGATGCCGCCGGGGGGTATGATGAGTACGGGTGCGGGTACGTGGGCGGGTACGACGCCCCGGGCGGCGGCGGCGGCGGCTTCCAGCCGCGCTGCACGCCCGGTATGGTGGCGCGCGAGTCGTTCCATGACGGCGGCGATGATGACGACGAGGAGAGGGAGGGGCGCGTCCGCGGCTCTGCGCCGGCCGCCACCGCCGCCAGCGGCTGCTCGCCGCGCGGCGGCGGCTTCGCCGCCGGCGGCCCGCTGCCGCTGCTGGAGCTGCAGGCGGCGGAGGCTGCGGCGGCGGCGCATGGCGCGCTGCGGCCCGGCTGCGGCTTCCCGCGACGCGGCGCCAGCTGCTCCGGCGCGCAGGACTTGCCGCCGGTGCTCCTGGTGGGCTCGCCCGGCGGCGCCGCCGCTGCGGCCCGCCTGGCCGCGGTGCCGCTGCCGCCGCCGCCACCCAGCCTGAGTGTCGGCACTGGAATGGTCACGGGCAGCCCCTCTGGCGCCGCCGCCGCTGCCTACGCAATCGCACGCCGCAGCTCGTATGCCGGGGACGGCAGCGGCGCCGGACTGTTGGGCTCGCCCTCCCTTGCCAGGCGCGCCGCTGGGCAGCCGCAGCTGCTACAGCCGCAGCCGCAGCTGCTACAGCCGGTGGGGTCGCTCATGCGCGGCGCATCCGCTACTGCCGAGAACGCCGCTGGTGCTACTGCCGCTGCCCCGATGCAGCAGCCGCGCCCGCGCCGCCTGGCGGCTCAGGGCTCCATTGCCGCGGGGCCTGGTGGATCCCCAGCGCGGGGCGCCAGCGGCGCCGGCGGCGCCGACGGGCCCTTGCGCCTGCCTCCCACCTCCATCCTCTCCCCGGCATTCATTAGCCCCGTGGTCGCTGAGGCGCCGGCGCCGGCGCAACAGCAGCCGCAACAGGCGCTGTTCACTCACGGCCCCAACTCCTTCGCGATCCGGGGCTCCGCTGCGCCATACCCGCCTCCCCCTCCTCAGCAGCACCAGCAACAGCCTCCGTCGCCGCAGCAGCGCGGCCTGCAGTTGTCGGGTTCTATGGCGCACCGCGGCCCCAGCGGCGCCAGCGGCACCCTGGCGCTCACGGGCCCGCTGGTGTCGGCGCCGCCGCCGCTGGCGGCAGCCGAGGCGCTGCCGCCGCCGGCCCTCAACCGCTTGGCCAGCCTACAGGCTCTGCACCGGCACCGGCACGAGGGCGGCCCGCCGCCGCCGGAGCCGGAGATGACCCCGGAGGAGCGGGACGCTGAGGAGCGGCGGCGCTGGGCGGAGGAGCAGGCGGCGGCAGAGGCGGAGGCGCTGACTCGGGAGGTGGCAGCGCGGCGGCAGCTACAGCAGCAGGCGTCGCTGGCGCTGCGCGCCGCCGCGGCGGCAACGATGCCGCTGCACATGCCGGCGCCAGCCCGCCCCGCCGCGCCGTTCCCAGGCACTGAGACGTGCACGGAGGAGGGCGGCTGCGAGGGGAGGGGCCAGGGCGGCGACCAGGAGGACGGTGGCTCTGTAGTTGGGGACCTGCGCCCCTCGCCGCTCATCTCAGGTGGCGTCCTCCGCTCCTCCGCGCCGGCGGCGGTCGCCGGACCCGGCAGCCCCTCCGCCCTCGCCGCCGCCGCGCTGCGCGCGGGCGGCGGCGTCTTCGGCGTCTTTGGCGCCGCCGGCTCGCATGCGCACGCGCACGCGCACGCGCACGGCGGCGCGGGTGTCATCAGCCCGCTGACTCAGGGCGCGCTCGCCGCCGCCACGCGGCTGCACGCCATCAGCGACGCCGGCGAGGCCGGCTTCATCCCGGCCGCCGCCGGCTTCGCCTCCGCCACCGCGGCCGAGATCGCGGCCCACGCGGCGCACGCGGCGGCGGCGGAGGCGGAGGCCGACCCCTACGGGCCGCCGGTGACGGGCCCCGCGGCGCTGCTCAACATCCCCAACGGGCTGGCCTTCCTGGCCTCGCTGCCGCCGCCGCCGCCGCCCGGCGGCCTGGTGCGCCTGGAGCCGCCCGAGCCGGTTGAGCCGCTGCCCGAGCCCGAGATCAGCCACGGCTCCCTGGCCTCCACGCACACCGTCTGCGCCGCCGCGCCGCCGCACAGGGCGCGCGCGGCAGCAGCCGCGGGAGGCGGCGGCCTGGCGGCAGCGGTGCCGTACGTGGGTCTGACGCGGCTGCCGGAGGCGGCAGAGCCGTCCGCGACTGGCGGCAGCACGCCGCGGGCTGCAGTGGCTGCGGCTGCGGCGGCGCCCCGGCCTGACAGCGTGAAGCTGCTGCTGCAGGAATTCGACGAGTAGGGGTCGTAGGGGCGTTAACGGTTGCATCCAGTTATTCCCGTGTGGAGCCTTGATTCAATAACCGTGACAACAAATGATGGCGACCACGCCGAATGAGTTGATGTGGGACAGCGAGCGGTGTCTCGTTTCGTAAGTCGTGACGGACCGGCGCTAGATGTACATACAAACACGGGTGCGCCCCCCGGATGCAAGGGGCGAGCCGCCCGAATGGGCTCTCAAGCTATATATGGGTCTGATGGGTGGCATCACGGAGGCGAGGGCCGTGAGACGTGGCGGCTGCAATTAAGCCGGCGTGGAAGCCATCTGCATTACCTCACACAGATACATAAACACGGACACATACCCCAAGCGACCACGACGCATCGCATGATGCGCCTCGCTGTTTGTGGCACATATTGTGCGTCGTGGGCCTGTCTTCGCGGTGGTATCATAGTTTTACAGAGGCGGTGGTTTTGGACTCTGCAGCAGGAGGTCCTGGCGTGAGCTCGCAGGTGGTGGTTAGCGGCCTGGCGCGCCTGCTGCCGCCCGAGCCGCCCCTCCAACCCCTGGAGCCGGTGTGGAGCGGCTGCCGCAGCCGGAGGCCAGCCACGGCTCCCTGGTGCCGGAATGCGCCTGCACAGGAAGGGGGTAGCGGGCAGGAGGGGACTGCGTCGGGAGCTGCGGGCCGGGTCGACGGGCGGCAGGTCATGGCGGGGCCGCGTGACATCACATGAAGTGAATACAGGCCGCGCCAGAGCCGCACGGCAACAATGGAGGCCCAGGGGCCCTCCCTGAGGCCACGTACATAAAGCTTGATAGCAATTCAGAATTGATACAGGTGTAACGGGACGGAGGGGTGCAACGGCAGCGTGGTCACAGCAGACGGTGGCGCGGAGGGTTGCTGTCTCGTCACGTTTGTGTGAGTGACGATTGCTTAACTTGATAAGTTACATGCCAGGGTGCCTGGGCTCCCGGGTCCTGGGGTCCTTGCATGTAACAAACACGGCAGCTGCTTTGCTAACGGTGCGAGCAGGTGTGAGGGCCAGGGTGAGGGCGCCGGACCACTGCGCCGGGAGGCGGGAGCAGACGCAGCACACGGTTGTCACGCGGTGGTGTGGCACAACAGTATTAGAGCACATGTGAATTGGGTACAGGCGCGCAGGGCACAACAGTGAGCGCCAGCCCCGAATTTAGAAAGGGGTGGGGTAGCCATGTAGCATGGTCAGATGTCGGGGGACGGCAGCTGCCGGGAGATGCTCTGCGGCAGCAGGCAAGCGCGTGTGCAAGCGCGAGTGCGCATGTCACACGCAATTAATACACTGAGCATCGTTATCAATATGCACGGACAAGGTCTTGAAGGGCCTTGAATTTACTGGCCAGACTTTTGAATCCTCTCCTCTTGGTTCCAGATGGGCCGACTGTCCGCGCTGGCCCTTCGGGTTCCTTAATAGTCCTCAGCCCAATATGCCAGGTTTCATACCCATGTAACTATTACTTACTTAAACTGCCTTTGACTTGACCTAACCCCGCACCGACGTCGAGAAACACCAAATGGCACCGAATACCTCGCCTTTTGCGCAGTGACAAGGCGACTTAGACTCCTGACAGTAATTAAGCACCATTCATGAAGCCTCAACGCCCAGCGGTGAGCGGCGAGGCAGTCTCGGCGTCTGGCGTTTGCTGGTCGCGACCTGGGCATTAGGTGCCCAATTTCGTGGCTTGGACTGTCCTTGGCAAATGAGGTTGTTGCAACTAGCCGGTATGGGCAGTAAAGGGACCGAATTGGGCGTTTCTGAGCCCGGCGCTTGCATGCCTCCTCACAGGACTCGGGCGAGGCGCGGCGGCCTATCGGATACTGGGCCGCGTTCAACGGGTGAGCATATGTTACGTTCATAAGAACTCTGAGTCGATTCGCGGGGATATCCGAGCAGGCCGAGCTCGAGCAAAACGGGGAACGCAAATGTGTGTCGCAACTTCCGCCGTTCACTCACCGTTTTCGGGCCGATGCCTCTGCAGATGGTGGCGTGGCAAGCTTCGGGAGCAGGGATGCCGGCCCTCGCAGTCTGAACTGGCCGAGTGAGTGGTTTTGCGTTTTCGCGCTTGCCCGCGAGCAAACGAGGCTCGCGACCAGCAGCTTCGCAGCCGGTCGCAAGACCGCCGGCGCGAAAAGACTGATAACGCATGCTTGCGCACGCGTCACGCGTACGCGGGCTTATTCAATGCCACTGCCATTTTATTACTGATATAACTGGCTCCGCCATCATCCTCCGCAGATGGTTCGAGGCCAACGCGCCACACTGCTGGCAGCCTGACGAGGTCCCATCTCTGAAGGAGCTGAAGACGCACGCCAAATGTGAGTGAACATGATGCGTGTCCAGCGTAGCTATGCGCGCGCGTGCCGGCGCGCGTCCCAGCGCGGCGCTTCGCCTGCCGTGGCTCTTCGCGTGCACTAACGTCCCGCACGCAAAGTCAGTCCAACCGTCACCACTTGGCCACTCTCGTGCCCGTGCTGCAGGCCTTCGCTCGACGGAGCAGGTCCGGCTCTATTTCAGAAAATACCGGGCCGCCCGAAAGGTAAGCGCGTCTGGAGCCCACGTTGTCACACAAAAGAACTCGCCACTCGCCAGCAACGGGCCGTCGCGCTGCAGCCGGCGCATCGATTGTCGCTTCGCCTGCCGCCCACCGAAGCGCGCCTAACCGGCGCCGACGCGGCATCGCTCGTCATGTGAAGAGTTCCCAACCGCTGTGTCTGCCAGCATCGCCAACCGCTCACGCGCCCTGCAAACCAGGACACGCCGACTCGCAGCCACCTTGCCTGCGCTAGCTCGCCGGGGCTCCCTTCCATCATGCAGCCCGCAAAAGGACTCCCACCACACCCACCATCTTGCTACCACCTGACTCCCCGGCCTCTCCATGCCCCGATGACGTCCCGCCCACACAGGCCAGCTCAACCAACAGCGCCCGCGGCGCCTCCGACGACGGCGGCGACTCAGACGACAGTGACGGCGGCGGCGCGGCGCCCAGCGGCCTGCGCACCCACTCGGCCCAGCAGCAGCGGACAAGCGCGAGCTATGGGGCCGGCGGCGGTGGCGGCGGGGGCGGGGGCGGGGGCGGGGGCGGCCGCAGGGCGTCGACGGGCGTCGCCGCGCCGGGGCTGTGCGGCAACACTTCATGGCCGGGCTGTGACGGCGGCGCTGGCGGCGTGTTTGGGTTTGGCGGCGGCATGCCCTTGCCGCTGCCGCCGCTGCAGCCGTTTGGCGAGGCCGACGGCGGCGGCGGCGGCATACTGCGGCTGGCGCCGCCGGGCGCCGATGCGCCGGGGCCGCAGGCGGGCTTCGTGCCCTTCGCCTTCGGCCAGGCGGGCGCCGGCGCGGGCCGGGGGGCGGGCGGCGCGGCGGGGCTGTTCACGGCGGGTGGCGCCGGCGGCGCGCTGGCCGGCCTGGCGCTGATGCCCCAGCCCGGCGAGCAGTCCTACCCGCCGCCCCACCACCAGCAGCTGCAGCAGCATTACCACCTGCAGCAGCACCAGCACCCGCAGCAGCATCAACAGTGCCCGCAGCAGCAGCTGCAGCCGCAGCCGTCGGCCACCACGACCACCAGCGCGGGCGGCAGCCGCGGGCGCACCCCCTACGCCAAGTACACCGCCCGCTGCCTGGCCCCCGGCGCCACCGCCACCACCACCGCCAGTGGCGGCCTGCCGCCGCGCCACCAGCCGCCGGCCTCGACCTCCGCCGGGCTCCCGACGCCGGCGCCGCTGCCGCCGGCGCCCCCAGCCGCCTTGTCCGGCACCATGGTCAGCTACTCCGCCGCCGGCGCGCCGCCGCCGCAGCACTCGGCGAGCGCCTCACAGTACGGCGGCGGCGGCGTCATGATGCAACAGTTGCCGTCAGCTGCCATGGACGCTGCTGCAGCGTCTGTGGCGCACTCGCAACAGCAGCAGCAGCCGCTGCACCGCGCCGGCTCCGTGGGGGCGCGGATGCAGCACCCGTCGTCGCTGCTGCCGAGCGCGCACTCTGACCCCACCTCCCCCAGCGGCGGCGCGGACGGCCTGGGCGGCGGCGGGCAGCGGCCCGCCAAGCGGCAGGCGGTGGGCGCCCACCGCTCCAACAGCTACAGCGGCCCCTACGGCGGGTGCAACGGCGACGGCAGCAGCACCGCCAATGGCGTGGCCGCGGGCAGCTACAGCTTTCTGCCGGCGCTGCCTTTGGCGCCGCCTGTCACGACCGGCGGCCCCGTCCACGGCGGCCCAATGTCGCCGCGCGCCATGCACGCACCCCACGCCCTGGACCGCCGCATTTCTGCGCCCAACCCCACCACCGCTACAGCCGGTGCGCCCGCGACGCCCACCACCGCGACCCTGGTGGCGGCAGCCGTGGCGGCGGCGGCGGCCTCGTCGGCGCTGTCGCCCACACTCGCCTTCTTCCGCGCTTGGCAGACCGGCGACCACCACCCTGCCGCCGGCTCCGAGGCCGGCGCCGGTGCTGCTGCTGCTGCCGCTGCTGCAACTGCTGCAAGCGGCCTGAGTGCTGAGGTGGCGGCGGCTGCAGCGGCCGGCAATGTCTTTTGTCGAGGAGGAGGCGATGATGATAATGATGATGACGTGGAGGAGCTCCTGCTCGACCTGCCTGCCTTCGAAGACCTGCTGCCCACCCCGCCGCTCGGTGGCTCCGCCGCCGCCGGTCGGCACAGTGGCGGCGGCGGCGGCGCAGCCGCCAGGGCGCATCGCGACATGGCGGCCGCGGAGGCGCCGCCGGCGCCTGGCGGTTGCGGGCTGCAGGGTCTGAGCGCGGCCGACCTCAGCAGCGCGCTCTCGCTGCCGCTGACGCCCAGCGGCGGTCTGGCCGGCGGGCTGTTAGCGCTGCTGGAGGACGGCGGCTCGCCGCTGATGCCCTCGCCGGCGCTGCTGCGGGCGGTGGCGGCGGAGGAAGAGGCGGCGCGGCGGCCTGCGCCGACCCACCAGCAGCACCTGCAGCAGCAGCAGCCGCAGCCGCTGCTGGGGCGGCAGGGCAGTGGCGACGCCATGGATGTGGATGTGGGTGTGGAGCAGGCACTGGAGCAGCAGCAGCATCTGCAGCAAGGGCCGGTGCTGGCGGCGGGGGCGGCCGTCAGGCCGGCGGCCAGCTGCGCCGCCACCGAGGCAACCCTGCTTCAGCTGCAGGGGCCGGGCGCGGCGGAGGGCGCGCTGCGCCCCCGGCACCCCAGCGTCGGCAGCGGCAGCGTCGCCGCCGCCCCGGGCCCGGCTCCGGCCTCGGCGGGCGGCGATATGGCCTGGTGGCTGCAGGCGCCCGCGGCCGCGGCAACAGGCGGCACGCTGCCGCCGCTGCGCACCTCCACCTCACAGATTCTGTGCGGCGCGCCCTGCCCGGTCTCCGCCGCCGCGCCGCAGGCGGCGGCAGCGCCGGCAGCACAGGAGCCTGCCGCTGCAGCTGCTTATGCCGCCGCCAACCAGGGCGGCAGCGGGAACGGCGTCGACGGCGTGTTTCGCGGCTTCCCGCTGCAGGCGCTGGCGACGCCCACAGCCGCTCAGCTTGCGGGCGCGGGTGCGGGCCCCACCCCGGAGCGTGCAGCCGCGGCCGCGGCCGCGGCCGCGGCCGCGCCAGGGGCTGCTGCGGGGTGCGGCACGCCGCCGGCAGTCGTTGGTGCTGTGGACGTGGACGTGGCCGGCGCCCGCGGCGTTGCGGGGCTGTCTCCGGCCTCCACGCAGCAGATCATGTCGCTCCTGGGCGTGACGCCCGACACCGTCGCCGCCGCCACTCGCAGCGGCCAGCAGCAGCGCGAGCTGCAGCAGGAGCCCCAGGAGGGCAGCACGGCGCTGGTGCTGTCTGCGCAGCCTGCCTCGGAGCCCGCCGGCACCGCCGCCGCCGATGAGGAGATGACGGCGGCGGCGGCGCCGGCGGCGGGAGCGCGGCCGGCGCGGTCGGAGATGTCTTTGGCGGCTGACTCCATGGCGCTGACGCTGGCGGTCACCGCCGCCACCGCCACCGGCATGGACGCGGCCGGCGCGGGCGCTGGTGCGGAGCAGCAGCAGTGCAAGGGCGCAACGTCTGCGTTTGCAAGCCAGCAGGTGCGGTGGCGCGGGCAGGGTCCAGGTCCAGGACTGTCGTTCTGTTGCCGGCGGCGTGGGCAGTGTTGCGTTCCCCTGCGCGCCTCTGCTGCCGCCGGCCGCTGGGTCTCATTGCTGAGCCCCGCCACGACACCTGCCGCCACGCAGGCCCAGGCGCCGGCAGTGGGCGCCATGTCGGGTTGCGGCCCCGAGGGAGGAATGGACCCCTTCGCCACCGCCACGCCCTGCAACCCCCACGGCCCCCAGTCACACCCATACCACCCCCACCACCCCCACCAGCCGCAGCCGCAGCCGCAGCACTCGGAGGAGCTGTCCCTGCCCGCCGGCACCTACCCGCCCATCTACAGCCACCAGCAGCACGCCCACCCGCACGCCCACCCAGACCCGGCGGCCTGCGCGCCCTGGCCGCCCGCCGCGCCCACGTACGCCTACGCCATGCCGCCCGCCGGAAGCCACTCCGCCGCCGCCGCCGGCGGCGCGCCCGCCGGTGCGGACGGCGCCGCCGCCGACCCGTCCAGCAGCGCTCACATGGCCCAGCAGCCGCACCCGTACGGCTGCAGCAGCGGCTACCCGCCGTACCCGACCCCGCCGTACAGCTACTGCGGCGGCGCGCCGCCGCCGCACCCGGCGTACGGCATGCAGCCGCCGCACACACCCGCGTACTACGGCTACCCGCCGCCTCCGCCGCACTACCATCCCGACGTGTACGGCGCCTGGGCCCACCACCACCACCAGGCGGCGGCGGCGGCTGGCTACTCCATGATGCCGCCTCCGGGGCCGCACGGCCAGTACGGCTACCCGCCGGCGACGCCGTACGCGGTGCCGTATACGCCGCACACAACGTCGTACCCAGGCGCGCCGCCGCCGCACCCTTTCAGCATGCACCACCCGTCCATGCCCGCGGCCGCCCCCGGCGCGGCGGAGCACGGCGCGGGCGGCGCCACGCCCGCCGCCTGGGCGGCAGCGGCGGCCGCCGCCGCCCAGATGCCGCCGCCTACCACCATCCCCCAGCCGCGGCAGCAGTTGCAACAACAACAGCAGCAGCACGCCAGGGCCGCTCAGCCGCTGCAGCCGCCGCAGCAACCTGTCTTTGCGGCTGCTGCGGCCGCCGCGGCTGGCGGGCCGCCCGAGGCGTCGAGCGTCTCGGTGCGTGCCGCCGCGGCCGCCGCCGCCGCGAGGAAGCTGGCGGGCGGCTCGCTGACCATCCTGGGCGCCGGCGCCTCCGCCGCCCTGGGTGGCGGCGCCGCCGCCGCCGCCGGCGGCGGCCGTGGCGGCGCTCTGGCGCCGCTGCGGCCCACCGGCGCGGAGCCGCTGATGCCCGGGCGCTACGTTTGGCAGGCCACAGCCAAGCCTGGCGGCCGCGGTGCCGACTCCTCCGCCCCTGCCGCCACCGGCGAGGGCGGCGGCGAGTACGGTGACGGCTGCGGCGGCGGCGGCGCCCAGCCGGCCTGCTCCGGCGGCTGGCCGCAGGCGACGGCGACGACGCTTGTAGGAGCGAGCCACTGCTCGGCGGGGCACGCCTGCTACAGCGAGAGTGTGGGCGTGCCGCAGGCGATGCTGCAGGCGCAGGCGCACACTGCGACGCCGTGCAAGGGCGGTGGCGGTGGCGGCGATGACGAGGAGGTCAGCTGCGGCCGCGGTCGCCGTGGCGTTGGCGCTGGCGTTGGCGATGGCGTGGACAGCGGAGCTGCGGCGGCGGCGGTGGGCCGCGATTGCCCCGTGGCGGCGCCGGCGGTGTCTGACGCGCAGCTCATGCCGCCGCCGCCGCCCCGGCTGCCGCCGCCGCAGTCGTGCCTGCCTGCGCTTGGCGCTCAGGCTGGCTCTGCGGCATGTGTTGCGGACGAGAAGCCTGCCGCTTTCAAGGTGCGCATGCCCTTTCCCTCACGCATGAGGGTTGTGGGCTTCCCCAGGTTGCACGTGTCTGCCTTTCCCTGGCTCTTCGTGCCCGCGGCAATCTGCTGACGCAGCCCGGCTGCTGCGTGATGCATCCCTCCCTCTCTCCTGCAGGGCGACGAGGAGGGCGAGGAGGCCGCGGCGGAGGAGGGGGCCGGGCCCGAGCCCTCGGAGGACTCGGCCGAGTCGGGCGGCGGCTCGCTGATGCAGGACGCGCAGGAGCAGGAGGCTGTGTCGGGCGGGTGGCAGCCGGGGCCGCGGCCGCAAGGCAGCCCTGCCGGGGACCAGGCTGGCATCGCCGCCGCCGCCGCTGCCACGGACATGGACGCCGCGGAGGACGCTGACGCGGTTGAAGACGACCACGACGAGGACGAGGGCGACGCCGGCGCCCGCCGGCCTGACCAAGGCCGCGTTGATTCTGACGCCGAGGACCAAGAGGGCGGCGATGAGGATGAGGATTCTGCCAGCAGCGAGGACCAGGAGGAGGAGGAGGAGGAGGAGGAGGAGACGCTGCTTGACGTGTCAGCCATCACCGCCGGGCTGTTCTCGCCCCCGCTGGCGTCGCAGTACAACCCCTACCTGGCGCACTGCTCCTCCGGCGGCGGCGCCCGCAGCGCCCCGGCTGCTGCCACCGCAACCACCGCAACCACGGCTGAGGACGAGGCAGACGGCGGCAGCGGCAGTCTGGCTTCGCCGCCGCCCATGTCCCGGCGCCGCCGCGCCGCGCACTCCCAGGGGCTCCAGTCCCGGTACGGGCGCGGCCTCACCGCCGTCGTGTCTGCCGAGCAGCAGCCGTTGGCGGCGGCAGCGGCAGCGGCGGCGGCGGCTGACACCACCCCCAGGGCAGGGGCTGGTGCCGCGTCGGCTTTCGCCTTCGCGGCTGCGACACCCGTGCAGACGGCGGCAGCCTTCAACGTGGGGCCGCGGCAGCACCCGTTCAGCTCGTACACGGCCCCAGCCCCGGCAGCGGCACCCACACTCCCAGACGTGGCCGCTGGCCGCCACGGCGCTCAGCTGGCTTCTGCAGAGACACCCCGCGGGGCGGCCGCAGCACCCACGCCCGGCTCGGCCGCAGCTGCTACTGCCGCGGAGCTGCTGGCGGCGGCGGCGTCGCCTCTCAGTGGCTCGCTGCTGGCGTCCTGGCTAACCAGCCCCGCCGCCAGCGTGGAGGCCAGCCTTGCAGGCAGCCGCGGCCTGGGGCTGCTGAGCCCGCCGCCGCCGCGCTCGGCGGCGGCCAAGGCGGCGGCGGCGGCGCTGCAGGCGGCGCCGTACAGCTGCAGCCGCGCGCTGGGCGGGGGACGGGGAGGCGCGGGGGCGTCGGCGCTGCGGCGGCGCCGGCAGTGGGGTTGCGGAGAGGAGGCAGCCGGGGCGGTGACGCCGGGTGCGGGTGGTGGTGTCGAGGTGGCGGCGGGTTGCGACGGCGGGGATCAGGCGTTCGCGCTTGAGCCGCGGGAGCTGCTCGCGGGCACGCCGCGCGGCGGCGCCGCGACGCCGCCGGTGCTTGAGCTGTCCCAGATGGCCGAGGCGGCGGCCGCGGCGGCGGGCGAGATGACGGGGCAGGACCTGGAAGTCGAGGAGCTCGGGGAGGAGCTCGGGGACGTGGATGTGACTGCGCAGATCCGCATCACCTACCTGCCGCCGCCGCCGGCAGCTGCTGCTGCCGCGGCGCCGGACGGCCGTGCGGCGGGCCTGCTGCGTACCGCTGGTGCTGGCGCCAAGGGCGCCGTGGGCACCGGCGGCGGCGATGCGGCTGCGCCCTGGCTGCTGGTGGGCTCGAAGCGGCTGCTGCTGCAAGGACAGGGGGCGGAGATGGCACCGGGCCAGCGCGGCCCGGCGGCATAGGTCGAGGGCGCAGCTGGGCCTGCAGCGGAAGGGGCGCAGGCCCCGCGCGCTCACGTGGGGCTGGTGGTAGTAGCACTGCGTGTGCTTTGTGCGTGCCTAGTTGCTCTCATTTTGACTAGTACCATGACTCTTTTCTTCTTCTCTACTGGTGTTGCTGTGATTGGGCAGCAATGACGCCGTTTGCTAGGGCGTGTGTTGACAGGGATGGCGTGCACGCGACACGGCGTGCCTTGGATGCCACGGACCCGGCTCCCATTGATTCCAACTCCCCCAAGTTTGTCTTTTTACACAGCTTATATAGGCGTGCATTAAATTACCGTACTTCAGCATCTCCTGGATCTCCTGGGCCTGTCCATGATTGCGCACTGCGCGATCGACAGCTCTCAATTATAGTAGGGCAATGGCCTGCTGCGACCGCTATTGTGTGCTCGCAGGACTAGTGACAGTGTGACAATGTCAACGCAATGCGTGATGACGTGTACTATGGTTGACTCCCCTTCCCAGGGTCATCGGGTGGCCAGTGCTGCCAGTGCGGTTAGCGGTCTGTTGCCATGCCCATCGCATGCACGGCGGGCCAGCATGAGATTTATGGCCTGGTGTGTGCGGTGGCAGTGTGGCACGGTAGCGGGGATATTGTTAGCCCTCCCTGTTTGCTGTGTGTTTTGTGAGCTGGCCCGGCGCCAAGGCGCCAGATTGATTTGGCCAGCCGCTTAACCCGGTTGCGAGGTTTTGTTGCGTGGGCTAGTGCAAGTAGGATGTGCCGGTGCCGTACGGTAGACAGATGTCGGCGCGAAAGCAAAATTAGGGTGTGTGCGGCCTGCAACGCACTCGTGCGCACACTGTTGAGTGGCGGCGAATGGTTCGTCCAGCAGTAGAGGCAAAGCTCAGATGTAAGCACGCAATGCAGCACACGTGCGCATGCGATCTGAAGCGAAGACGGGGGGACGCGAACGCTGGGTACAGCCGTGGGTGCAGCGAGTGCCGGCGAGTGCAATGCGTGCACCCGAGTTACAGGGGCTTTCAGCGCAGGACAGCCCACTGCCATTGATGAGCCTAAGGAATAGCAACAAAAGTTTGTGCGAGGTAGGGGCTTCAGTGGCCAAGGCGGACCACGTCCGCTCGCCAGCTTCCAGCTTCCCGCGAGAATACGACACCGAACGGTCCGTTGGCTTGGCCCAACGCCGGTTAAAGCTGCAGGGCACATTAAATACTTGCAAAGCAACCCCAAGCTATTCAACATACGGTCGCTCTCCGCGCCTTCTACAGACTGCCTGGACTGGACCACTGAATTCACACAAACCCCAAATCCACACCGCCGCTGTTTGGCAAACCTTCAACAAGTGACTGGCCAATCAATCCCTATTTCACTTGATCGCCTCTCAATCGCAATCACCAGCTCGCCGTCACCGTCGCCGATGTCCGTGTCCGCATTGTCGATTGGCGAGGCCGCGTCGCTGGGGAGTGCCTCTCGTGCCTTCCCGCGGCCAGCCGCAAGCCACGGGCTCTCCGCTTCGGGCCCCGTGCCGCCCCCTGGCTACCCGCCCCTTGGCCCGCACCCCTGGGCCCACCAAGCAGCCCCCGTTTCGTATCCTCCACCGCTTGTCATGATGAGCGCGCCCGCACCCAACGCTGTGGCTGCTGCGCCTGCCGGCGCTCTCCACCACCCTCTGCCTCTCCACCCCACCACCGCATCGCTTCATCCTACTCAGCCCGCCGCCGGTTTCCCAAGCAGCGCCTACACCAGTGATGCCACATACCCGGTGGCCGGCGGCGCCTTCCCACCGCCGCCACCTTGCTACTACCCCTCGCGCCCACACGCATCCGCCGCCACCGCCATGCCGCCGCCGCCGCGGCCGCAGCCGGCAGCCTGCTACCCCCCGACATCTTACCTCGGCCAACCTCTGCACCAGAGCCCCAACCACCCCAACAGTGGCAGCACCAGCAGCACCCACGTCAGCACTAACATCAGCACCCACGGCGGCAGTAGCAGCAGTGGCAGTAGCAGTTGCAGCGGCACCCATGGCGTCAGCGGCACCCATTGCGGCCATCACGTAAAGCTGGGGCGGCTGGTGGCGCACTCGGTGGGCGGGCTGGCCCGCGGCGTGCTGACGGTTGGCGCGGCGGGGCTGACGGCGGCGGCGGCGCGTGTGGACAAGGCGCTGGTTCGCGTTGAGGAACGGCACGCGCGCCGGGCAGAGCGCAAGGCGGCCAACAAGCGCATAGCGTGCTGATGCCTAGGTGCCAGTGGCAGTGTACACGAACGGTGCCGCACAGTGGTAGGGGCCAAAGCCATAGCATGGCAGACGCTGTCAAAGAAGAAGCGCTTGCTAGTGTGAATGCAAATGCAAGACGCCGTCGAGCTGCACGACTGACGCTGCTGCAAAGGCGTGTTTAATGATTGGCAACCTGCAGTCGGGAGGAGTCTGTAGCCGTGTCGAGCAAGGAGGAGGCGTAGGAGGGGGGGAGCATTGGATTTGGGAGCAGAAGGGGCAGAGCGCAAGCTAGGCCTGGTCGTGTTTTTTCCGGCTGGGCGTTTAGCTAGATATGATTTTGCACGCGCGCGTGTGCTTAGTGCCGCCACGTCTACCACGTCAAGCAACAGGATTCTGCTCTACCATGTGTTGTGTGGTGGCTAGGTTAATCATTGCAGTCGTGGTCGACAGCGTGACTGCGCGAGGGTCGGAAGATTTGGCCCCGCAGCCTGCATGAGCACGTATCCAGACATCCCTGCTTGTGAGGCGCGGCCTTGGGGGACCCTGCTGAGTGTGGTTTGGGATCCGGTAAAGGTTGCGGTCTCTTTGTCCTGGACTTCCGCAACTGTGAATGTAAATAATGATGTAAAGTTAGCCCACTGTTACACGGACTGTGCCAAGCGCTGGGTCAAAGCCCCCACGCACTCGAGTAAGCACGCACTCCGCAGTACATTAGTATACAACAGGCAGCTTGTCGGACCCGCCAATACCATATGCGTTTCGATTCTGCGCAGCATCCAACTCCTCAGATTTACGGGCCTGGGCTTCATCAGGGATAGAGTGGGCGCGGCAGGTTGAAGACTGTAATGGAATCGTCGCAAAGCATCACCCACACCAGGTCCCCATTCCGGTTGACAATCACCAGGTTGCCCTCATACCCAGCCGCGCCCGTCACTCGCATGGTGAACGGCCCGTTCTCCACACCGCCGTACTGGTCAATGTACGAGCAACCGAAATAGTGCGGGCCGTACTCCGGCAGCGTGGGATACACGCTCCCGTCAGGGGCGATGACGAGGCGTGGGTACTCAAAGGTCCAGGAGCCTGCAAAACGGGCAAGGCGGTCGGCGGCGGGCAGCGAGTCATTTTGCGTGCGTGCCTGCTGACGAAACCAAGCGGAACTGATGAGAAGTGCGTGTTGTGCGAGCGAGGATGCGACCCATGCAGGCGGACAGGCGGTGCACCAGCTGTTTCTGGCACCAAAACTCCAACCCTGGTGCTGCAGCTGCAGTTATGCATGCATCGATCACGTCTCACCGTTTGCCTGCAGCACCAGCCCATTCGCTCCCAAGTAGGTTGCTGCAGAAGCAGCCCCGCAGGTGCGGATGGATTGGATCGGCCCATGCGCATACGTACGTGCGGGTTCAGGCAATGACTCAACCACTCCAGGCACACAGGCAGGCACGTACCCAGCCTGCCTCATCTGGGCTCTCGTCCCGTGCCATGTGTGAAGAGACGCGGCGGTGGTTCCGCCACTCCCTCTTTCCGGCGCTCCCTCTGCATCATGGCTGTACGACGGCATGGTCCCCACTTACCGGTCGGAATCTCTGCATCTTGCTCGCGCTGAGGCCGAGGGTCATAGTAAAGGGCGTTGAGGCCTCTGGGGATTTCAACAGCGGCGTACGTGGCCCACTGAAGACTGATAAAGTAATCCCCCGCCGTCTCGTTCCACACCCAGCGCGTCAGTGTGCTCTTGGGCTCCAGCCTGTATTGCACCCTACGTGCGGCATCGTACAATGCCGTACAGAGGTACGACGCGGGGTCGGACAGCGCTTGTAGTCGTACGACAGCGCGCAGGCGGGAACGCCGTCCCGACGGCAGGTCTGGGTGATGTTGACGCCGACGGGGCATGCCTGGTCCTCGCTCCGGACCAGGACTTGGTCTGGTGTGGCGTGGCGTGACACGTATGAGGTTGAGTTGGGGTGGGGTGGGCGGGTGAGGATCGGGTTCACGCGAGTTTTGATGACGTGGCGTTGCATGGGCGTGTCAAGCGAGCACGATGTGTGCTGGCGCAGCGGCGCGTGCGTGATTCTGGACAAGCACGGGCCCCTCGAGTGATGCCTGATAAGAGCACCCCACGTAGTGCACTTGCCTGGGCCGGAGGTGGGAGGCGGCGGCGAGGGCGGCGGTGACGGGCTGGGCCGCGCCATGGGTGCAGGCTCGGGGGAAGGAGGCGATGGCGGCGGCGTTGGCGCGGGTGGGCGCGGTGGCGAGGGCGGTGGCGGTGGCTGCGGGTCGCAGCCGGAGGCCCACACAGTCTCTCCGTACTTGTTCTGTAGCACCTGCGAGCGTTGTGTGTGTGTTGGACAACACACGGAAACCAAACCCGCGTTGTGTGTGTGTGTGTGTGTGTGTGTGTGTGTGTGTGTGTGTGTGTGTGTGTGCGCGTGTATGTGCGTTTCGGGCAATCGACCCCATGCACATCTCAGCGTGCATGGTAGGTTGGTACTTGGTAACCGCCCGCCCACCCGCGGGCTCGGTGCCGCGCACCGCCACCTTCCCCTCATCGCGACTGCAGCTGAGTGCGTGCATCCCAGGCTAAGTCCGGACACGTGGGCCTTGCTCTGGACGGTGGTCCGTACCTACCCGGAGTCCCTGGCTCTCCACCCCGCCCCGCCCAGCCCCGCCCCACCCCGCGCCCCTACGTGCGGGCCAGTCCATCCTCCAGCCTACACACCAGAGAGTACTCGAAGATTACCGGCGCATCCAAAACGCGGAAGACGTAGGGGCCTGCCGCACAAACACGCAGCAACCCGTGATCAGTGGAAGCACAAACAGCAGGATGCAGCGGGCACCATGCTGCGTTGGCGGCGTGAAAGCGCGCCTGCTGTGCCGTTTGCACGAACTAGCTGGATGGAAAGGACCGCGACTCAAGCCCAAAGCCCCCATCAGCTGTACCACCGCCCAGCTTCACCATGCATCAAAAACCAAGCACCGGCGCACGGTGACGCACCATTCGCCACGCCGGCTTTGGAAGGGTAGCTGCACCCGAAGCGCCGAGAAAAGTCGTGGATGCGCGCCCCGTTGGAATACCTGCGCGTGCGCGCGCGGCCCTTAAGTATCAAGCTCCGTCCCGAGCGTCATCACATTACTGCTGATAATGAAGGTGTGCTGTTTTCCAGCACGCAGCAGCCCCGGGCGCGCCAAGGAACATCACACACACGTACCTCCAGTCGAACACTCCAGCGCCCTTCAGGACGATCGCGAACGGCACCGCGCCGCTGCCGCTGCCTCCGCCGTACACCGGCGCCACGCCATAAGTGGCTGTGCCGTTGAAGATGTACGGCGCGGCTCCCGTAGCGTTAAAGTACACATCTTTGAAGACCGTGGCGCGGTACCAGCCTGCGCCGTTCTCGCCGCCTCCCTGCCCGCCCACCGCCTCCACCACATCTGCGTTGTCCCACTGCCCGAAAGAGACCCAGTAGTCCTCCTGATACAGATACTGCGGGCGGGGAGGTGCCGGAGTGTGGGGAGGTAAGGACCCTTAAGCGTGTGCATCCCGCCAGCAGTCGAACGCCTCGTCTCACGGCCTGTAGATAGCCCGCGCGCAGTCTCTACCGCCGGCGTGCCGCCATCACCACATACCATGCACCAAGGGTCCGCCCCGTGAACCCATCTAATACCTACTTGGCTTTGGTCCTGGTAGAACCAGCCGCGCAGCTCGCCCGAAGAAGTCATGACCCAGGCGCGCGTGCGGCGGCGAGACATGATGACGGAGCAGTCCCTCGGCACGGCGGCCCGCGGGTGGGTCTTCCAGCTGCTGTCGTCGGGAGAGCCCGGCGGCCCGCCCGCCACCAGCGCGCAGGGCGACGCGTCGGGCAGCGGGCAGGCGGCGTCGGGGTCACACACCTGGCCAGGTTGGATGCCGAAGTCCAGGGCCAGCGGGTCTGCGGGCGGGGTTGGGTGAGGGTGGGGCTCACACAGCTTCATTGGCAGGGTCGGAAATGGCCGTCAGGCGAACTTCGCTGGCCCAGATATGCATGTATTACATTGGTGAATACAAATACCTCGATTATGTTGTTACAAAGCAAAGCGATGCTATTGTGCAAAAGATGATTGACGCTGCGCCTGCGCGCTTTTTGGGCTGAGCCCCCCCAGCGCAGCGTTCCAGGGGGGGGCGAAGCCCCCCAGGAACACCCCTGTCCGTGCGTTTGAAGAAAAGCGTGGAGGGCCAGGGGAGGGGGGAGGCGGACCAGGGGAGGTGACGGCTGGAGGAGTTTCAGGCCACGGCAGACGTAAGAACAAACAGCAGAAAACACATGAAAAGCAATGGACGGTGCAGCGCGAGGAAGCAGCGACAAAGGCTGGCTGCGTCGGCAAAACATAGCATACTGGCGCAAACCGCGACTGCTACGTATTAGTGTTTGTTAATGCCTATTGCATGCAAATAGGTGGCGGGGAAAATTCGGGCGGAGCGAGAAGTGCCTTCGCGCGTCCATGGACAAATGACTTTCGCGAGGTCGCGAGGAAAGCATCCGGTGCCCGCTGATATGCAGTCTATAGGGCAAATTATGTTGGCGGCAAGCAAAGCGGGGAAGTATATCGAAAGCTTTGAGCGACTTGCCGAGCCATGCCTGCCGACGCGCCAGAATGCCGGGAGAAGCCCCGAGGACGCCCCAGCCCCGCGCCCAGCCCTCTGAGCGTGGGGCGCCGGAGGGTTGTTGCATATGGCAAGAGGCTAGAGAAAAGCTTGGGGTGTTTGGTAACGTGCCAAGGCACGCACATGGATGGCGCGGGAAATCCCGCCGTGGCCCCAACCCGGGTGTCCCTAGCCACGCGCCTGTGCTTCGTAGGGGCTGCGTGGCTGCGTCGGCAAAACATAGCATACTGGCGCAAACCGCGACTGCTACGTATTAGTGTTTGTTAATGCCTATTGCATGTAAATAGGCGGCAGGGAAAATTCGGGCGGAGCGAGAAGTGCCTTCGCGGTTCCAGGGACAATTGACTTTCGCGAGGTCGCGAGGAAAGCATCCGGTGCCCGCTTATATGCAGTCTATAAGGCAAACTATGTTGACGGCAAGCAAAGCGGGGAAGTATATCGGAAATTTTGCGCGACGTGCCGAGCCATGCCTGCCGACGCGCCAGACTGCCGAGAAGCCCCCCGCCCCGCGCCTAGCCCTTTGAGCGTGGGGCGCCGGAGGGGTGTTGCCTATGGCAGGAGGCTAGAGAAAGGCTTGGGGTGTTTGGTAACGTGCCAAGGCACGCACATGGATGGCGCGGGAAATCCCGCCCTGCCCCCAACCCGCCGGGTGTCCCTAGCCACGCGCCTGTGCTTCGTAGGAGCATGAGGCTCTGGGGCCGTTACATGCTACCAGCTCCCAAGCGTACAGGGGCTCAGACCATTTTCCAGCTGTACAAAGCTGACACCCCTTGTTAATAAGTTGCGTTCGTCTATGTGTGTGTGGTTACAGAGTGGTGCGCACGTTCTTGCGTGCCTTCCTGCTGCGTGTAAACCGGAGGCCCGGGCCGGGGTGACCCTTATAACGCCAGTGCATGATTGTCCTATTTATTGTTCTCCCCTTGCAAGGGGGACTTCCCTACTTCTATGCTCCCAGATGGAGCTGAGTAATGCAGCTAACTTGACAGGCTCAGATTTCAGCATCACTTCGCGCATGTTTAGGCTAAAGTCTAGGCCACTGCACGCTCGTAACTCGGTGTAGGCAGCACATTGCATCAGGACGTGGTGCTCATCCTCCACCTCATTGGCCGTACACAGTGGGCACGTCCTCTCCTCCCTAGGCCTCTCCCAGGCACGGTTCGCGGTGATTGGCCAGCAACATAAACGGAATCTCATCAAAAGCTTATGCTGTGCAACCGGTATGAATGCTCTACTGTGTTCGTGCAGGGTCGGCGGCGCGGACCCTAGTGCGCTTAGCCCCATCCAATGCTTGTGTTTGCACATGTGTATGCCGGGTTGCTTGCCGTCTGAAGGGAATGCGTGCGGGTCCGCTACCAGCCTCTCGTGCTCCCACGCCCTCGTCAAATGGCCCCTGAAGGTAGATAAGATAGGTCCATCGGGTAGGACCGTGCTTGCCCTCCACTCCTCTCTGGACTCGTGTGTGCCTGGCCAATGCCACGCGTCGACACCCTGTGCCGCCACAAAACGGAACAGCCGCGCACACCACCCGTCTCCCATTGGATTCGCCCATGCCTCCCGTGCCTCGTCGACTAGTGCATCAAAAGCCAGACTTCTGTTTTGCGCGGAAATCCTATTGTAAAAACCCAAACATTGTTTGGCTATGAAAAAGTGCAGCGGCAGTTGGGCCAGCTCCGCAAACAGGAGACGGTGTGACGGTTTGGCTGCTCCCACTGTCTGTCGCATGTATTGGACCTGCAGCTTTACGGCCTCGTCACGCAAACATGCCTCAAATGCGCCCTGTGCTAGGTTGTTCCTGTCATTCCTCCTGGGTGGCGGTCCTCCGTCTAGCATCTCTACTAGCACGTCGGGACCCCATACCTCACATCCGTAGGCAAGGATGGATCGGATTTGCACGCCGAAACACCTCATGCGAATATCTGGTGCGAAAATGCGTAAACGGTTCAATCTAGTGTTAAGCCCACACATGGCTCTCCTTGCTGACTCGCAGAGTGTCTCCCTGCAGCTGACGAAGGCCCTACCCGGACCGTACACTAGTCCAAGATAGCGCGCCTTGTCCACCGCAGGGATGGGCTGCCCTGCTAGCTTTAAACCCTGGCATCCGCTGCACACAGTGCTGGCCGTTACTTCGTTGGCTGCAAAAACCAGCCTCTCACACTTGGTAACGTTTGCCTTCATGCCAAAAGCTAGGCAGAACGTGTCTACTAATGATAGCAAGTGGCGCATCCGCTCAGGGGTGGTGGCCAGCAGGGAAACATCATCCGCGTACATCAGCAGTGACACCTTTTTGCCATTCATCTCAGGTGCACCTGTGGCTTCGTCCGTATCTTCCGAATCAATGTACTCTGCTAAGGTTTCTATAAAGAGGCCGAAAAGCTCTGTGCTAAGCGGGCAGCCCTGCTTGACCCCTTGCGTGGTTGCGAAGGGGGCACTGTGCTTACCCCCGGCCTTCACTACCATCATCACTCTCTCGTACGCTTTTTTCAAAGCCGCCAACATCTCACCCGTTACCCCGCGTTCCTCCAGTCTCATCCAAATTAATGGTCGTGGGACCTTGTCGAAAGCCTTTTCAAAATCAATTTGTACGACAATGAGGGGGGTGGTGGCGCCAGCACGCGTGTGCTTGTTGATGAGATGCCTTAGGACAAAAAGATGGTGCGTTGTGCCGTACTTCCTCCTGAATCCGGCCTGAGCCGTGTGACTCCACTCAAACTCCTCCCCGGCATTCGCCAGCCTCTCTAGAAGGATCGATGCATAGCACTTTGCGAGGGCGCCCCCTACTGCAATGCCCCGGTAATTACCAGGCGCCTGCACGTCACCTTTCCGCTTGTAAATTGGTGTCAAAACAGTTGTAGTAAATTGCTCAGGATAAGCCCCTTCGCTCCAGATTTTATTAAACAACACGTGCACCAGCGGTGCAACTCTATTGAGTGCCGGTGTCGGCGGTTCAGTGGTGGGGTCGCCCGGTTTTACCGCGTACTTGTAGCACTCAGACGGTACCTTCTCTAAGCCAGCTGCCTTGCCGTTGGGCAGCCTTGCTAGTGCGCGTGTTACCTCATCAAGGGTAATCTCGCTATTCAACATCTCGTGCAGACACGTACGGTCAGCCGCAAAAAGATCTTCGGACATCCTCCCACCCGAACCCAAAATGCAGTGGGCGGCTGCTGGGCATCCCCCGCCTGCGCCGTCGTTTAGTAGGGTCGCAAAATGATCCCGAAACCCATCGGCCGTGACTGGGCACTGCTCCTTAGTCCGTCCCTCAATCATCCTCCACAGCAGTCGGGCGTCTGCGCGGCAGCGTGCCACCTTCTCCCTCATCTCCTGGGTGTCGTGCGCGGCCCTGGCCCTTCGCTTCACCCGGTCATAGGATGCCCTGGCTGCGCGGAAGTTTTGCCACACCTCTCCTTCTCGTACCACTGGACAACCCAGCGCTAGCTTTGCTTGCACAAACACCGTACGCGCCGCAGCACACTCTTCGTTCCACCATGGAGTCTCCTGCTCCCGTAGGTTGGCCGGTCGTGTGGGACCGAAAGCCTTTTCTAATGCATCGTACAAACATGTGCCTAAGGCTTCGACCGCTTCGGTGGTGCTGATGCCACCCTCCTCCGCGCAAAGTGCCACCTTAATCTGTTCGATTTTCCCTACAACTGGCGAACCGTCCGCCTTGAACAAGCCACTGAACAAGTGCTTCTTCTGTACGTCAAACTCTGTGCGCTTCTTTGCGGGGCGTGTGCGGCTCGCTGTGGCTTCCTGCCCTTCGACCTCCAAGCCCAGTGTCAACGTGACCGGCCGATGATCACTCGCTTCCTTCAATCCGCCGTGCCTCCACTTTAGAATCTCGCCCACTTTCAAAGCCACCACCTTCGGGAATAGGGTCGGTGACGCCACACAGAGATCAATCATGCTGCCACCTGCGTCGCCCTTTGGGAAAGTAATGTGACCTGCTGCATCTCCCGGCGCCCTTCCGTTCAAAAGTACTAGTCCTTGCGAACGGCACATACGCCCTAGGTACTCCCCGAAACAGTTTATTTGGGCATCCTCGGATGCTCTCACTGGGAGCCCCGCGTAGTCTGAGGTACAGGGCATATCTGACGTGGAACCACCCCCTAGTGCTACGTCCTCCAGCGCCTCGAGCTGTGCTAGATCCGGTACGTCAATGATGCTTGTTGAGATGCGTGCGTTCAGATCACCAATAATTAGCACTTCTTCTCCGCTTTGCCGTAGCTCGAGGATCGACTGTTGTAGTCTGCTGAATACAGACTCGGCCGTGGCTTCCCGTGCTGTCCGCGTCTTTCCGCCCTCCCTGTAAACCCGCGAGGTTTCTGGCGCTAGGTAACAACAAGCTAACAACACACTGCAACCTTCATTTGATTTGATACGCATCCACACAATTTCGCACCCCGTGAGATGGACGTCCGTCTTGACATGCGAAACGCCGCCCGCTAGGCACTCCCGTACATACACAGCAACGCCTCCAAAATCTGACCGCGTGGCCTCCTGGGACCTATGTGCACGGACAACTGTGTAACCGTCTAGCTCGATTGATTGGTCCGGTACCCAGTTCGTGAGGTGCGCTTCCGAAATAATGATAATGTCGTGTGAACGTGCAACAGTGCCTATCCCGCGGTCGTGCAGCTTGCATGCCCCAGCGGTGACCAGCCCATGGGCATTCCATGCGAAAATGCTGATGCCACCCCGGCCCCCGCCTCCCTATGAATCAGTCTCGCCTGTGGTCCCCAAGGCGTCGTACGCATTGTGCTGCTGGTTGTGGCCGCCGCCGCTGTGACCTCCGCGGCTCGTGCGTGCATGTTTGGGGGAACACACGGGCTTGGCGGCGGGAAAGGGTCAGGCGCAGCAGTGCAAACGGTCAGGCAGGGGCGCGCCGTGCCGCGTGCGTGCATGTTTGGGGGAACACACGGGCTTGGCGGCGGGAAAGGGGCAGGCCCGGCAGTGCAAACGGTCAGGCAGGGGCGCGACGTGCCGCGTGCGTGCATGTTTGGGGGAACACACGGGCTTGGCGGCGGGAAAGGGGCAGGCGCAGCAGTGCAAACGGTCAGGCAGGGGCGCGACGTGCCGCGTGCGTGCAGGTTTGGGGGAACACACGGGCTTGGCGGCGGGAAAGGGACAGGCCCGGCAGTGCAAACGGTCAGGCAGGGGCGCGACGTGCCGCGTGCGTGCATGTTTGGGGGAACACACGGGCTTGGCGGCGGGAAAGGGGCAGGCCCGGCAGTGCAAACGGTCAGGCAGGGGCGCGCCGTGCCGCGTGCGTGCATGTTTGGGGGAACACACGGGCTTAGCGGCGGGAAAGGGGCAGGCCCGGCAGTGCAAACGGTCAGGCAGGGGCGCGCCGTGCCGCGTGCGTGCATGTTTGGGGGAACACACGGGCTTGGCGGCGGGAAAGGGTCAGGCCCGGCAGTGCAAACGGTCAGGCAGGGGCGCGCCGTGCCGCGTGCGTGCATGTTTGGGGGAACACACGGGCTTGGCGGCGGTAAAGGGTCAGGCGCAGCAGTGCAAACGGTCAGGCAGGGGCGCGCCGTGCCGCGTGCGTGCATGTTTGGGGGAACACACGGGCTTGGCGGCGGGAAAGGGGCAGACCCGGCAGTGCAAACGGTCAGGCAGAGGCGCGCCGTGCCGCGTGCGTGCATGTTTGGGGGAACACACGGGCTTAGCGGCGGGAAAGGGGCAGGCCCGGCAGTGCAAACGGTGAGGCAGGGGCGCGCCGTGCCGCGTGCGTGCATGTTTGGGGGAACACACGGGCTTAGCGGCGGGAAAGGGGCAGACCCGGCAGTGCAAACGGTCAGGCAGAGGCGCGCCCTGCCGCGTGCGTGCATGTTTGGGGGAACACACGGGCTTGGCGGCGGGAAAGGGGCATGCCCAGCAGTGCAAACGGCCCGGCGGTAGCACACGGTACAGCTTTCGTGTAGGTTAGGGGTGAACCTAGCATCAAAGGCGTTGAGAAACGCCGGGCTCCTCTGATTCATCTCGGGTCCAGCGTACCGTATGAACGGCCGCAGCACCCAAAACTGGCAGCTCCGCGACTGGCTGCACTGTCTCAACTCAAAGCCACATTTACAATCACGGCCATGCGCCGACACGCCGGCACCAACGACACAAACCTGCGCCCCCATGACCGCATGCCCACGCCGTGATGCCCGAACGTACCTTGCCGCCAATGGCTCATGTGGAACCGCTGGTGACCACACGTAATATTTACACATGCGGGGCTGGAGGGAAGCATGTGTGCACACATGGCGGCGGCGGCGGCGGCTTGCCCAGGGCCACGCGCTGGGCAATGAGGCGCCTTCAGACGCCGCCGCCGCATATCCCCCACACCCGGCAGCTGGCGCCATTACGAAGGGACTGGAGGGAAGCGTGTGTGCACACGTGGCGGCGGCGGCGGCGGCTTGCCCAGGGCCACGCGCTGGGCAATGAGGCGCCTTCAGACGCCGCCACCGCACATCCCGCACACCGCAGCAGCTGGCGCCACTGCGTGGGGGGCGGAGGGAGGCGTGTGCGCACACGTGGCGCACAGCAGTTAACGCCAGGGCGGGCAGCTCCCATCCACGCACGTCCCGAGTTGCGGTCAAGTCGCATACGCTTTCACTGGGCACGCACTCACTAACGTCTATTGGCGAAGTGGACGAAGCGCTGTGTGAAGGGGCGGGAGGACGACGTGTGCGCACCGTGCCTGCCCACAGCGCTGATCTGCTACGGTTGATTTAATTCGCTCTGTTCCTCCTCTCTCTTATGCTGGCTGCGTTGTAAGGAAAGACGCAGTCACGCGGTCGTTCATCCAGGGAGTTCATCAGCTGTGTTTGTCGCCGCCGAAAGCAAACAAGTGAAGTTCATTAATATCTGAATGTATTTTTAAGCAAGTAATGTTATGAAGTTGGCACTGTGAGAAGTTTGCACGCAATAGCGTTCCGCTAAGCTTTATGATATTACGCCTTAAGCGTCATGAATAGCCAGTGAGTCCTAATACACATGCTTGAAATAGTTGGCAACTGCGTGCGTCGCTTGCGTTCCATGCGCATGGCAAGCGCACGAACCGTGCGTTCAGGTTCGCGCTAACCTGGGGCGAGCGTCATGCGTTTGTTGCGCATGCACGGAACGCATGGCGTCAGGACGCAACGCATGGCAACGCAGGAAACGCATGGCTTAGCGCACGTCCCCGTCCTCATAGTGATGCGTGTGCATGCGGGGGAGGGGGGGTAGTTCATTCCAGATATTCCAGAACCCAAAGCAATCGACCAAGTGAACCGAAACCAATGGGCGGGGGGGGGGCACGCGTGCGTGGGACACACATTCAAGTTGCGTGCGGCGCTTCTTATAATTCAGGCTCAACAACCGCACCACCACTGTAAAATTACATGTTGATAACGTGCGTGGCCGCGTTCGATGCAGGATGTTGGCTCGCTGCAACCGGCACCATGGCATTACTTCACGCACGCTAACGAACATACATACCGGTACGTAACAGAACCCATGCGCAAAAGCACAGAACCGGTAGAACCGGCTTGCGACAGCACACAAGGAATGAAGTCACGGCGTCGCGTATGCTTCGGGTACAACACTGCTGGCACTGGCTGGCTGGTGGGCATGCCAACTCTCGTCCCTTGCCCTGGTTCTACCACCGTATGCTGCAGTACATCAGCACTACTGCATGGTTCGTGCCAGTGACTCCCTAGTGGCGCTCTACTGACTCTGCCCCCGGACGCACGCATCAAGGTTGATAAGTAGTACAGCAGTAAGTCAAAAGGTGTCGAGAATATCTGTCACGCAAAATGTGCAGTGCTCAAGCGCCAAGCATCAAGACCTCGCTCAGTGTGCGTACGTGCCTAGTGCGTGTGCCTGCTCGCGAGTAACAACGGGAATGCTCACCCTCGATCATATCGAGCCAGCCGTGGTAATAACTGGGTGCATGCATAGCTTATAGCTGTCATGTTTCCCATGTATGCCCTGCTTGCGTGCCAGTGTGTCAGTGGCCAGTATGTCAGTGCTTGCCCAGTTGCAACTCAAGTCCTCAGTGCTTGCCCAGTTGCAACTCAAGTTCTCAGTGCTTGCCAAGTTGCAACTCAAGTTCTCAGTGAAGAAACCTTGACACCCACAGCTTCTACAACCTCGTGGGGCCCGCTAACGGCTTCTATCTCAGTCTTCAGTCCTCTATAGGTAGGCCTATGACGAGCAAGCATGGCGTTGCAATTGCCATACGCGCAATCAAGTGCCATACCGCGTACGGCGGTTCTCATCAGCTATCAATCACGCGCTCATCGCCGCCACGCGTGTGTGTGTGTGTGTGTGTGTGTGTTTGCGCAAGGTGCGCTTGCCCTAGCTACGCCCCCCGCCTTAATCCAACAATGTTTGCACCCACGCACTGCCGCCGTCTACCTGCTGACAGCAGGTTGGCGAGTATCATTCCTTTGCTGTGAGTCACTCATCAGTCATCACGCAGCAGTGCCGTGTCAGCAAAATGTTCAGGTAACGCACAAACGCACAGCTGTCAGCAAGAGGAAATTGCGGTGGTCCACACGCAAGCATGATGACATGACAGAGTTCTATTCATGTGAATGCATGAATGCAACGGTGTACGGTATGTGGGCCCAATCAAGAGAATGCATACAGTGCAAAAGTAATCAACGCATCTTCTTTCCTCGACGATCACGATGGGTGGCGGGTTAGGCCAAGGCAAAACAAACCAAATCAATTAACCAACACCATGCCCTGATGGACAGCCGAGCAAACCAAACCAACACAATCCACGGCAGTGTTGCATGAGCGAGTCGCTTGATTGGCTGGGCGATACAAACAAACACACGCGCCATGCGTACGTACACCCACCCCATGCTCAAATAATGCTGCTGGGGCTACGTGCTATTCTTCAAGCTGCGGTCGAAAGCGCAGCGGCCGCTAAGCTGCACACAGCCACGTGCACATGACCATACATCAGGCCGGCAGCTGCCTGGCCATGCGTGCCCCTCTGCATGCATGCGCCTGCTGCTGCACATCCATTCATTATTGCTGCTGCTAGCTGGCGCGCCGGCCCGCCGCCGCCGGAACCCCTAGCTACCCTAGCTAGGGGCAGCAGCCGCCGCGCGGCGCTCCGCCAGCGCGGCCTGCGTCTCCGCCGGCAGCACCTCGCCGGGCGGCTTCCACAGGTGGGTGGCCATCAGGCCCTTGCCCTTGACCTGTAGACAGGAGCGTGCCGCGTGCCACACCAGCATTAGCAGCGATGTTGGTTGCAGCAGGAAGCTAGCTAGTGCGTGGCACGTTTGGTGGGTGCTTGCAAGTAATAACGTGGTGGCGGCGCGTCCATACGGCACAGCAGTACGGCCGTACGGCACGGCGCTTGGTCGATCGACCGCTCACCTCCAGGCCCCCGGTGGGGATCCAGTCCGCGGCGTTGTCCAAGTGGCCGCGCAGCAGGCGGCGGCTGGCCTCGCTGGCGTGGATGCAGCCCGGCACGCCGCTGGACTCCATGCGGCTGGCGGTGTTGACGGTGTCGCCTGGAGCAGCAGCAAGTGCATGCAACTCAGGGGTACTGTCATCTCTCTCTTTTGTTGGCTTGACGCATGCCTGCACATGTAGCGCCGCAAGCTATCGCGGGCTGCTCCTGGTTGAGCGGGCGGGAGAGCTGGGGGCAGGCTGGAGTGACACACGCGTTCGGCGGTACTCACCGAACAGGCAGAAGCGCGGCATGCGCTCGCCCACCACGCCGCTGACCACGGCACCGCTGTGGATGCCGATGCGCATGCGCACCGGCGCGTCGGTGGTGGGCAGCCGCATCTGCGCCGCCGCCGCCAGCATCGCCTGCGGGCATGCCGTACGGTTCCGGGTGCGTGCGGTGAGTTTGGTGAGCGGGTCGCGTGCAGCAGACGCAAACAACAAGCAAGCAAATCGAGCCAGGCAGCCAGCCAGCCAGGCAGCCATGGCCAGTTGCCACGCACACATACACACCTGCGCGAAGGCGAACACCCGCTCCGCGTGCTCGCAGTCGGCGGCGGCGGTGCTGCTGCTGCTGCCGGCGTCGTCCGCCAGGCGCACGGTGGCGTTGCCCACGCCGTCCTGCTCCATCAGCCCGCCCGCCACAAAGTAGCAGTCGCCGATGGTCTCCACCTGGACATGGACATGGACATGGACATGGACGCACCGGGCGGCACAGAAAGAGGCAGTGGTCACGCGCCAGCAGCATAGTCAGCAGTACCGTATGCAACACGGTGCGCGCAATCAATCGCCGACTGCGCAGCTAGCAGTGGCTGTTGCCGCCTGCGGCAGCACAGGCAACAGAGCGCAGACGCGCTAGGTGCCTCGCTGGCTGCTAACGGGCAAGCAAGGCCACCACCGCGCACGACCGCACGCGCTCTCACGCTCGCGCTCGGTCCCACCTTGTACACGCCGAACTCGTCCAGGCGCCGGTCGAAGCGCACAAACAGGTCATTGAGGAAGGTCATCACCACGCGCGCCTCCAGCGCCTTGCACATGGGCGTGAAGCCTGCGCGGCGGAAGGGGTGGGCATGGGCGTGTGTGACGGGTGTTCGTTCAGGGGCGGCGGGTGCGTGAGGCAGAGGCGGCGGCGGCGGAGGGTGTTTGTGCGTACGGGTACGTGTGTTGCTGCATGTTGCGCAAAGCGCCCGGCGGAGGCCACCCATCCACCCACCCTGGATGTCTGCGAATAGCAGCGTCACGCAGCCGTGCGACGTGGCGAGCTTGTTGATGTCGCGCACCCGCGGCCGCCAGGACCCCACAGCAGGCGGTGGCGGCGGCGGCGGCGGCGGCGGCAGACGCGTGTCCAGCAGCTGCTGCGCCCGCTGGCCCTGCTCCTCCTGCTTCCCCTGCTCCTCCTGCTCCTCCTCCTCATCCAGACCCATGGACAGCGCCGCGCCCTCCTCCGTCATGTAGGCCAGGACGTGGTGCGGGAAGATCTGCGTGTGTGTGTGCATGGGTGTGTGTTAAACAAAAAATCAAAGACGGACCAAACCACATGGGTGTGTGTATGTGTGAGTGAGTGAGAGAGAGAGAGAGAGAGAGAGAGAGAGAGAGAGAGAGAGAGAGAGAGAGAGAGAGAGAGAGAGTTTTTGTTGGCCCGCGCCCGCGCCCCGCGCCCCGCGCCCCGGTCGTCCCCCGCCCGCCGCCGCCCAGCTGCCGCGCCGCCCGCCGCCCGCCGCCCGCCGCCCGCCGCCCAGCCGCCCACCCAGCCGCCCACCCACCCAACCTCCCAGCCTCCCACCCGCCCCGTCACGCACACGCACCTGCTCCAGCAGCCGGTGCTCGGCCTCCGTGACGAAGGCGATGTGGCGCTCCGCCTCCACCTTGGCGGTCACGTCCGTCTGTCCATTGATTGACGGGGGGAGGCATGACCGGTCGTCTAGTGAGCGCACGCGCAAAGTAAGCCGACAATGTCTCACATGTATGCGGCCAAACATGTATGCGGCCAAACATGTATGCGGCCAAACATGTATGCGGCCAAACATGTATGCGGCCAAACATGTATGCGGCCAAACATGTATGCGGCCAAACATGTATGCGGCCAAACATGTATGCGGCCAAACATGTATGCGGCCAAACATGTATGCGGCCAAACATGTATGCGGCCAAACATGTATGCGGCCAAACATGTATGCGGCCAAACATGTATGCGGCCAAACATGTATGCGGCCAAACATGTGAACCGGCATTGCCGCCGGGCGCGCATGGCGCGCGCACGCACCTGCATGACCACGAGCACCTGCCGCCCGCCGGCCGCCACCGTGCGGACCGCCGCCACCTCATGCCAGGCCTTGGCCCCCGCCAGCATCCCTCCGCCTCCGCCGCCGCCGCCGCCGCCGCCTCCGCCGCCGCCTCCGCTGCCGCCGTTTAAAACCCTATAGACGCTGCTGTTGCTGCGGCTGATGCCGCCGCTTCCGCTTCCGCTGCCGCCGGTGGCCATCCAAGACGCACGCCGGTGCTGCGGCATCGCAGCCGCATCACCACCACCACCACCACCACCACCACCACCACCACCACCACCACCACCACCACCACCACCACCACCACCACCACCACCACCACCACCACCACCACCACCACCACCACCACCACCACCACCACCACCACCACCACCACCACCACCACCACCACCACCACCACCACCACCACCACCACCACCACCACCACCACCACCACCACCACCACCACCACCACCACCACCACCACCACCACCACCACCACCACCACCACCACCACCACCACCACCACCACCACCACCACCACCACCACCACCACCACCACCATCCTCAACAGCCGCAGGCGGCGCGCTGCTGCTGCCGTCACTGCTGCTGCCGCTCCGACTGCTACTGCTGGGTTCATTGCTGCTGCGCACCTCCTGCTGCTGCTGCTGCGGCGGCTGCACGAGCGCATCCGCCGCAACGCCATTAGCCCTGCTACTGCTGGTGCTGCTGCTGCTCCTGCCGGCTACTGCTGAGGCCTTGCGGAGGCCTGAGGGCTGGCCGGTGCTGCTGCGGGCTCTGAGGCTGATGTTACTGCCGCCGCCGGGCGTCGCGGGCGCGCCCGGGACCACGGGCGCCGCCGCCGCTGGCCGGCTGCTGCTGCTGCTGCTGCCGGTGCCGCCGCCAGTTGCGGCGTGGCGGGTCAGTGCAATAAAGAAACTTTCAGTCTCCTCATCAAAGGTCTGGGAGTGTGTTACCGACGATGACTGCGTGCCGTTCGCATCAGACGTCCCCGTGGCTCCCGCCGCGGCCGCGGCGGCCGTGAACCCCGCCGCCGCCGCCGCCGCCGCCTGCTGCCGCAGCTGCTGTGTGCCGGAAGAGCCGGCGGTCTGCAGCCTGGTGCTGGCGCCGAGCACCCCACTCGCACCCCCCGCCGCAGCACCGCCACTAATACCAGCAGCGTTGCAGTAGCCGCCGCCGGCGCCGGCGCCGGAGGCAACGGAGGCCCCGGCGGCGATGACGCTTGCCATGCTCTGCTGCAGCAGCTCCGGCGTGGAGCTGAGCATGCTGGCGAAGGTTACCACACGTGACAACGAGCCGATGCTCGCGCGCAAGCCGGCGGCGGCGGCGGCGCCGGCGGCGCCGCCAGCGGCGAAGGAGTAGCCGCCAGCAGCGGCGGAATAGCCAGAGTAGCCTCCGGCGGAGGCGTAGCGCGGCGATCGCGCTTCGTTGCTGGCGGCTGACCTGTTGGCGGTGCTGAGGATGGCGACAGCGGTGGCGGCGGCGGTGGTGGCGGCGCCGGCGGCGGTGGTGGTGTTGGTGGTGTCTTCATGGTACGTGCGGCGGGCGAATTGTGAAGACTGCATGCCGACGTACGGCTGGCGGCGGGGCACCGCAGAGCTGCTGAAGCTGGCAGACCGGCGGGGGGCGGGCGGGGCCGGCAGCAGCAGCTCGTTGCGTCCCTCATCACCGCTCTCGCCACCTGCTGCTGCTGCTGCTGCTGCAACTGCTACTGCTGGGCTTGCCGCCGCAGCTGCTGACGCAGCTGCCGCCACCTCGGGCGCACCGAGCAGGCGGTTGTGCTGCTGCTGCTGGATGCCGGCCGCAACAGCGGCAGCGGCTGCAGCCGCCACAGCCGCCGCCGACGGCGCAACAGGAGCGGAGTTGCTTCT
This sequence comes from Chlamydomonas incerta, assembly GCA_016834605.1. Taxonomy (NCBI): domain Eukaryota; kingdom Viridiplantae; phylum Chlorophyta; class Chlorophyceae; order Chlamydomonadales; family Chlamydomonadaceae; genus Chlamydomonas; species Chlamydomonas incerta. The sequence goes on from JAEHOC010000076.1 coordinate 370,150, forward strand.
GCTCCCCACCGACAGCAAAGGGTCCAGCAGCGAGCGGAGGCGGCCGCGACTCCTGCTGCTGCCGCCGGCGGTGCTGGTGGCGGCGGCGGTGCTGCCAGCTGCTGCAGCCGCGAGCAGCGGCACTACTGTTGCTTTGGTTGCTGCTGTGGACTGCTGCTGCTTCTTCGGCTGCTGTGTGCCACCACCAGCTCCAGCGGTAGCAGGCAGTAAAGGTGCCAGTGACGCTGCTGGGGCCGCTCCCGCGGCGGCGGCTAGCACTCGGTTGCAAGCCCTGCCGGCGCCGGCGCCGGCGGCCGCCGTGTTGCCCGCCGCCGCCGCCGCAGCGCCGCCGCCAGTGAAGTCTGACGAGAGGAAGAAGGCGGAGTAGGCAGTGATCGCACCCGGCGACGAGTCCAGCTCAAACTCCCCAAACATCAGCTCCTCTGCCGCCTCTGTCCTCGCCGCTTGCGTGTCCGTTGCATCGCCTGCTGCGGTTGCTGCGGCTCCTGCGGCTCCTGCTGCGGCACCTGCTGCCGGCGGCGCTGCTGGCCAGGTCGAGAGCATGGAGGCCGCTGTGACCACAGCGCACGTCAGCTCCACTCCATCACTGCTGACAACACCATTTGCTGCGCCATCATTACCCACCGCCGCCACTGCCGTGTGCTGCCACTGCTCCTCCGCATCGTCGTCGCCGCGGGCGGCGGCGGCGGCGGCGACAGGCGGCGCCGCCAACAGGGCCGCAGCAGCCGCAGGCAGTGTCTTTGGCGCCGGCGTCAATATGGGCACCCGGCAGCCCTGCTGCTTGCCCTGAGCCATAGCCGCGGCGGACGCTGCTGCAGCGGCGGTGGTCACCGCAGCGGCAGTGTCCGCCGCGCGGGCCAGGAGCTTCGCCAGAGTGGAGCTCGGGCCGCCGCCGCCGCTGGCGGCGCCGCCCATGCCGTTACTCCCTAGCGCGATCTGCGCGGCGCTGCTGCTGACGCAGACGCCAGCGTCACCGTCGGCGGGATCGGCAGCGGCCGACCGCACACCACTGCTGGAGATGATGGCCCCAACGCCGCCACCACTCGCGTCGCCGCCGCCGATGACGATGCCACCGGTACCGCCGCCGGCGAGGGTGGCGGCGGCGGGCGCGGCGGCGGAGAGGCCATCAAACAGCGTGCTCCAAGTGGATGTGGCCTGATGCATTATTATGAGAGGAGAAAAGGGCAGGGGATTCCGTGCATGACTAATAATAGGGGGAGGGGATTTGTGAACACCAGCCCAAGCCAAACCAAAAGGGGGCGGGCGGGGTGCCGCCGCCGTCACGCACGCGCACACGCCACACACATCCGCACGCCGCCGTTCACACCACGCATACGCCCGCACGCAAGCAAGGCACGGTAGGGCAATGCGAGGCGAGGCAAGGCAAGGCAGGCAACATCCGCCCGCAGGCCGCCGCCGCCGCCACTCACCAGCGGCGCTATGTCAGCACCGGCAGTAGCGGCGGCGGGATGCCAAGCGACTGCGGCCTGAGCTCCCGTGGCGTCGCCAGACCGCCAAAGTTCGACATCCACACCCGCTGCTGCTGGCGAGCGCAGGCTGAGCGAGGTGGCGGCGACGGAAGCCGAGGGCGATGGTGCGTGGGGCAACCAGCCGGCTTGCTGTGGCGGCGGCGGCGGCGGCGGCGCCATGCTATTGTACGGCACCTGCACGATGCCTGCACATGTGATGCACATACGCGCGTTGCACAACACAGTTATTAAAGTTCGTGAGAGAGCTTGCTTCACATGCACGTGGCGGCACACCTAGGTCGGGAGAACCACGCACGGCAGTTGCGTTTTCCCTTGTGCCTACCCGTCTGCCTGCCGGCCCGCCCGCCCGCCCGCCAGCAGCCCACTAAGCCCACCATGCAGGTCACCCACCTCTCCACAGCCGCCCCGGTGCAGCCGTGCTCTGCAGTAACCGCTCGAGCTGCAGGCGCATCGATCGATTGGGGCATTTGGGAGGATGAGGACGCGCCGGTGGCCCCAGCAGGGCAAAGTAATTAAAACCGTAGTTGCCGCGGGTGCCACATACGCAGATACACCCAGTCATGATGACAACTGCAACCCACCTTGTACGGCTCAAGCGCAAACAGCTCCTGCAACAGCCCACCCTCGCTGTCAACTGCTGGCTGCTGCTGCCGCCTCTGCCGGCTCATGCCACCGGGTGTGGCGGTGGCGGCAGCGCGCGGCCCGAAGAAGGCTTGGCTCTGAACGTATGCAGGCAGGGCAGGGAGAGCAGAGAAAAAATAAGGGCAAGGAGTGGGCACGGTGATGCTGAATCACCAGGCATGCACGCTCTAACTTGAACATGTGCCTGGCCCACTCGGGTTAAACAGCAATAGCTGAGCGCACAGGATAGGACTGTTGCCCTTGACTCAATTGCCACCAACCAATCTTCGCCCGCCCGCTCACCGCTGCATTCTGTGCCAGCACGCAGCAGCGGCCGCCGCCCGCGCAGTCCGCACTCAGCACCGTCACCGCCGACGGCAACGCCGCGAGCGCAGACAGCCACAAATCCAACCCCGCCTCAGCCGCCGGCGGTGAAAGCTGCTGCTGCGGTGCAGAAGCCGCGGGCGCCTGCGGCGGCGGCAGCGGCGGCGCGAGCTGGGCGCCCGCCGTGCCGCTGCTGTGCGCAAGCCTGCTGCTGATGGTGGTGGTGCTGGGGCCCACGAGACCGGGTGCTGCGCCCGCCGCTGCCTTGGTGCATATTGTGCGCTGCTGCCCGCTGCCGCTGTCATCACGGCCGCCGCCACCGCCACCGCCGCCGCCGCCGCTACTTAGGCTGCCTGAGGTGATGAGCCGCCGCGCCGCCGCGGCCGCAGCGCTGCCCTCATCAGAACAATCGAGAGACAGATGGGCCTGCTGCTGCTGCTCCCGTGGCAGGGGTGACCGACCGCCCCTACCGCCCCTGGGCCCCGCTGTGAGTGTCCGCTCAGCAGCGAACGCGCCGCTGGAGTGCAGTGTCGACACGGTCGGGTCCACTGAGCCCGTGGTCATGCCCTGGGAGCAGCACAGCTCGTGGGTCGACATCAGCTGCCCACTTGACAGCGGCTGCGGCGGCTGCTGCCTGCTGCTGTTGGGGTGGTTGCGAGACACGAAGGGCACATCCTCATCGCCACTGCTGCTGCCGCTCCTGCTGTCAACTGCAAAGCCCTCCCCAGCAGCACTGGAAGCACCGCCGCCGCCGCCGCCGAGGGAGGCGGTGGCGGCGAGTTTGCAGCCGGCGTGTGGGGTGCACGGCCGCGGCGGCGGCGGCGGGGGCGCGGGGGCGGACTGCTGCGGCGGCGACTGCTGCTCGTGATGAGACATAGCAGCGACGGCGACGGGGGGCAGCAGCTCAAAGGTCACGAGCACGGCGGTCACATAGGTAACGGGTGCTGGCGGTCCCAATAATGCTGCTGCCGCCGCCGGTTGTGCTGTAATGCTACTGCTGCTGCGGCTGTGACAAGCCGCCTCCACCGCCGTGGGTCCCTGATGCTGCTGCAGGTCGCCTGCTACTGCTGCTGCTGGGTCTGCGGCGTCGGCGCTGCTACTGCCGTCCTCGCCCTCGGCCGCCGTCTCCGGCACGCTCATGAGCTTGGAGGAGGGGCTGCGCATGCTGCTGGTCGAGTGCTTCAGGTGGCCGGGCGCCAGGATGGCCCGGCAAGTGGCAGCGCTGGCGTCGACAGCTGCTGCTGCTGCGCCGGTGCCGCTGCGGCCGGGGTGCGGCTTGTTACTGTCGGGGTGTGGGGCCGCTGAGCCTGCGGGCGCCATGTCGTCGCCCAACAGGACCGCCTCCGCGACGGCAAACCGCCATAAGGATTGGCGCCGCCGCTGATCTTCTGCTCCAAAGTCAGCAGGTTGGATATGCAGGGCCAGGGTCGACGCCTGGTCATTGGCATGAGCACGAACTAAATGCGCTAATGCCGTTCGGTAGAGCCCGGGCTCGGTGCCGCGAAGGTGCTGATCAAACGCCGCCACTGTAAACGTGGCTGTGTTGAGACCAATGGCAGCGCACGCTGATGCGCTGGCGAAGACAACTTGAGCGATCCCGGAGTTACGCGAATCGTTCGCCACGAGGACGAACGCGCCTCCCGCTGCTCGCCCCAGAGAGCTTGCAGTAACCGAACGAAGTTGAATGGTCGCTGCTGCATCCTTGCGTGCGAGTCGTGGCCAGGTGGACTCATAATTTGCGAGCGAGCTCGTTCTCGTGCGAAAGCGCTGCTGAGAATCGCCGCTGGCGCCTCTAAAGCACCCAAGCAAGCATTGCATGTTACGTCCTAAAAGCCGCTGTGCGTGGGGCCGGTGGTTTCAGGCGTTTGACAATACCAGCCACGCGCGCTCGCGACTGGTTTATATGCGCATGCGTGTTGAACGTATGCAGGAACCACCTAATCTATGCAAGAGTCACAGAAACGGCGCGCTCGAACTCAGCGCCCCGGTAAGCGCAAATCCTGGATTCCGTCGATTCGAGGGCAGGCTTTAGTCATGCGACGGCTGCCAGGACCTGTGCGTGCCCCGGAAACATGCGATTGTGTCGCTCGCCTTGCGCCTCGCCGCCCCCTCACATTAGCGTTCAGCGCGTGTGCCAGCAGCTGCCGGTTCAGTGATGTGGTTTGCACGTCCTTTAACAGTGGAAGCAGGTGGCCGGGCGTCAACGGACGGAAGGAATGACTAACCGCAGGCTTCAATGCACGCCGCACACGGCTGGTGGAGCCAGCCGCGTTATGCCTCGGCGCATTCGTGCCAGCAGGTCGCCAACACTCATTCCGCTCGCCCCATCACACCTGAAGTCCACCTTGCGTACCGTGCTGTGATGACGCCACGGCACGCACACACAGTGCCCGTATCATGTAGATGGCTTTTGGCCCCCGGCGTCTACACAGCGTAGATGACCCCTCCCGCGCCATCTACGCCCCGAAAATTTTTCCTAGGGGCACGCCCCCAAAACCGCCAAACCATCTACGCTCCCTGTCTAAAATACCGCCAAATCCGCCCAAAACGTCTATGCTCCGTACATGCGCGGCCCCAAACCCAAAAATTTTACTCCGCCTTCTGACGGGCCCCAACCCTGTTCTGCTCATCCAGCGGCACCGGGGTGGGAAGTCATCCTCGCGCGAGTGGCGCCCGGCTGCGCACGCTGGCGAATGCGCGGCCGGTGGGAGCTCGCCACTCCGCTCCAGCTACCTCACATCTCTGCAGCGCCGCGCAAGAGCTGTGTGCTGGCTAGCTCAGCTGACCAGGCCAAACTAGGGTGCATGACGACTGGAGTGCAGCTACTGGACCGTCGGGGAAAGAGAGACCGGCTCGCGTTGCTGTTCCGATGTGTGTTACATGGACCCCGGCTGCGGCCCTTCCACTCGCCTTAGGCCTAGAAAGAGAGCATGGTGGTGGTCGATCTCACTAGCCTAAGTGAATGTATGAAGGTACGTTCCGCGGGCCGACGCTCTAGGCGTTTAAGTATGCATCACCGCGCAACAGCCAGACACCAATGCAAAGTGTAAGCACCATTGGCCCAAGTGAGAAGTAACGCAACAGCACGTCCGCTAACCGCACTCTCACACGTCCACAGCACACGTCACGGTGCGCGCTGCAGGCACAGCATCAATGCCTGCCCGTGAAATGCACATGCCCACAATAGGGTCCGACACTTCGGCGGATTTGGGGCAAATTTCTACAGCGTAGATGGAAGATACGGGCACTGCGCACACACCGCCACGGCACACACCGGAGCCGCCACCCTCACTGCCTCACTGCCCTTCCATCTGCACGCACCCGCTCCTCACAAAGCGCGATGCATAGCCCGCACCATGCAGTTGGCCACACACATTAACAACCTCGCATATGAGGCGCAAACCCAAATCAGGCGCGCTGCACACGGCAGGCAGCAGCGCCAGACCGAGGGTAGTGCGGTGAGCGCGGTGCCGCATGTATGGGTAGGTAATGCGGGTAAATGAGGTGGGAAGCAGGGGCACGGCGGGACGGACTGTGACAGGATGGACTGACGGGTGGCGGGGCCGATTCTTCCCCGACCGACTCTTTGCGAGGATTTATGAGGCGGCATGTGTCAACGCACGGTTAGAGGCGATTCTGGACTGGAGGACTCGGGTAGGGCAGGGCAGGCAGGTCGACGCAGTAGGACATATGGGCCGCGTCTGGCTCAACGGCATTACAGCGGCTGTGTGACGCGCCGTGACGCATCCGCATTCGCATCGGCATCACCCCGGGCACGTCTACACCACCATCCTCGGGCGCTGCTGCCTGCCGTGTGCAGGGCGCCTGGTTTGGGGTTGCTTCTCAAGTGGGAGGTTACCGTAGCTACACATACGTGAGTATGCACCTGAATGATGCGCAGAATATATATACCTGGCACGTGCGCGCCGCGGCGTTACCGGCACGCTCCGACCAGGTGCGTGCATGGAAGCCCTGTTGACGGATGCTGCTGAACCGGCAGCTGCGACACATTGCGCGCGCGCGGCACGGCGCCGGACACCTGATACAAAATGGAACATTCCAGGCTCTGGGCGGCCAGCGGCGAGACACGACATGCATCTGCTCTCGTTGCACGTTCATAGGTAGAGATATGAGTCAAAATACTGGATACGACCATGGCACATGGCAAATGCGCGGCAAGGCGGGGCGGGGAGGGGCGTAAGGGGCGGGATGAGGCATGGGCCCCCGGATCACTTTCGTGGCGGAGAGCAATGCTAAACTTTGGTAGTCTCGCTTTTGCTACTTCTGCGTGCAACATGTACTTGCCCGCCTTGGCTTGACTGCACGTCAGCAATTACCGCTCCGACTCACAAGCCGGCGCGACGCACTTAATATTACTGCTTGGCAGATAACGCTGGGTCTAATTGGCGGAAAACGGCCGGATAATGGCGACAAGCTCGCTAGCCGCGAGCTCGCGCATCGTGTCGGAGCACGCGCCAGCTCTGACGATCGGGCTTCTCCTGACAGCTATCGGGACTGCCTGGTTCACCGCAAAATCTACAGCCGCGCTGTAGATTGCGGTGAACCGCGCTGGAGTATGTAATATCACTATCTGTCACACATGTGTCAGCATGTCATATGACTCACGTATGTTAGCTACGGAAGCCTCCCACTTGAGATTCAAACCCAAACCAGGCGCGCTGCACACGGCAGGCAGCAGCGCCCGAGGATGGTGGTGTAGACGTGCCCGGGGTGATGCCGATGCGAATGCGTCACGGCGCGTCACACCGTCGCTGTAATGCCGTTGAGCCAGACGCGGTCCATATGTCCTACTGCGTCGACCTGCCTGCCCTGCCCTACCCGAGTCCTCCAATCCAGAATCGCCTCTAACCGTGCGTTGACACACGCCGCCTCATGAATCCTCGCAAAGAGTCGGGGTAGAATCGGCCCCGCAATCCGTCAGTCCGTCCTGTGTCGGTCCGTCTCGTCTGCCTCAGCTTCCCACCTCATTTACCCTCGCCAAGCGTGCGTCAGCTCCTGGTGGTCCAAGCTGTCAGCGCCAAGTGTCAGCACACACCGTGCAAGTCAGCGCGGAACCAAGCTAGCTACTCATGTCCGAACCATTCAATGCAGGTAAAGAAAGTTTACCTATGTGTCTACAAAAAGGGATGAAGCCGCCTGGAAAACATTGATGCCCGCCGCTGAGCGCCCGCGGGTGCAAGGGGACGCTGGCCCCCGGCGTTGCATCGCCCCCAGGGTAAGAATGCCACTTCTTCATGTGCAATAAGCCGAGGGCAGCCGAAGCGCAGCAAATACAGCACCCGGTGAGCAGTTGGCCCCCGGTCACATCACACCGGGCGCCGGCTGTGACCGCACGCCCGTCCGACTAGCTCCCCACTTTCCGCGGGGCCCAGCAGTTGGCTGCAGGCGCCCGCTCGCGGATGCGCGCAGACCCAACACACTCTGCCCTCCTCTCCTTCGCTAGACTAAATGCAGTGTGCTAGCAGGACGGTCTGCCTTCAGCCGGATGCACACGCAATCGCGGTGTGCTCCACCCTCTGCATGTGGGTCTGCGGCCCAACGACCCACACGCTTCGCAACCGCCAGCTCGCTACTGGCATGGCGTGTGCAGCACGCACACGGCGTGCGTGTGCCATTTCTGTCGCCAGCAAGTGCCAGGACGACCGACAGGCTTGACAGAAGCCCGGCATACTCCAGTTGCCACTAGCTGTCTCCGCGCACGGAGCTGAAGTGGTCAAATAGGTTGAGGCTGGTGGCGGCGGCGCGCCGGCAGGACAGGTCGACGTCCCGAGCCCGCCGCGCCAGCACCAGCGGGCGCAGCAGGGCCCACAGCCGCCCGTGCACGTCCGCAAGCACCTCCTCCTGTGTGTGTGTGTGGTGCGATGTGGGTCAGCGAGAGCTGAGTGTTGCTGACGTGCGTGCGTGCATGTGTGGGTATGTGTTGCGCGGCCAGCCGTGAGGCAAGCAGCGGCTGGCCGCAATCCCGCGGTCGCGGAAACGGTGACAGGCCCCAGGCCCCCGCAAGCAGTTCCCGGATCACACCCTGCCCGCCTGCCTGCCTGCCTGCCTGCGGCCCCCGCCCACAACCCTCCACCAACCTTGGACACTTCCCCCAGGCCGCCGCCTCCGCCTCCGCCGCCGCCTCCGCTGCTGCAGGCCGCCAGCAGCGCCGTCTGCAACTCGCTGACCGACCGCCACAGCGGCTGCTGCGTGTTGGGCGCCAGCAGCTGCAGCAGCAGCCAGATGCAGCTGCCGGCCAGGGAGGCGGGCTCGGGCTCGCCGGCTGCGGTGCGGCAGGGGTGGAGGCGGGCGGCAGGCGGGGTGGGGTTGTGAATACCAGCCGATGGGGACCAGGGTCTGTCTGGTATACCGTAATGCACGCACTCGCAGTAGCAAGAGGACAGGGAAGACCAGCAATATGCCAGCACACCCAACCCACCCACCCAACCACACCCACAACAAACACACGCCCAGCTCACCCGACAGCAGCACCCGGCTGGCGGCGGGCATGCGCGTCAGCAGGTGCAGGTGGCTGTAGCTCTCCAGGTCCATGCCGCCGCCACAGCCAGCGCCACCGCTGCTACTTCCGCTGCCGCCTGCCGCGCCGCCGCCGCTGCCCGACCCGCCGCCGCCCACCGGACCCAGACGGAAGCTGAATTCGTCGTCGGCGCCGCCGTCGCTTCCGCCGCCGGCACGGTGGAACGGCTGTTGCTGCTGCTGCTGATGTTGATGGTGCTGTTGCACGTGGGCGTGGGCTGAGGCGGGCGCGAGATCGACGATGGTGAGGCGGGCGGGCAGATGCGACAGCAGCCCCACGTCACGCGGTAGATGCTCCAGCGGCGCCAGCACTACCAGCAGCTGAGGCGGCGGCGGCGGCAGCAGCAGCAGCACCGGCGGTGGCGCCAGGCCGGCGTTGGGGCCTGCACCGGCGCCGCCTGTGGGCCCGGCGCCGCCTCCCGCAGGGTGCGGCTGAAATGGATGCAGGGTCTGGTGCTGCTGCTGGTGCGGGTGGTAGGGCTGGTGCTGCAGGGAGTAGCCACTGCCGGCGGGCGGGAAGACGCCGGCGGCACTGCTGCCGCCACCGCCGCCGCCGGCTGCTCCGCTGCCGCCGGCCGGCGGGCACGCCCCGCCGCAGGCGGACCGCCTGCCGCCGGGGGCGGCCGCGGCAGCGCCGCCGCATGCCGGCTGCCCGAGCCCCTGCGCGCGGTTATGCCCCGCCGATGCCGCGGCGGCGCCGGCGCGCACGTGCACGCTGGCGGCGGCCGCCCGCATGAGCGCGGCGGCGCCGCCGTCGGGCTGCGCGCCGTCGTGCAGGTGCACCGCCACGTCCATCACGCCGCCGCAGATCACCTCCCGCCACGACCCCAGGCTGCAGGTCGGGGCAAGCAGCAGGCACGCGTTCACCGGCGCCGCGGCGGCGGCGGCCGCCAGGCCACCGCCGCTGCCGGAGGCAGCGCCGGCGGCGAAGCCGGCGGCGCCGGCGGGCAGGTCCTCCGGCTCGGGGGGTGTGGCAGCGAGGTGCGCCAGCAGCCCCGCCACCTCGGCGCGGCGGTCGGCCTCCAGCTCGTCGGCGAGCACGCCGCTGGCGCCCGCGCGCTGCAGCGAGGCCAGCCAGCGCACCGCCTGCAGCTGCGTGGTGCGCAGCTCGGAGCGCGAGGCGGGCAGCAGCTCCTGTGTGGGTCGGGTGAGGGGTTGGGCGGCGGGGTTGGGGGGCGATGGGTTTGGGGGTGGGGGCGCGATGGTTTGGGTTACGTGTCAGGAGATGGAGAAAGAGGGGATGGAGGAAGAGGCGGGTCAGCAAAGGCGGGGATTCGCATTTGGGTGTGAGCGATGCGAGGCACGCGCGGGCAGCGCACGCGAAAGGGGCGCGTGCGGGGCAGCGCGGGTGCCGCTGGCCGCGCACCTGGGTGGGCGTGTCTGCGCGCGCGTTAGAGGCGGCGTGGAACCCCAGAGTTTCGCTGTAGTCGTAAACACACGGCGACAGTTTCCGCTTCTTCCCGGTGCAGCGCCCAGCGCGGCCGCAAAGCCGAGCTGAAGTGTCCGTCTGGCCGTCCGAGGGGCCGGCCAAGCTGCTCGCTATCCCCGACACGACCGTCGACGCCGCGACGAGCTGCGCCATGACGTTCTCGTAGGCCGCCGTGAGCACATCGCGCGAGTGATTTGAATGTTGATGCTGCATGTGCACCGGCGAGGCGCTTGCGTAGTGCATTTGCACCTGCGAGACCGCAATTTCGCGATGGCACGGGGGATTGGGGGGGTTGAGGCCTCCTGCTTCGCTCCCGCAATGATTCACGCGACAGAAGCATTCTTGAAGCATCTCACCCACTGCTAGCAAGCGCCAATATGCGACGCAAACGCGAGGCGACGACTCCGAGGGAAGGCTTTGGCGACGGTTCACGACTGCCTGTCGCCAGCTTTCCAAAGCAGAATTAGGATTCTATGCTAGCTGTATACTACACTATCTGACCTATCTACAGAAGTTTGTGGCCGGGTGAGGGGCGCTTGCACGCTCAAAACTTGAACAAACAAAATTCAGCCCCGCATGGGTCTTCGCGCCAGCGCTTTTCCGGCCGCTGTCCCCTGATTCGTAAATAACTCCATTCGATTTATCGAATAGCAGCATAGACGCAAGTTCCCCATGTGGCAAATTCGCCCTTCGGAACAAAACCGTGTCAGCGGGGCCCTTGGCAGCCAGGGCGCAGCTTTTCGACGTCCTTACACAAGTCCCCCAAATGCTCCAATGTGAACCTGCCAGAGTCTGTTGCAGCAACAGCCAGCCGCCTCGCTTTACCCTGCGACCCCATCTCTAGCGCTCTTAGCGACTTATCCCGCGTCCACACATCGATCACCGCTGCTCCTCCAGACCGCCCCCATGCTCCCGAGCACTGGCCCCATCTCCTGCTCGCCCCGCCCCGCCTGCCCCCCTCAGCGCTGGAACACGCTGTAGGTACGCATCATGCGCGCGTGGGTGGCCAGGCGCTCACGCGGCCCCGACCCGGGGGCCGCCAGCCGCAGCAGGTCGGCCTGTGTGTGTGGGGGGGGGGGCAGGGGCGTGTCGGCGGCGGCGGCGTAGGGGCGTGTCGGGGGCGTGTCAGGGACGTGTAGGGGGCGTGTCGGTGCGCGGAAGGCCGTCATATATGGCGGTAAAGGGCGGGCACGGTACACGGTGACATGGCCGCTTGAGGGAGTGTGTGAGAGAGCAGTCTGTGCAGGACCCGGGCGGCGCCGGCCCGGCACACGCGCGCCATGCGCACCCAGCCACCACCCGGCCACCCGGCCACCCAGCCAACCCCACACAGCATTGCAGTATGAATGCGACATTACAAAAAAGGGACAGTATGCAGTGCAGTATGCCTTGTAAATGCGTAATTCAGTCACCCCCGCACCTGCAGCGGCCGCCACTCGCTGTAGCGCGAGGTGCGGTCGGCGGCGGCGAACAGCTGCGTGAGCGCCAGGTACACCTGGTGGGGAGGTGGGAGGTGGGGGGATGCGTTGGGGAAGGGGGAGGTGGGGCTGTGGACACCAGCCGCATCTAAACCAAACCCAAACCATACGGGCACGCCGTACGGGTTAAGAGCGTTGGTGTTGGGGAGGGGGAGGGGGGTTACGCGGGGACCGACGGTGGGCGGAACAGGTGGCCGCGGGGGCTAGTAGTCACCGCCACGCCAAAACACACACGCACGCCGCGCACCCTACCCGGTGTGTGCGGTACACGGCCAAGCCCCGCAGCTCCTCCACCACCGCCTGCGCCGCAGCCGCCGCCCGCTCCTCCTCCTCCTCCTCCGCCTCAGTGTCGGCCGGCCCCGCCGCCGCCGCCGCCGCCGCCGCCGCCGCCGCCGCCGCGCTGCGCTCCGCCGCCTCCGCCCACTCCTCCAGCGCCACCTCCAGCGCCGCCATGGCCAGCCGCGCCGGCACCGCCTCGGCGCGCGGGTTGGGCGGCCGCGGCAGCAGCAGGCGCGCCGCCGCCGCCGCCGCGGCCAGGCTGAGGCCCAGGGCGGGCAGGGCAGCCATCAGGCTGACAGTCAGCTCGTTGGCACGCAGGATCTGGGGGCGAGTGTGGTAGGGGGAGGGGGATTGGAATACGAGCCCACCAACCATGTGACGGGTGGGATCGGTGGGGGAGGGCGGGGTTGGGTACCATGGTGGTAAGTTGCGGTGTGCCGTGTGTGCCACATGTTGGAGCGGCCCGCCTCCCGTTAGAATCCTACACAGCTCCAGCACCCCAACCCCCACAGGCCCCCCTCCCCCGCTTTCCACCCCCACCCCCCAGCCCACCCCCACCCCGCCCACCTCCCAGCCCGCACCCACCTGGTCCAGCCGCAGCATGGCCGCCTCGCCGTCCACCTTGACGTGCTGCACCTGCAGGTGGTAAGGGGGTGGGGTGGGGGGTTACATTCATCATTAGTTGAGCAGTGTGTGTGTGTGAGGAGGGGGGGGTTCCATGCATGATTAATTAAGGGGGGGTGGAGAGGTGAAGAGGTGGTTGGGGTGGTGAGTGGGTGGTGGGGAGAATAGTGCGGCGGGAGGTGGGAGGAAGTGTGTAGGAGGTGTGGGGCGGCGGGAGAGGAGGTGCATACACACACACTGGGCTGGTGTTCGCAATCCCCGCCACCACCACACGCCAACCTCAACCACACAACGCCACACATCTTAGAGGGTTTTATGGTTTTAGGGTTTTAAACTAAACTTGAAAAACCTTTTTAAAAACACCCAACCCCGCCCGCCCACCTGGATCAGCAGCGCCCGGCCCAGGTCTCCCAGCACCAGGCTGCTCAGCGGCCGCCGCATCTGGTCCTCGTAGGCGCGCATGACCAGGCCCATGCCCGCCGCCACCGCGCCGTCGTCCTGGCCGCCGCTGCTGCCGCTGCTGCCGCTGCTGCCGCTGCTGCCGCTGCTGCCGCTGCTGCCGCTGCTGCCGCTACTGCCGCTGCTGCTGCTGCTGCTGCCGCCGCTACCGCTGCTGCTGCTACTGCTGCCGCTGCTACTGCCGCCGCCGTGGTCGGCCGCAAAGTCGGCCAGCATGCGCAGCAGGGAGTCGCGGCTGGCGGCGAAGTCGGAGGCGGACACGATGTCGGGCCTGGCGGGCGGGTTGTAGGGGTCCCATGCATGATTAAGAAAGGTAAGAACATGTTGACAGGTTGTTGCAGCAGATCAGTCTTGAGGAGGGTGCAACGATGGTACATAGAAAGTGTACATAGGCAGCAGGCGCATCGGGCCGGTGTACCGATGACCCTCCCCCGGATGTACCCTCCACCCCACAACCGCAACCGCAACCACCATCCCACCAGCCAACCACCCCAACCGCCGCACCTGTCCCGGAAGGTTGCGAACAGCTCTGTGCGCAGCGCCGCCAGCGGCTCCAGCACGTGGCTGGTGATCGCGGAGCGCAGCCCGGCGGCGGCGGCGGCGGCCCACCTGGTCGGGGTGGGTGCCGGGAGGAGAGGAGGAGGCGGGAGGTGAGGCGAGGGAGGTGGGAGGTGGGAGGTGAGCAGCAGGAGGAACAGACACATACGGTACAGATGCGCACACACGCACACACTCCAACCGCAAAGTCCGCCGTGCCGCCCGCGCGCCCCCAACCCCGGTACCACCCCACTGCCCCATCACCACCGCAACTCCCCCCCCCCAGTTTAGCTTGGTTTAGATTGGGCTGTTGTTTACAACCCCACCTCCATCCCCCTCCACACCCCTCCACAAACTTCCAACCCCACCCCCCACCCCCACACCCCCGCGTGTGGCTATAGATGATGCTTTGGATGCTCCTGCCGGGCTTATCGTGGACGCTGCCGGGCCCTTCCGCGTGTGGCTACAGGTGGGTATAGTGTGTGATTAGCGCAATAGGCTGGGTCGGGCTGGGTGCGAGTGCGCGGCGCGCCTGGGTGACGCGAACACGCCGAACGGCGTTACTTGCTACTGGAGTCGACGACCCAAGATGCCGGCGGCGACTAGATGAACGAGACTGAAGACCGCCAACAAGAACACGAGTATACCGCTCTCCTCCGCATATGGGTTTTGGGCTTGCAATGGTTGAATTGGGAATTCGGAAACAAAAACTACCCCACCCCTCCACACACACCCACACCCTCCACACACCCACACACACCTGTCCAGGTCGCCGCTGCCCGCCAGCCTGCTGTGCGCCGCCAGCCACAGCCCGCCGTACAGCAGCAGCCCGCCCGCCGCCGCGTAGCGCAGCCAGTGGCGCTGCAGGGCGCTGGGCATGGCAGCGGAGGGCGGCAGCGGCACCAGCGGGCCTGCGCTTGTGGGTGGGTGTGTAGGGGGGGGCGGCGTGGGGCGGCGTGTGTGGGTGGGTACGGTGGCGTGTGGGTGTGTGCGTGTGGGTGGGTGGGTTCCATTCATGACTGGCTATGGATATGGGGAGAAACGATGCGGCCAGGCCGGTGCTGCTGCACGGAAACCAAAGGCCCCAGCCCCAAAGGTCCCAGCCACAAAGATCCCAGCCCAAGACGCCCCGGCGCACCCGACAGCGCCGCCGCCCGCCGCGCCGCGCTCAGCGCCGCCCGCGCCGTGCGGCCGCCGCCGCTCAGCTCCAGCACCTCCGCCGCCACCGCCGCCGTCGCCGCCCCTGGCGCCGCCGCAGGCGCCGCCGCCGCCGCCGCCGGCTCCTGGTGCGCCACCGCGCGCGCCGCCAGCGGCCGCAGCCGCAGCAGGTCTAGCAACGCCTTCAGCTCTTCGCTGAGCTGTTGCTCCTGCTGCTGCTCCTGCTGCTGCTGCTGCTGCTGCTGCTGCTGCTGCTGCTGCTGCTGCTGCTGCTGCTGCTGCTGCTGCTGCTGCTGCTGCTGCTGCTGGTGATGATAAGCTCTGAGTTGGGGCAAGCGGAACGTGCAACGTTAAAAAAGTCAGATCAAGTCTGGACTGAGTCCACACGTATCGCGCATGCGCAAGTCTAGGTACGGAGTTGTGCATCACAAGTGAAAACAGGTGATAAGCGGAGGGGTTGGAGGTGCGAAAGACACGAAGACCCGGACGCGTCACGAACCCGAACAGCCGCACGCAGACACGAACCCCGGACGGCACAAACGTGACACCGCACAACACGTAAAGAGCAAGGCACGCCACGACGCGTTTCGGCCTTGCCAGGGCCTCATCAGGTGGCTTTAGCGTGAAGGACAGGCACGCGCACACGCCCAGTTCGGCAGACGCACGCGCATGTTCACATCGGACACGCCACTTCGACGCTCACGCACAAACGTCCAACCGAGTTTACGAACCTTTCGTCTGTGATAGTCCGGTGTTGGCTGTGAAGCCGAGTTCAGCGGGAGCGAGTGGATGAGAAGGGCCGAGGTCCACAAAGGCGTGCGTAGTAGCGCAGGCATATAACGTAGTTCACATGCGAGCAAACGGAACGGGAAAACAGGAGGATGAGGCCAGTTAGTGAGCGTAGAAAGGTCGATGTTGCATTGATCGCGGAAGTCGCTGAATTTCATACGGCGTGGAGCAGCACATGTTGACAACATGTATAGACCAGAAGTAAGTCATAGGGGTAACATAGGGCTTTGGCGCAGAGGAGGGCCTTAGCAACGCGGGAAGTTCGCGCGCCATTCGTGTCGGCAGGTCCCGACACCCGCGGAGCGGTCGCGTAGACTTGAAATGCAGCAAGTATATGTATAGCACTTAAGAAGTATGCGTTCATAGATGCATTTATACGGGCAGAATGCCGGCATGGGCCCGAGATCGAGAAGTACGGAGAGTGCAGCGCGGCATGCAATTGCAAGTCCCGTGGCATAAGCCAAACGTACTTACAGTTGCTGCTGCTGCTGCTGCTGCTGCTGCTGCTGCTGCTGCTGCTGCTGCTGCTGCTGCTGCTGCTGCTGCTGCTGCTGCTGCTGCTGCTGCTGCTGCTGCTGCTGCTGCTGCTGCTTCGGCGGCTGCTGCGCCTTGGCGCTGCTGCCGCCTCCGGCCGCCCCCTCCGCGGCCTCCGGCGCTGCCTCCGGCGCCGCCTCCAGCAGCTCCTCCAGCGCCGCCCGCATGGTCGCCACCGCCGCCGCCACCGCCGCCGCCACGCCACGCACCGCCTGCGCGCCCGGAGGCAGGGGTGCAGGGGGCTGGGTGAGGTGGGGCTACAGGGTTGGTGGAATGGGGGCTACAGGGTTGGGGCGGTGCTGGCTGGGTCAGGGCGAGCGGGTTGGGACAGATGGGTTCGGGTGTTGCTTAAGCCCGAACCCCTGATAGGAAGCCCCAAGTCCCAAGCCCCTCCCCTCATCCACCCACCCACCCGCCCGGTTGCATATAGACGGCTACCCCGCGCCCCGTCGGCACCTGCGACTGCTGCTCGGCGCGAAAGCTGGCGCCGCCGGCCGCCACGGCGGCGGCGGCAGCGGCAGTGAAGCTGCCGCTCGCCGCGAAGCTCAGCGGCAGCCGTGCCGCGGGCGACAGCAGCAGCGTCATGGAGGGGACGCTGGCGCTAATACCGGCGATGACGCTGCTACTGCCGGCCTGCAGGCAGGCCGCCGCCTGGAGGTGGAGGCTCTCTGCGGATTGCGGGTGGGGATGGGGGTTGGACAGGCGTCGTGCCGTGTGGGTACGGGCGGCAGCGGCGGGGTCACTCACAGGCAGGCGGCGGTCAATCCCCGGATCGTGGCTCGGGACGTTTATACCAATCGGCCAATGCTATTTTCCCAGCGAGCGCGTGCACACAAAAAACACGCACGAGCACAGCATTATTGCTTCCAACAGGGAGCCGCCCCGTCCTCACCCGCCGCCTCGCTCACGCGGGCCAGCGCCGTCGCCAGCCGCGACTGCAGCCCCCGCAGCAGCAGCACTCGCTGCTGCATGGAGTCCGTGGCGCTGCTACTGCCGCCGGCTGCAGCCGCTGCGTCATCGCCGCCGCAGGCGCCGTCACCACCGCCCCCACCCTCGTCGCCCGGCTCCCCTTGCCCCGGCACCACCACCGCCGCCAGAGGCGCCTGCGCCCCGCTGCCGCCCGCCGGCGGCGGCGGCACAGCCGCCGCCGCAGGCCGCGAGGCCGCCGCGGCGGCTGCGCCCGCCGCCGCCGCCGCCGCCTTGGCGAGCTGCTGCTGCAGGTGCTGGCGGTAGCGGCGAAGCTGCGCGGCGGCACGGCGGGCGCCGGCGGCGACGTCGGCCGCGAAGGAGGCGGGGCCGCGCGCCAGTAGCAGGAATGCGGCGTGGCTCCAGCCACCGCCGGCCGCCACCTGCTGCTGCCAGAACCCCAGGTTGCGTTCTGTTTCGTGCAGGTCAGCCAGCAGCCTGGCCGGTGGTGTTTGGAGGGTTTGTGTTCGAGGAGGGGGGGGGGACCGGGAGTGGTGGCAGGGTTGGTGGCAGGCGTTGGGGTGCAGCTGGGAGCCCGCAAGGAGTAGCTATGGAGCGGGCAGGTGCAACTTGGAGGTATGGCCGCAGGCACCCCGAGCGCCGACGATGAGGGTGCTGGCACGCTTCGCAATCGTGCCACCCACACACGCGGTGCGACCCCCCACACCTCGCTGCTTCCCCGTCACCCAGCCGCACCTGTCCTGCGCCAGCTGTGCGCACTGCACCGCCCGGAGCCAGGCATCTGCCACCGGCGTCTCCCGGCCGAGCGGCGAGGCAGCCTGCTCCTCCAGCGAGCGCAGCGAGTAGAGCAGGTCCTGGGCCGTCACAACATCCAGCCCACCCGTCGGCAGCGAGACCGGCGTGATCCACAGCGCAGGGTGAAAGTCCACGACATGCACATTCCGTAGGCAGTCACGTGCAAGCTCCGCGACCTCATCAAGCCCAGCACGAAGAAGTTCTTGCACCGACATCCCGGCGATTTGGCGCGGCAGGCACGCTCCCCTTCCCCACTATTAATTCAGTTTAGAACATGCATCAGCATCTTCGTATTGCTGTAACGAACTCGACAATGCGAGCGAGTTGCGAATGATTTTGGCGCGGTGCCCATGGGGCCCTTCCATCGCGGACACTTTCCAGCTCGGTGCACACTTTTCCTCAATAGACGCGCAAACAACCACGCATACCACATCTTATACTTGGACTCGTTGCAGCTGTAGGGTATAAGCGCAGCCTCGAACATCTGCTTGCAGAACCCTTCTTGCGACCGTGCTGCTTAAGCGGCCGACCACAACGCCGGTCCACGCGGTCCACGGCGCGCGCATCGCTTAGCCGCTTTGTTCGCTTGGAGCTGATACGAACCTTATACGCCTGGAGTGCGCGAGCGCGCTTGAGGAAAAGCAGTCAAACGGAATGCGCGGCCTGGCCATGGACTTGGCGAGCGGTCCCAAAACCGCGACGGCCAGCATCGTGAGTTTGCGTATCAAAAGCGCTTATGCTCAGACTCGTCGGTTTACTGAGTCGCGCCGCTGACCAGACCCGGGCGCTTAAACTCGCCCGCCCGTTACCCTCGTTCAGGAGCCGCTCGGCTGCAACCTCGCCTGGCGCACTGCGCGGCCCACATCGACGATGAAGCGGCTAGCAACACGCGGCGGCACCGCCACCGCCGCGGCCACGGCCACAGCGGGATCCTCTACGGCCTCCCGGCGCGCCACACGCCACGCGCCGAAGCAACCCGACTGGGGCTCGCCCGCCCCCGCCGTCAGCCCCGCGCAGCTGGCGGAGGAGCTCAGCCGCTACGCCGCCGCCTGCGCCGCCGCCGGCATCAGCAGTAGCAGCAGCGCCAGCCGCGGCAGTAGCAGTAGCAGTAGCATCATGGACAGCGACTCGTTCGTGGCCGCCTGCCTGGAGGGGCTGGCGGCTCCGCACCGCCTGTCGCGGCTGCGGCCGTCGCAGCTGGCGGCGGTGCTGCAGGCGCTGGCGGCGCTGGGCGCGGCGTCCGGCGGGCTGGAGGAGTTCCTGGCTGACGTGGACGCGGCGTGCTACTGCCACCCCGGTGAGCGGGCAGGAGGGGGGGCGCGCGCGAGGGCGTGCTACAGCCGTCGAAGCTGCTCTCCTGCAGGGATGCGTGGTAGGGGACCCACGAACAAGCGGGACAGGCGCGGGCATTGGGCAAGACGGCTGGGCGGTCGTGACATCGATCACACACACATGCACGCACGCACACATACACACCATGACGCGCCGGCTCCGTGCCGCCCGCCCCGTGCTTCTGCAGGCCCCTTCTCGCCCGCCTCGGTCACGTCCGTCATGCAGTCCCTGGCGCGGCTGCACGGCGCCGGCGGCGCGCCGGTGCCGGCGGTGGCGACGGCGGACGCCAGTAGCAGCACTAACGCCGCTGGCGGCAGTAGCAGCCGAGTGTCGTCTACGCAGTCTCGCGCCCCGTCCTACTACAGCCACCGGCAGGCGCCCCGCCGCGCCGCGCGCCCCGCAGCCCGCGCCTCGCCGTCCTCTCGCTCCCGCTCACCCTCTCCCTCTCCTCGCTCCCGCACGCCCTCACCCTCGCCGTCGCCCCGGCAGCCGCATGCTATAGCCGCCGCCGCCGCGGCCGCCGCGGCCGAGCCGGCGCCGTACCGCTTCCCGCACGCCGTGCGGCTGCGGCTGCTACAGCCTGGCGTCGTGTCGCGCTACAGCTACAGCCAGCTGGCGGCGCTGCTGCAGGCGTTCCGCTGCCTGGGCCACCCCGTGGACGAGGCTGTAGCAGGGGTGGTGGGCGGCGCAATGGCAGAGCAGTTGGTGCGGATGGGGCCGGCGGAGCGGTCGGCGGCCCTGGAGGCTGTGCTGGGGGCAGGGCCGCCATGCGGGGGCTCGGAGGAGGAGGCGTGCGGCGTTCTGTAGCTGCGTGCGCAGGACCGGTATGGGTGAGCGAGGCGGTGTGATGGGGCTGCGGCGGGGAGAGCTGCAATGAGCAGGTCGATTAGTGGCGCAGCTTGAGGGTCTGCTTCAGGGTGGTTGTTTACGGAGTGAACTGGGCAACGCTTGGCGGTTGCGATTTGGAAGAGATTTGAGAGCGTGATTTTGCATGGTGCCCTGGCGTATGACCAAATGAAGTGCCAGGGCACCCACACGCGATGTGCACAATGAGAGAGTATTGGGAAATACACGGTACAGGCCTCGAGAGAAGAGAAGCAATAAGCGGCGGCTGGCAAGTGCGGTCGCCGCCTGGCCCTTCCAACTGAGTAGGAATGGACAACGAAGCATGCTGGCTCTTTTTCACTGCGGCGTTTTCACCCCAGCCAGCGACAATAGGGTGCGGCGGCGTGTGTGTATCATATTACAGATGAGAAGTCTGTTGTTGGCCCGCGGGTCTCTTATTCGCCGGCCTTTCAGTTTTGTTTCCCAGAGCATCACGACGCAACTCATGGGCGGTTACTGGCGGCTGCTGTGACTCATCCTGCTCCTGCATCCCGCGCACCAGGGCATGCACGGAGGAACTGACAGAGCGACAAGATTGGACACAGGAGTCGAGGGGGTGGGGGCCGCATGATGAGCTAGAGAAGGGGGAGGGGCAGGGCCATGGTGTGTGGCGCAACGACATGGCGAGTGGTGGCACTGCAGATGGGGAGGGAGAGGAGTTTCATCAACTGCACATCATAGGCACACCAGGGGAACCCCTGTAGGCACACACACGCGCAGGAAGTCAGGCTGGCAGCTGCCGAGGGTCTACTTACATTGTAGGGTTGCACGTAGGCTGGTGGGGCGGCTGGACGGCAGTCACGTGAGAGCGTGTTGCATGCAAGAGTGTGGCAAGAGCCGTGTGTGGCTTCGTCTGCCGTCTGGTGGTGGCGCGTGAGGTGGTTGAGGCGAGGGGGGTCTGCGGCAGCATGTGATGCTGTCGGGTGGAGCTGCTGGCAGGGACCGCCGTCGGTTGCGGCGAGTTCATGTGAGGCCAGGCGCTGGGGGGACGGACATGCTGCTACATGCGGTGGGGCAGTTCTCTTTCGTGGTCTCACATTCTTGCCACATGCGCTCTCATGGCCCCACATGATTGTATCCGGCATGATCCGGCATGCGTAGACATCGTGCGGGTGCAATTGCGGCGTGCTGCACGCCGCGGTTCCCGTGCTACATGTAAAATTGCTTCTAACATGTCTCCATTTCTTCTTTCCTCCGGCCGCGCTGCCTGCCAGCCCCGCCAACCACCACCGCAATTCTCTCTCGCCCGAGCCCTCGTGCACCATCATGCCCCCAAGCGCCCATGTTGCGTGCACCCTTGCCGTGCACCATCACGCTGCCAAAGTAGCCCAGCACCGCAGATGCTTTAAAAGCGGGCAGCCGTGTTATATGCGCCCGTGCGGCGGCGTCCTGCCCTGCGCTCATCATGATTCATGTGTTGGGCTTCCCCCCGTAGTTCAGGTGCCGCGCGGCCAGCCACGCCGCGGCCGCCGTGTTGCCGCTGGCAGCCACACGCTGCGCCTCGTCCACGCGCAGTCGGGCCTATACGGCGGAGGGGCGTTGCAGCACACAAACCACACACAACCGAACATGGGGAAAGGTTAACGGTGGGCTGGGTAAAAACATCGGGTGGTGAAGACCCTGCGTGTGCAACGTACCGTACGTGTCCACCGCAGGTGTACCAACGCGCGTGTCAACGCCCCGCCAGGGATGAACCGGTACGGTACGGCACGGCGTGGCCCCTGCCTGCTGCGTGCTGCCTGCCATGCACACCGCCCGCCCCCTGCACACGCCCGGCCATGCTTGCTTGGCCCCGCTCCCGCCAGCACGTGCGTGCCCTGCTGTGCCCTTTGCCCTGCGCTGCGGAGCCCATCCCGTATCAATCAACCCATCCGTCAGCCGCCCACCACCGCCCACTCGCTCTCACCGCCGGCCGGCCGCCCTGGTCCTCCTCCAGACGCCGCACCGCCCACTCCAGCGCCGCCTCGCTGCCGCCCTCCGCCACCGACGCGAGGTCCACCACCACGCCGCGGCCGCACAGCGGCAGCAGCACCTCAAGCCCGTGCCCCTTGCGCGCCGCGTGCCGGAAGGCCGCGCTCCAGTCCACATCCGCCTCGTTGCTGCCGCTGCCCTCCTCGAACGCCTCCCCCATGGTGCCCTCCCCCGGCGCGGGCGCCGCGGGCGGCGGCGGCGGCGGCGGCCGCGGCACCTGCGCGATGAGCCACACCAGCGACTCGGAGGGCCAGTTCGCCCGCGTCTGGCGCACGTGCGTGGCCGTGAACGCCATGCCGCGCGCCGCCAGCAGCTGCAGAACGGGCAGGCTGCCCACGCCCTCGCGCACCGCGTGGCTCATGACCAGCGACGCGAACGCCGGCCGCGCCGCGCGGCACTCGACGCCGGCCTCGTCCCACAGGTACGCCAGCGCGTCGGCGTGGCCGCCCTGCACCGCCCACTCCGCGGCGTTGGGGCTGGGCGGCATGCCGGCGGCGTGCAGCACGCGCAGGCGCTGGCAGTAGCCGGGCAGCGGGCCGCACGCCGCCTCCAGCGCGGCGGCGCGGTTGTGCGGCCCGGGGTGGACCAGCATGCGCTGCAGCACCGCGCCGCCCGGCCCGCCGCCGGCGCGGGGCCAGAGCCACAGCCACTTGTCCTCCCAGCAGGCGGTGCGGCTGGTGACGGCGGCGACCAGAAGGTCGGAGGCCGCCGGCCACAGCGCCATTGGCAGCAGCTCGGCGGCGCCGGCGCCGCCGGCGGCCGCCCAGGCGGCGGCGCCGGCCGTGGCGGAGGCGTAGGGAACCCACAGGTCGTCGTAGTGGCGCTGCAGGGCCTCCAGCGGGCAGCCGTTTGCCAGGGCGCACAACAACTCGAGCTGCTGCTTGGAAGTGAGCTGCAACGGCGGCGGCGGCGCCCGCGCCGGCGGCCGCGGCGCCCACTGCGGCGGCGGCAGCGCTCCGCCCCCGACCTCGCCGACGCCCTCCTGCTGCTGCTGTCCCTCACCGGCTGCAGCTCCCTGGCCCACGCCCGCCAGCGCAGCCGCCAGCGCTGCAGCCAAACCTGCCGCTGCATCCGGCGGCGCGGGTGGCGCGGGGCCCACCGCACCCGCCGCCGCCGCCGCGCCTGCCTCTGCCCCCACCGCCGGCTGCGCTCCGCCGCCGCCGGCCGCCGCCATGCCCGCCATCGCCGCCGCCAGGCCCTCTGCCAGAGCGGCACGAAGCGCTGCCGCCACGCCGCCAGCAGCCGCCGCCGGTGCTGCCGCAGATGGTGCTGCTGCTACTGCTGCGGCGGCCGTGCCGCCGCCGCCGGCCACGCCGCTGCTGCTGGTTCTGGTGCTGCTGCCGTGCCGCCGCAGCGGCTGCAGCAGCCACTCCATAAGCTCCACCTGGCCCGCCTTGGCAGCTGCCACCACCTCCGCAAAGCCCACCTCGTGACCCTGCTCCGCCTCCAGCCACTCCAGCACCGCGCGCTGGCCGCCGTGGCAGGCTGCCTGCGCGGCGTGCGACAGCCGCTGCTGCCGCGCCAGCCGGCCCGAGCTACTGCTAGAGCCCGCTGCCGCTGCAGCAGCGCCGCTACTGCCGCCGGCAGCCTCCAGCAGCAGCTGTAGCACCGGCAGGTGGCCGGCGCATGCCGCGTTGGCCAACGCCTCCTCGGGAGGCGCCCGGTAGGTGCGCTTCGCCGCTTGATGATGTGCTGCTGCATCATCCAGGCCCGCAGCGCTACCCGCGCTATCAGCATCGCCGCTGCGCCCGCCGGCGCCGTCCACTCCGCTGGCCTCGCCGCCACCCTCGGCGCCGCCAATCGGCTTGGCGGCCACCACGGCGCCCACGTCGGCTTTGAACAGCAGCCGCTCGCAGGCCGCCCGACTGCCGGCCAGGGCCGCCGCGGAGACCGCGTTGTTGAGCACATTGTTGGCCATGGAGCAGCCGCAGTGCGACAGCGCAGCCTCCAGGCTGGCCGCGTGGCCCGAGGACGCGGCCAAACACAGCATCCGCTTGCGCTGCGGCAGGCTCAACTCGCGCCAGGGCTCGGGCCGGCCCCAGTGTCGCGCGAATTCGTGGCCCGGCCAGTGCTGATGCGCTTGCGGGGTCGTGGACCCGGCCGGTCGCTTCGCGAGCTGTATTTTCTTGTACAGGTTGCGAAGACTCGCCGCGGTGTCGCTGCTTGTGAACTTGAAGTGCGCCGCGGCCTCATTTGGATGCACAAAGCTCGCAATCCTGCGTATGACGTCGGGCGTGAGCCGCGACCAGACATCTCCTTGCTTCTCAGCAGGCTGTTCCATTGTGGCAGTCTGGCAGCAGCACTCGAGCTTGGTTGCAGGAGAATCACGCCTCTTATCGCGTCCCGCACCGGCGGTGCGCCCTTTACTGCAGCGTCGCAAATTTGTGTGGTTCAGTAGTGCGTGAGTGATAACACAATGCTGGAAGATGCCAGCCAAGCTATGCAGCGCGGATCTCAGTCCGGGCGGTTACCGTACTCGACGCGTGGCGCCACGGCCTCCGCGCGGCTCGCGCCGCGCCCCGTTGTGCCCGCACGCATGCTCAACGCCGCCTCGCCGTCCATTCATCCAAGTAGCACAGCCTTAAACAAGTCTCCCCGCGGTGGTCATGCCCTGCAAACGAGGCCGGGTGCGTGCAGCCACTCGATAGATGGCCACATCCGTGCCTTCCGCTCCTTGCTTGATGCTTCGCCTCACATCGGCACCCGCCCACGCCCCCAAACGTTTCCCTGAGTTCGTATGGGATAATGGACTTGCCACTTGGGGAAAAACCAATCCATCTCCCCGGGGAGTGATACGCACGCACCGTGCGTGCGCTACTGCCGCAGCCCAACACACGAAGCCTTCACTGCCTTGCACAGCCCCCACCAGCTTGCATACGCGTACGCAGCTGCCTGCGTGGTGCCACTCCCATTGCATCCAACGGGCCCGGCTGCGGTGCCCATCAGCCAGCAGGCGCATTGGGGCCTTGGGCTGCTGCTGCCGCTGCGTGCCGCTCCCCTTGTTGGTACTGGCTCAGGCAGCGCCGCGAAAACAGCCACCGCCGCACCGCCGCCACTCCCCTACCTTTCCAGCAGTCCACCCCTTCATCAAGACTCAGGTCGCCTGCAGTCCCCTGCATCACTGCCCTGCGCCACTTGCTTGCGTGACTTCCAAAGCCGCCGGCATGCAGCCCCAGGATGCCCCCCGGACTGGCCTGCACACGGGCCTCGCCCACCGCCACTGCGTGCCATCGGCATGAGCATGTTACATGGCTTGAGTCCGGAGGCGCGGCATGGGCGCCACCGCCATGGGCGCCATGGGCGGATGGGCCCCACCGCAGCTCGCCGCAGCTGTCGCCACCTGGCTTGCTGCAGGGCGGGGGCGTTAGCCATTCCAGCACAAAACAAAACACGGGGGTCGGTGGGTGCGCTGGGGTGAGGGGGTTGCGGCGTTGGGTTGCGGCGTGGCAGCCCCTCACGACACCCATGAGCAGCTGCCACCCCCCCCACTGCCCACAGCGCTGTCCCGATGCACGCCCGCCGCCGCTGCTGCCGCTACTGCCGCCGCTGCTCCCGCTACTGCCGCCGCCGCAGCGGCAGCACCCGCACTTGTCCGCTGCAGCGCCCAGTGCCGCCTGCCGCCGGCTGCGCCCGTAGCGGGTAGCTGCCCGACACTCTGAAGCCCTGCGTTGCGTCCCGCAGCACCAACAACTTCCCCCTGCCCCCTCCCCCCCGGTCTGGCTGCCTGCACAGGGGCCTGAGGAAGGCCGCGAAGGAGGAGGGAGCAGCTGCTGCGCTGGGGGCCGAGCTTCCGTCGCAGGCGCGCAGCCACCGCAGCAGCTGCGACTGCTTCTACAGCATGGGCCGCTGGTCACTGCCTGACCGCGTTGCAGCTCCCTTCATCGCAGGTGCAGATCGCCAGGCGCGGCGTCGGTGCATCGGCCCAGCGGCTCAGCGGCCCAGCGGCCCAGCGGCCGCCGGCACTGAGCCGACCTGCCGAGCTCAGCAACCTCACGGGGGGCTGCTGGCGCCGCTGGAGTGCGCACGGCAGGGCAGCATCACCGGAGGATGCTGGATGCGAGGCGTGCGGATGGACGGTACGCAGCCAGCGCAGCAAGCGGCCGGCGCAGCAAGCGGCCGGCTAGGCGCGCGCGCCAGGGCTTTGGGGCCGACGGCTGCGTGGGGCAGTGGGGCAGAAGGCTGAGACCGGCGCGGTCGTTGGCCCCGTCGCCACTCGTGCATGACTGTGAGGTCTGATACACCAGCTTAAAGGGCGTCGGGATAGACAATGAGGTTCGAGCGCCTTAGCAAGTCGGAATCGTGTGACATCGCCACGGTGACAGCTCTTGTTCCACGACAGCTGAGGCTGGAAGCGTGAAGTGCAGATGCTTGGTATTTGCGTCCTCCTTCGCAGGCGTATCCTGGAAGAAGAGCCAGGCAATCGATTCCACAGATCCGCGTGAGTTGCATTCCGGCCAAATTACGAACGTGGTGTGATTGAACGAAGGACTGTTTATTACACATAGTATCTAATCAGCGCACTGGGCTTACGCCGATGCTGGCTCGTGGTGTCCATGAGCTGCAAACTTTGCCGAGTCTACCGCCCGTTGCCTCACAAAAAGGAGCTCGTTTGACACACAAGCTTTGCCGATTATCAGTGGCGCCAGGTCGTGCTCAGAAGCCCTTTGGCTGGCCAAGCGGAGTCTTGCCGAGGCGCTCGGGCAGCCGTGCAGCGGCGCTGCAACCTGCCCTCGCAAGCCCGGCGCTAGACGCCGCGGCCGTTGCGGCCGTGCCGCCGCCCATCCCGTCAGCGCTTATCACCGACTCTGTAGCGAACCTCACCGCCCTAGCCTCCGGCGCGAGTCTTGACCTGCTGGCAGCTAGCAGTAGCAGCACCATCAGCATCAGCAGCGGCAGTAGCATCGTCGCCATGGCGGGGGCTGGCGGCAGTAGCAGCGGCGCGGGCACGCTCTGGGCCACCGCCGCCGTCATGTTCGCGGGCGCGCTGCTGACGGGGCTGCCCGCCGTGTGGTGGACCCTGCCCGACTCGGAGGCGGCGGCGGCGAAGGAGAAGGAGAAAGCGGGCGGCGCGCGCGGCGGCGGCGGCGGCCGCGCAATGCGGGTGGTGCAGGGGCTGCTGCAGGTGTGCATGGTCGCGTACTTGTGGGTGTGTGGGATATTGCAGCCGGATGGGTTGGTTGGGAGGCGCTCTTGCGACCTCCCCGGGGAAACTCCAGCTGCCCTCCCCCAGCTGCATCCTCACCCGCCACCGGCCCTCACCTGCCCCTGCCCCCGCCCCTCCTGCCTCAGGGCCCCGGCGCCCGCGCGCTGACGGCGGGTCTGATGCTGGGGAGCGGTCTGGGCGTGGTGCTGCCGGAGGGCTTCTTCGCCTTCGTGGAGGGGGCGCCGGACCAGGTGCGTGCGTGTGTGTGTGTGTGGGGGGGAGCTGGGCTGGGTTGGGGGTTTGGGTTTGTGGTTGGGGTGGGTTGGGGTGGGTTGGGGTGGGTTGGGGTGGGTTGGGGTGGGGGGGTTGGGTTGGGGGTTGGGTTGGGGGTTGGGTTGGGGGGTTGGGGGTGGGGTGGGGTGGGGTGGGGGGTGGGTTGGGGGTTGGGGTGGGTGGGTTGGGGGTTGGGGGTTGGTGTGGGTGGGGGGTGGGTTGGGGGTTGGGGTGGGGTGGGGGGGTGGGTTGGGGGTTGGGGTGGGTTGGGGGGTTGGGGTGGGGGGGTGGGTTGGGGGTTGGGGTTTGGGTTGGGGGTTGGGGTGGGTTGGGGTGGGTTGGGGGCTGGGTTGGGGGTTGGGTTGGGGGTTGGGTTTGGGATTGGGTTGAGGAGGAAAGGGTAAAGCCGTTCCGCGGCGGGGAGTACCCGTCCGTGCGAACGGTTTGTGGTGGTGGGAGGGTTGCCGAGGAGGGCCCGGCGCGTGGGATTGCGGGTGCGCGTGGGCCACACGGCAAATAGGGTCTGCATGCTGAATCATGCCCACCCTAAAGCTTCCCCTTCACCCCCTCCCTTTCCTCCCGCCTTCTTTCCTTCCCCTCGCGTCCCTACGCCCTCGACAGGGCGACGGCGGACTGGGGGAGTGGGCCGCCGGCGCGGCGCTGGTGGCGGGGTTCGCGGGTGCGCCGGGGGACGGCGGGCAGGAAGGCAGGGAGCCAGAGGGGCAGGCGGTTGGGGGCAAAGTTCAGGCTTGGTTGCGGTGTTTCTGGTTTTGGTGGTGGGTGGCGGTTGCTGGGTGCCGGGTGGCGCACGCGCCCGCAGCTCACTGCCCGTCCTTGTGGGGCGCCGGTTTCCCCCCTGTGCCTCTGGACGGCTATCCCCATTGTTGACTTGGGAAATGTAATGACTACCCCCACCTCTACCCCGTGCCCTTGCCCCCAGGCATGCTGGTGCTGCAGCTGGTGCTGGACGGCTGGGTGGACGGCGGCAGTAGCAGTAACAGCGGCAGTAGCAGCGATGCGCGGAAGCGGGCAGTAGCAGGCGCGGACAAGCTCAGATCGGACGGCGCAGCCGCCGGTGCTACAGCCCCGGCCGCAGCAATGGAGCTGAGCTGGCGCCGAGCGGCGGCGGAGCTGGCGGCGGGCGCTGATGAGGGAGTCGGGTTGGCAGTAGCAGGCGTCGATTCCGCGGGCGGTGGCGCCGCCGGCAGTAGCAGAGGGCGCGGCGGCGCCAACGGCGGCGCCGGCGGCGGCGCCAGATCTCCGGAGCTGGCGCTGGCGGGGCTGCTGGTGCACTCGGGTAGGGGCTCTTGGGTGTGCGTGTGCGTGTGCGTGTGCGTGTGCGTGTGCGTGTGCGTGTGCGTGTGCGTGTGCGTGTGCGTGTGCGTGTGCGTGTGCGTGTGCGTGTGCGTGTGCGTGTGCGTGTGCGTGTGCGTGTGCGTGTGCGTGTGCGTGTGCGTGTGCGTGTGCGTGTGCGTGTGCGTGTGCGTGTGCGTGTGCGTGTGCGTGTGCGTGTGCGTGTGCGTGTGCGTGTGCGTGTGCGTGTGCGTGTGCGTGTGCGTGTGCGTGTGTATGCCACGTGCGCTCCTCGCCCCCGCATTCACCTATTCCCCTGCCCACCTCCTCCCACTGCTTCCGCCATCCCTGACCCTCGCCGCCGCCCCAAAATCCCCAGCCCCAAAACCCCACCCCCAAAACCCCCGCTCCCCGCTCCCCGCCCCCTACCCTCCTTGCAACCCCCTGGCCGCAGCCGCGGACGGCCTGGCGGTGGGCGCCGCCAGCCTGGGCGGCGGCCTGGCGCTGTCGCTGACGGTGGCGGCCGCTATCATGGCGCACAAGCTGCCGGTGACCTGCGGGCTGTCCGCCTTCCTGCGCGCCGCGGGCTGGAGCCGGCGGCGGGCGGCACAGGGTGGGTGCCGGGGGGCCTGGGGGGCTAGGGTGTGGGAGGGGTGGGGAGGGGCTGAGGGGGAGGGGTGTGGGCGGGAGCTGCGGGGGCATGGGAGCGGGGGTGCGGGTGCTTCTGGTGGTGGGAGTATTGTGCTGTGCAAGCGCGGCTGTGCAAGTGTGGCGAACAGTCGAATGCTGATATCGGTGCGGCCCTTTCGAGTCGCGCGCTCTTCTAATACACACACACTCAAACGCCGCCCGCAGGCCTACTGGCCTTCGCCGCCTCCGCGCCCCTGGCCGCCCTCCTCACCTTTTACGTCCTGGGCGCGGCCCTGGGGCTGGGCGGCGCCGCCGAGGCCGACACCGCCGCCGCCGCAGCAGCAGCAGCCGGCAGTAGCGGCGAGGGCGGCAGTAGCGGCGGCGGCAGCACGCAGCAGCAGTACGTGGCGCTGGCGGTGCTGTTCAGCGGCGGCACCTTCCTGGCAGCTGCCACGCAGCACATCCTGCCGGCGGCGCTGCAGCAGCAGGGGCACGGGCACGATCACGGGCACGGCCACGGGCACGGCAACGGGCACGGCCACGGGCATGGGGAGTACGGCGGTGGTGGCGGCGGCAGTAGCAGCGGCGGCGCCACGCCGCGCGGCGACGAGGCGGCGGCTGTGAGGCTGCTGTTGGATGCAGAGGAGGCGGGCGGCGGCGCGGCGGCGGCCGGCAGTAGCAGCATGGGCGGCGGTGCGGGCGGCGGCGGCAGTAGCAGGGGTGATGGCGCGGGCGGTGCAGCGGCGCTGCTACTGCTGGCGCTGGGGGCGGTGCTTCCACTGGTCATTTCGGCGCTGCTTCCGGAGGCGGACTGATAGGCCGCATGGCTGGGCTGGGGTGAGTGGGGCGATGCGTGGTTGGGTCAACGAGCATAACCAGCGAGCGCGGGTGGCGGAATCGTGTGATCGAGCGATGGGGAGGCTGGGTCGTGATACGCCCGATGGCGGAATTCGGAACTTCGGGCCGCGTGTCGCGGAGGTCGGGGCTGTCGGCCTCGCGACCGTGTCGAGGGCTGCCGGGACTCGTCCCGGCGCCGGCAGTCCGCCCTTCGGCCTCAGCGCGTGGGTGCCCTGGCGTGACAAATGAAGAATTGAATGTTTTGCGAGCGTGCGAGCTGAAGTGTGTGTAACCTGCCGGACGAGCCGCAGCGATTATTGCCGTAAATCCCGCTTCCGGAACCGCTCGCCAAGTAGAAGAAGGGCACTGCAAGGACCGACTCTACTTATATCAAGTCATAGACTTCTTTTTACAGCCCTTTTCGTTGCGCAAAAGACTACTCGAACACGCTCGAAGCACGACTGACCGCACGCGTGTCTCCACAGAGTGCGCGCGATTGTAATTTGCTACCTTTCAACCTGATCTTCAGCAGCTATACAGCACAGGCGCAAATAACTCAACGGAGCAGGAGCGCGCTCCGACATTAAAGATTCGGAATTTGTACTGCGCCGCTGCCGACTCCTGGCCATGAAAGAAAAGGCCCAGGATCACGGCCTTCCGATGGTTGACGTCGAGCTCGGCGACCTCGAGACGGGCGCCGCTGCGTCGGCGCTTCAATCCTATGTCGGCAACAGTCTCCAAGCCCGGCTCGCAAACTGCGTCGCCTGCACTACGTAAGCAATGGCGTGCGTATAGCAACTTTCAGTAACCTTCTGGCCAGCCGGGACTGCTTCACTGCTTCCCGTTTCACACATGTTGCGCCTCGAGCTCACTTGCCCCACTGTACCGCTGCCCTCCGCACAGCTGAAGCGCAGCGGCCCAAAGCCCTCGCTGAAGCCGCCCTACCCCCGCCCCCCGCCTCCAGACCCCTCCTCTACCTCCGCCAACCCCAAATTATAACCTTGAATCCAACCGGTACCCGCAGGGTCGTGGTGTTTGGCCGGCGGCACTGCCCCTACACCGTGGAGGCGCTGCGCGTCCTCTCCCAGGCCCTGGGGGGCGGCGGCGGCGGCGGCGGCGGCGGGCCGCAGCTGCTCTCGTACTTTGTGACGGATGAGATGGCGGGCGGCGCCGCGGTGGAGGCGGCGCTGAAGAAGCTGCACGGCTCGCACCCGCCCCGCGCGCCCTGTGAGTCTCATCTACCTCCTGCTATCCTGCTCCTGCTATCTACCTTGTTGCGTGTCCATGTCCGTGTCTGTGTCCGAGCTGCTGCTGCTCATGCTGAATCCACCTGTACCTGTACGCTGTGCCTTCCCACGCACAGAGTGATCAGATGTTTCTTTCCGCCTCACGCCCCGCCCCGTCTCACGCCCCGCCGCGCCTCACACCCCGCCCCATCCATTCGTCCCACCCGCCACTCCGCAGACGTGTACGTGAACCGGGCCATGGTGGGCGGCTGCGAGGAGGTGACGAAGCTGGCGCGCGAGGGGGAGCTGGGCAGGTGCGTGTGTGCGTGTGCGTGTGTGCGTGTGCGTGTGCGTGTGCGTGTGCGTGTGCGTGTGCGTGTGCGTGTGCGTGTGCGTGTGCGTGTGCGTGTGCGTGTGCGTGTGCGTGTGCGTGTGCGTGTGCGTGTGCGTGTGCGTGTGCGTGTGCGTGTGCGTGTGCGTGTGCGTGTGCGTGTGCGGGCGGGCGGGCGGGCACACATTCAAAAACACGGGAAGCCCGCTGACTCCTTTTGTCCCCTACGCCTGATGAGCCGCCAACTCCTTGCTCTACCCTGCACATCACCGAGCCGGCCCCCCTGTCCTGGATGGATTGCTCCCCGCCCCCCTAGGCTGCTTGCCGCCGCCGGCATCCGCGCTGTGCCCACTGGCGCCGTCGCCGCGGCCGCCGCGAGCCCTGACGCCGCCAGCAGCAGCCCCAACAAGGGCAGTAGCAGCAGTAGCGGCGACGGCGGCGTGCCGGCGGTTGAGTCGGGCTGGGTGCTGCCGCTGCTGGGCTACCCGCACGCGGTGGACGCGCGGGTGCTGCGGGGCAACGCCTTCTGGGTGAGGAGCGGCGTGATGGGATAGATAGGAGGAGGGGGACGGGGGGAGGGGGATAGTGGGAGTGGGAGCGGGAGCCTGTCGTGCCGCTGTGTCGTGGTCACTGCGTGCGCTTCTACGCGAATGCTGACGTGTTTCTTACGCTCGGCCCCTGCACATGCGCCGCACCCGCCTGCCCGCCGCCTGCTGCCAGACCTTTGTCACGGCGCTACTCATTTGCATCTACTACCGCAACACCGCCGCGCACTGGTGAGGCCCGGGCTCGGGCTGGGGCTGGGGCTCATTGCATGCACCTCTGACCTCGCCCCGCCCGCCACCGCGCCTCCACGCCACCTCCACGTACTGCTGCTGCACGGTAGCCGCTGCACCTCCGCACCTCCGCACCTCTTCACCTCTTTAACCCCCCCCCCCCCCCCCGTCACATGCACGGCTATCCCCCCCCCCGCCCCCCGCCTCCCCCTCAGGGTCATGGGCGGCCTGATGGTGGACGCGGCGCTGCGGGCGGCCGGCGGGCCCAGCTTCAGCGCGCTGGGGGCGCTGTCGGCGGCGTGCCTGGGTGCGTGCGTGCCGGTACTGGACCAGGCGGGGTTTGGCCGGCGTTGGGTATGGGTACCGCCGCGTTGACGTTGGCGGCTGCGTTGGGGTTGTGCGTGGGTGGTTTGATGAAAAGGGGAGGGGAGGGGAAAGGAGGATTGGCAGAGGCTAAGGGCGGAGCGGCAAATGGGCAGGCGAGTGGGTGAGGGACCGTCATAGCGCGGCCAGCTTGCATCATCAGGAGCAAACAGCCG
The DNA here is from genome assembly GCA_016834605.1 of Chlamydomonas incerta. Taxonomy (NCBI): domain Eukaryota; kingdom Viridiplantae; phylum Chlorophyta; class Chlorophyceae; order Chlamydomonadales; family Chlamydomonadaceae; genus Chlamydomonas; species Chlamydomonas incerta. Next base: position 403,367 of record JAEHOC010000076.1, read on the forward strand.
CCCGGCTTGGATGATTACCTGTTGCCACACACACTGCACATACTTACCTTTGTACCCCATGCACACACCCACAGCCCTGCTCGACATTGTGGGCAGCCGCCCGAACTTTTTGCCGGGAGGCCCGCGACAGGTGCGTGCGCGTGTGAGCGCGCGGGGTGTGGGGCGGGGTTGGCGGAGTGGGGTGGCGGCTGGTGGCGTGAGATTTACCGTAGTTGGTACGGAAAGGTGGTTCAAGTGCACTAGGCGGGGGATACGGGAGGCGGGGCTGTGGTCAGAGGCGTGTATGTGCATTCCTCGTGATTGGTTCGCCCGACACCAACCCCAAACCAACCCCAAACCACACCACGATCAGATGGCGGCGCTGGCGGAGTTGGCTGTCACCGCGCTGGCGTTCCTGTTCTTCCTCACCGCCGACCACGAGGGCAAGGTGGGGTGTGGGCTGGGGATGGGGATGGGGTGGGAGGCCGGGTGTGTGTGGCTGCTGGGGGTTGGCGAGGGGCGGGATGGGGCGGGGCGGCCGTGTGGCGTGCCGTGCCCGGAATGCTGTGCGGCGATCAAGTAAATCCATGCTTTGGCGCACCCAGCAGCGCAGGCAGGTGCATTGCACAGCGTCGCAAATCCCTGCGCGCACGTACACTTCCACGCACATCCACACCCACATGCCGCACCCAAACACCCTCACACACCCACGCACACGCACACACGCACCCACACGCTCCCACTGGCGCCCACGCAGCTGCTTATCGTGGGCCTGTCCTTCTCCTGCCTGCTGGGCGCCCTGGCGGCGGCGGAGGCGGCGGCGGGCTGGTCCGCCGCCGCCGCCGGCTTCGAGGCGGGTCTGGTCCGCACGCGACTGCTGTCGCACGGCACCGTGTACGGCTGCTTCGTGGAGGCGGCGCAGGAGGTGGGCGTGGTGGTGGAGCGGGGTTGGGGGGTGGGCGGGGTTGGGGGTGGGCGGGGTTGGGGGGGCGTGGCTTGGCTTGGCTTGGCGTGGCGTGGCGTGGCGTGGCGTGGCGTGGCGTGGCGTGGCGTGGCGTGGCGTGGCGTGGCGTGGCGTGGCGGGGGTCGGCGGGGGTCGCTTGCATGACTCCTGCGTGTTGGGCGGTGCGGGTGAGTGTATGGAGTGGGTGGGGCTGGGCTGCTGGGCTCTCAGCGCAGCGCGATTGCGGGCGCGGACGCGAGGAGTGTGACGGGCTTGTTGTGCCGCGTTGCCCCCCCCATGCTGACCCGCCGCTGAGTGCGCTGAGCCCCTGACCCCCCCCCCCCCCCCCACATGTTTCGCCCTGTCCTCCCCGCACAGGCTGAAGCTGCCTACCCCTACCCCGCCCGCCGCCCGCCGCGCCGCCGCACCACACAGACTGTGGTCCTGTCCGCCGCCGCCGCCGCCGGCCCGGGCTCCGACGCGGAGTCGGTGCTCATGTCCGCCGCGCCCATCGACGTCCGGTACAAGGTAGGAATTGCGGAGGGCTAGTGATGGGGTGGAGGGAGCTGGGGGGATGGGGGAGCTGGGGGATTGGGTGACTGGGAAATTGGCTGGGGCATTGGGGGATTCCGCACGCTGCAGCTCCCTCAACTCCTCAATGTACACACCCATGCACACACACGGCCACAGATCAAGACGCCGGGCCACGACTGGAACGCCATCAAGCACTGCGGCATCGGGCTGATGGTCATCCCCTTCGGCCTGGTGGGCCTGGTGAGTGAGGAACGTTGCGTATGTGTGCATATGTGTGTGCTGGAAACACCAAAAGAGCCTGTCCAATTCGAGCTCACTTACCCCTGCCCTCACTACTGCCATGACCACAACCAACCCTCGCCACTGGCACACGCACGCACACGCACGCACGCAGGCGGGCGCCTGGAAGTCCGCCGACCCGGGCTCGGGCCTGGGTCTGGACGCGCCCGCCGCGGTGTACTACGCGGTCGGCATCCTGGCGGCCATCGTGTACTGCAGCTGGGTGGTGGCGTACGGCTGCAAGGTGTGTGGAAGTGTGGGCGTGTGTGGAGGTGTGGGTGTGGTTCTCTGTTTTTTTGGGTGGGGGTAGTTTTGTAGGGGTGGGTGATTTTGGGGGGCCGGGGCCTGGAAAGGAAAGCGCCCAATGAACCACACACGCCACACACACACACACACACGCCGTTCCCCACACCCACCCCACCCGCCCCAACCCCCATCAGATCTTCCTGTACCCCAAGCGCGTGCTCAAGGAGGCGGCGGACCCAGTTGCTGGCCACCTCTTCACACTGCCATTCGTGGTGTCCACCCTGTTCGCGCTAGTGGTGGGTAAGGGCGGGGGGGTGGGTGGGGTGGGTGCAGCCAGTCAGCCACGGCGCTCGCGTGCGGCGCGGGGAGGGCGCATGACAGCCGAAGGTAGGCATCCTGCCAGCATGACGGCACCCGCGCCCAACCGCCCACGAAGCAATCGACCGCCGCCCGCCAACCAACTGCCAACCAACCAACCCCCAAACCGCCAACCGCCAACCAACCAAAACGCACAGGTCAAGGACCGCGACCCGACCCTGGCGCGCGTGCTGTACTGGCTGGGCGCGCCCGCGGTGCTACTGCTGTCGCTGCTGTGGGTGGCGGCCTGGTTCAGCACGCGCTACAGCCTGGAGCGCTTCAGCACGGCCTGGATGGTGAGGGGGCTGGGGTGTGTGTGTGTGGGGGGGGGGGCGGGGCTGGGGACATGGGGTGTGGGAGGTTGGGTGTGTGTGGGTGTGGGGTGTGGGAGGGAGTCGGGGTCGGGGTGTGTGGGGTGGCGGGGTGGGGGGTTCAGAGGGGAGTGGCGAGCGGCGAGGAGATGGGAGGCGGGGCGCGTGCTTGTGAGGGCGCCCCGCCCCCCGTCTAGTTCGGTTTGCTTCAGCTGGGGCTGTCACTTACAGTTCTCCCTTTCCTCCTTTTCCCTGACTTGCACCAACCAACCCACACGCCCACGCAGCTGATGCCGGTGGTAAACTTCGTGCCGGCGGCGGTGGGCCCGCTGGTGGACCCGACCTACCGCGACGCCACGCAGGCCTGGTTCGCGTTCGGCTTCGCGTTCTGGTGAGCGGCGGGCGATGGGGGGGGCCGGGTCGAGGGTTGCGGGGAGTGGAGCGTGGCGTGTTGGGGGTGTTGGGGTGCTTGGAGTAGTGTGTGAGCGAGTGCGGGAAGGCTTGGCGGTGGGCCAGGAGCGGGCGGCGGGGGGCTTGGGCTTTGTGGGTGGGGCGGGGTGGACTGCCGGTGCTGCCGAAGCGGGCAAGCAAGTGCGAAGGGGGGACGGTTAGCGGGGTGATGTTGACCGAGCGGGGCGTGTCGCGAGCGAGCGAGGACGCACACGCTGCTGCTGCCGGCCACTCCCCCACCCCACCCGCCATCTCCTTGTCACTTGTCTAATTTAGCTTGGTTTAGCTTGGGCTGGTGTTTAGCCTGGTGGCCCAACGGCCTTCGCTGTAATGGAGCTGATATTGGGCTGAGCTGGACCGAGAGGAACCGAACCTGACAAATGGCACTTACACTGCAGAGGAGCCCACACACGCGCGCCGAGCGAGCGCGGGCCACGCGGGGCCAAACCACCACGACCGCAGAGCCGAAACACAGCACGCGCAAGCCGCGCGCCGAGACTAACAGCTCACACCGAGCAGCCGCGGCAAAAACACCAACGACTCGAGGCCACAGCGCACGCCCAAACGAGGCGCCGCGAACACACAGCACACGCCCCCCGAACACCCCGTGGCCTCGACCTGGGTTCCCAAAAGCGAAGAAAAAGGCACCAGGCAGAACGCGGCAGGGAAAAACGGGAACCCAAGCGCAAGCTAAAAAACCCTGCCGCAGCCTGGTGCCACAAACCGAGCCCAACCCTCCGCACCAGGAAATCAACGACAGGGAGCATACGCCCGTCTGCCGCCCTGGCCGGACTCTGCCCCATGCCCCACACCCAACCCATCCCAGCGCCACGGCTCCAGTGCGCCAGCCGCCATCCTGGGAAGCGCCGCCAGCAGCCGCCGATCATGCCTGGGGTGGAGCGAGCCGGGAGGCTCGCGGCGGGAGGGGATTAGAGTAGAGTCTTGGAAGGCTTGGACTGAAAGACCGCTCAGAAGCGGTGTGAGCTGCTCTATCAGAGAGGCAGAATGCCGAACAGGAGAGAGCAGCGAGCCTAAACCGCTTCGGCCGTTCTACGGCCCCCATGCTAAACCCTGCTCAGCCCCGGTGGTCGCTTCGCTCCCCCCGGAGCTAAGCATCCGTTTAGCCTGGTGGCCCAACGGCCTTCGCTGTAATGGAGCTGATATTGGGCTGAGCTGGACCGAGAGGAACCGAACCTGACAAATGGCACTTACACTGCAGACCGAAGAGATAAGAGGAGTCTCTCGCGATCAGCGGGGTGCCAGGCGGCGCGTCAGGTCGATGGCGGCGTCCGGCCGCCGGCGCGTGTATAGCTCCACCATCGCAGGCGAAAGCCAGCGGCCCTGAGCCATCCGCAGGGAGGCGGGGATGCCCAGCTCCTCGGCGGCGCTGTTGCCGCCGATGCGCATGGAGTGGGTGGTCAGGTCCGCTGCCAGGCCAGCGGCAGCGAATAGCCGCCGCAGGCGCTGCGCGAAGGTCTTGTAGGAGGTGGTGTGCACCGGGTCCGCGTGGGTGCCGACGAGGCGCTGGAGCCTGTGGGCGCTGCGGCCGGTGCGCACCGGCCGCAGCAGCGGCCCGACGTCCTCCTCCGTGCTGGCGGGCTGGCGCCGGTAGCCGCCCGCGGCCAGCAGGCGCTCTGTAAGGCCGACCGGGCAGCTGGGGCCGCCGGTGCGGGCCACGACCACCCAGGCGCCGCGCCAGAGCTGGTCCGTCTTAGAGCGCGGGATGAAGATCTCTGCGTGCGTGTCTGAGAGCACTAGCAGGTCGTGGTGCACGCACACTTCCGCCAGCTCGTCAAAGCGCAGGAAGCCGAAGAACATCAACGACACGCACGCGCAGTACATGATGTCAAGCAGCGCTGCGCTGGGCCCACCGTGGTGGGCCACGAACCTGGCGAGGTCATCCGCCGTGAAGGCGCCGCGGGGGGCCGCGCGCGGGACTAGCTGCCGCGCCGCCAGCTGCCGCACTGACTTGCACGTCGGGTGGGAAGTTGGCGAGGGCCGGCCCGCGGCGGTGAAGTAGTGGTGGATTGCGCCGCTGGCCTGGCGCACGCGCCCTTCCCCCACGCTGTCTGCGCGGGCCGCCTGGAACACTGCGAACAGGTAGAGCCCGACGATGCACGGGTCGGCGTCGTAGACCGATCCTGGCAGGTGCCGCTGCCGCCACCACGCCTCAAACGCGCGCCATGGGGCGCGGTACTGCTGCTGTGAGCTGGGGGCCAGGCGGGCGTCGGCAGTGGCGGCGAACGCCCTCGCCAGCGCCCGCAGCTCGGGGTCCGCGTGCTGCGCGAGCGGCCCGAGCACAGCGTCCTCCCTCAGGCGCGCCTCTGCGGGCGCGCTTGCACGCGGTCGGGGGGCACGGGGACCGGGCGGGGTGAGGGCGAGGCGAAATCGAGGAGCAGTGCCATCACGTCCCAGGAGCCCGCGCGGCGCGGCAGGCGTTGCCCCCGTGCCAGAACCGTCCCGATCGGCCCTAGCGACACCACCCCGTGGACGAAGCCCTTGAACTTCACCCCGTCCCCGGTGAGGAAGGGCCACCAGTCCCGCGTCGGCCACACGGGAGCGAGCAGGCACAGCCGCGCCCGGCACGCCTGCGCGTGTTTCAGCACACGCAGGATGAGGCCGAAGGGCGGGTAGGCCCAGCACGCCCGGCCCCAGGTGAAGCGGAAGGCGTCGACTCCCGAGGTGTCCGGCGTGAAGTACGCCGAGTAGTAGACTGGGAGGCGGTGGGTGTTGTGTGAGGCGAACAGGTCCGCCTCGAACGGCCCCCACAGCCGCGACAGCCGGGTGAAGACGGCGTCCGACACCGCCCAGTCGTCGGGGTCGGGGTACTTGCTGAGGTAGTCGGCGAGCTTGTTCTTGTCCCGCGGCCGCCACTCCGCCTCCAGCCGGATGTCTCTCTCCACGCAGTACCACAGGAGCTGGTAGGCGACGGTGTAGCAGTTGTCGGCCTTGGCGGAGCCCTTGTTGATGATGTTGGCCGCGTTGAGGTTGTCCGTGATGACCCGCACGACTTGCCCGTCCAGGCCCGCCGTCCGCTCGAAGGAGCGGAGGGCGTTGAAGGCCGCCTGGAGCTCCTGCGGGGTTGAGCCGTAGGAGCTGATGCGGGCGTCCCAGTCGCCGCGCGCCGCGACCACGCGGCCGTCCAGCACTGTCCACGCCCCCCAGCCGCCGAGCGAGGCGTCGCTCTTGCCGGCGGCGTCGCAGAAGATGAGGGAGTGGACGTGTGGGGGCAGCCAGAGGCTGCGCCGGCCGTTGAAGTGGTCGAAGTAGTCCCGCCAGAACTCGAGGTCCTCGCGGGCGGCGCCTGTCAGAGCGAGGTGGGAGCTCCAGGAGCGGCGGGTCTCAATGAGCTGGCCTAGGCCCCTGGTGCGCAGGCGCGACCAGGGGCCGAAGGCCCAGGACATGGCCAGCAGTTGCCCCTTGATGCAGGCGATCGTGCGCACAGGCAGGCGGTGTGCGGACAGGGCTGAGTTGATGGCCTGCATGGCCTTAGCCCGTTTCTCCGGCGGAACCTCGAACACCCCGGCCCTGGTGTCTAGGATCATGCCCAGGTACTTGACGCGCTGCGACACGTCTTGCAGCATGGACTTGTCCCTGTTCACCACGAACCCCAGGCGCCCCAGCTGCGCCACGACTTCCGCTCGCCTCCGTACCAGACCGTCTTTGTCTTGGTCCGCGTGGAACTGGTCATCCAGCAGCCCGCCGCAGCGCCAGCCGCGGCGGCGCCACCCGCGCAGCACCGCCTGCATTAGCTTGGTGAAAGCCCAGCAGGCGGACGAGACGCCGAAAGGCAGCTGCGTGAAGACGTAGTACTGCCCGCGCCACTCGAAGCCCAGGTACGTCCAGAAGTCGCGACGTATGTCCACGTGGTGATAGCCGGACTTGAGGTCCAGCGTGAAGACCCAGTCGTCCGGCAGCAGCCAGCCCGGGACGGCCTTCAGGTCTTCGTACCGGAACTTGGGCGCGTGCAGGTGGTCGTTTAGCGGGCGGCCGTCGTAGATCAGGCGGAACTTCTCGCCCTGTTGTACGACGCCTAGTGGGCACACCATGTGGGGTCTCGCGGCAACGGGCTCAATGGAGTTAGCGGTGAGCAGGTCGGCGACTGCTTTGTCGACGAAGTCGGCGTGCTCAAGTGCGGAGGCGTGGTTCCGGCCGTGGTTCCGGCCGTGGTGCCGGGGCGGCGCCCTGCCGCCCTCCCAGGAAAGGGGGAACCCCTCCCGCACCCAGCTCAGCACGAGCGGGTTGTCAACCCATTGCTCCCACTCACTGTAGCAGGCCCGGAGGCGGCCCCGCATTACTGGGGGTGGCGGCTTGGCTGCTGCTGCTGCTCCCGCTGCGGCTGCGGCCGGGCCCTCCACCTCGCCCGGGTTGTCCGCTCCGAACGCAAACCCCTCATCCCTAATCGTACCTTCGGCTGAGAGGGGCTGTGGTGCGGCCTCCTTCCGGTGGCGGACACGAGGCGCCTGTTCTGGTGCACGCGCTGTTTGGGGGAGCTGCCGGGCACGGTCCGCGGCTGGCTGCCCCGGAAGCGCGGCTGGAGTTGGCGCCGCCGCTGCCGGTGGCCGCGGGGCTGCAGCGGGCGCTGCTGCCTGCTGCGTGTCGAACTGCGCCTTGTCTGCTCTGAGCGCGCGGTGAACGTCGTCTAGCGCCTCCTGAGCTTCCCTCTTCTTCTTGCTGTCACGCCGGAAAAGTTTCTTCACGAAGTCCATCCTGCGTTGGGGTGAAGCTGGGGCTGTGACTAGCCGGCCTGGAGGTGGAGAGATGGGAAGGGAAAGTGGCAGACCCCCAACAGTTGCACGCGTCCGCCCGCGGGCGGTTGGCTAGTCCACGCGCGGGTGGAAAGTCCGTCGCACGCGGGCGACATCTTGCTGACGGGGCGCGGCCCGAACAGCACAGGCCACAACAGAGCAAGCGATGACGCGGCACCGCTGGCTCAGGCCGACAACCACGCAAGGGAACCTACGCGCTTGCCCGGCTCCTGCCCTTGCTCCCCCTCTCCCTGGGCCCAACCACGCGGCCCCGCCGCCAACTCGTGCCTATGCTACACCCGGTGCGGGGAGGGGGAGGTGATCACTGGGCAAGGAGGAAAGCCCGGGCCCGACCCTACGCCCCCATACTCATTCGTGTTCAAGGGCGCTCGCGGTCGCGGTTGCGGTGTTGCTGCGCCTGCGCCTGCGCCTGCTGGCCCTGCTGCTGCTGGCCCTGCTGCTGCTGGCCGTGCTGCGCCGTCTTCTTGTTCTTGCCGCCCGCCCCTCCGCCGTTGCCGCCGCCACCGCCGCCGCCGCCGCCGCCGTTGCCCTTCTTGGCCGCGGCGGCCAGGCAGGACTTCGCCAGCTCGGCATCGTAGCCGGCGTTGACGTCGTCGCACACGCGCGCCATGGTCTCGTGGATGTACGCCAGGCAGCCGTCCAGGCGAGCGCCGTTGTTGGGCTCGTTGCCGTGCAGCTTGTACACCTTCTCGCCGTTCATGGCCAGCGCCGCGATGGCGCGGATGAACGGCTTGCTCTGCTCGTTGCTGCCCGTCTTGGCCAGAGCGAGCAGCGCGAGGCGGTGGTAGAACTTGTGCACGTTGGCATAGCCGGTTGGTAGGTTTGCGAACGACACGTTGGCGAGCACGACCGTCTTGTTGTCTTCGATGGCGGTGGCCTCGCCGCCGACCGCCGCGGGCGCGGCCGCGGGCGCAGCCACTGCGGGGGCGGCCACCACGGGGGCGGCCGCCGGGCCCGCGGCCGCGGTGGCGGCCGTCGGAGCGGCCGCCGCGGCGGCGGTCTGCGGGGGCGGGGGGGCGGGGGCCGGGGCGGGAGGGGGTGCCGCGGCCGGCACGGCCGTGGCACGCGCGACCGTCGCCGGCACGACCGGGGCCAGCGCCTCCTTCAGCGCGGGAATAAGAGCGTCTGCGATGTTCTGGCCCACCCCGCGCTGCCAGTCTGAGAAGCCCGCAAAGGACGTGCGCGGGCGCGAGTGCGATCGCGACTCCCCGCCCTCGCCGGTGCGCTTGCCCGACTTGGACTGCACCGTGACTGCCTTAGAGGGTTCCTTTGCAGCAGGCTGCTTCGCGGGAGGCCGCTTCTCCGCGCGCTTGCGCTGGGCACCCGCGATCTTCGCACCCTTCGCGCCCTTCGCTCCCGACTTCGCGCCCCGCTTCCCGGTTTTCTTGGCGACATTCTTCTGCTGCTGTCCTCCTACATCCTCCGCTGCGGTTGTCTTGCCTGCTCGGGTCTTGACCATCGCGACGAAGAAGCTCCTTCACTTAGAGTAGAGTCTTGGAAGGCTTGGACTGAAAGACCGCTCAGAAGCGGTGTGAGCTGCTCTATCAGAGAGGCAGAATGCCGAACAGGAGAGAGCAGCGAGCCTAAACCGCTTCGGCCGTTCTACGGCCCCCATGCTAAACCCTGCTCAGCCCCGGTGGTCGCTTCGCTCCCCCCGGAGCTAAGCATCCGTTCACAATCCCCCCCTAACACACCCGCCACTCCACCCGGCACCCACAGGGTCATCATCACAGTTATGTCCACTCACAAGGCCATTGTGCTGTTCGACTACGGTGAGGGGTGATGACTGATGAGGGGGTGGGTTTGCCGGGTCCATTTTCGGCGCGTGTGCGTGTGCCATGTTGGCGGCGGTACCATCCCCACTTAACCCACTTTACCATCAACCCAGTCGCGCCCGATACGCAATCAAGCATGTTCAAGCCACCAACCAAACCGCCACCAACCAAACCACCACCACCACAGACGAGGGCGCCCGCTCGCTTCTGGCCATCTGGGTGGCGGCGCCCGCGGTGGGCGCGGTGGCCTACGTCACCAACTTCGGCTTCGCCACGTCCTCGGGCGGCTTCGGGGCGGACAACGACCTGGTGCGTGTGTGGGGTGGGGGAAGGGGTTGGGGATGGGGTTGGGGTTGGGGTTGGGGTTGGGGTTGGGGTTGGGGGGACGGGGTGGGGGGGATTGTGAATGCCAGCTGCAATGCTTCTCTTAACCGTCGCCCCCCTCCCCTCCCCATGCCTGCCTGCACCTGCACGTGCACGGCCGCAGGTGTTCATCTGCATGCACTGGCTGGCCGTGCTAATGGCGCTGGTGCTGGGGCTGTGCTTCGCGAGGTGGGGGCGGGGGCGTGGCGTGTGACAGGGGCGGGGCGAGTCGAAGGGGCGGGGCAGGGTCGGCACGTGGGGTGGGGCGGGGTGGGGTGGGGTGACATGCTGCAGGCTGGTTGGGTTGAGTATGGTCGTCGTGGGACTGACTGGAAGGGGCGGCGCAGGAAGTGCTTTGCTGGAAGGGGCCTGTGTGGAGTAGGGAGGCAGGGGGCAATCCCTCCAGGGGGCCACAACCTCCCAAACCCCAACCCAACACGCACCCTCAACCTTCTAAACCTCACCTCACCTCACCCCCCCCCGCACCACCCCACACACACAGGGGCCACCTGGGCCACGCCAACACCACCTTCAACATGTCGTACTGGGGGTGAGCCCGCACGCCCGCCCCGGCATGCCGTACGACAGCTTTTTACGACAACTTGCACCTGTCGCAAGCTTGCTACATGCTGCTGCTGCTGAGCTGAACCGTGCCGCCGCCAGCTGGTTCGCTAGCGCTAGTACCCCTCGGCAGGCCTGCCTGCTTTTCCGTTAGCCCGCTGGCTTCCCTGCTAGTCTGCTACCCACCCACGCACCCACCTGCCCGCCTGCCTCCTCCCTGCCTCCTCCCTCCCTACACTCACGCACGCAGCTACGGCTTCCCCACCACGGCGCTCAGCATGTGCTGCACCATCTACTACACCCTGAAGCCGGGGGAGTTCTCGCAGGGTGGGTGCGTGGGTGGGGGCGTGCGTGGGCATGCGGGCGTGGGTGCGTGGGGGCGTGGGGGCGCGGGGGCGTGAGTGGGTGGGGGCGTGGGTGCGGGCGTGAGGGCGTGGGGGCGTGGGGGCGAGGGCATTGGCTGGTGGGCAACTAGGGCGACGTCACGCGCTGCCTCCTGATGGGTCCCACCCTGCCTCCTTGCCCTGTGGTAACAATCTCCCATCCTGTCCATCTTCTTATTCCCCAACCCCAACTCCAACTCCAACCAACAGCCGTCGCCTACGCCGCGCTCTTCACGACCAGCTACATCCACGTCAGCCTGCTGCTGCAGACGGCGGCGCTGCTGATCCGCGGCGGGGTGAGTCATTATTCATTACTCATTAGCCCGCTTGCAGTTGGCCCGGCAGCAGATCCGTGCAGCACCCAGCAGCAGCAGAATGCCGGCATGGCTACCCGCACACCGAGTATGAACACACCGCCGGCTGCCCTCTGCACCAGCTGCTCCTACCTGCACTGATGTACGACTGCTGTCTTGTACGGCTGCCCTGCCCTGTACGGCTGTACTGCAGGTGTTCCAGCCCGGCGGCAAGTGGGGCCCGCTGCTGGGCTACCTGTACGGCGGCGCCCACCCCGCGCTGGCGGGCGGCCTGCTGCCGCGCGCCGTGGACGGCGCGCGGGCGGCGGCGGTGGCGGCGGCGGCGGCGGCCGGCGGCGCGGCGGCGCTGGAGGCGTTCAGGTGGGCTGGGGCAGGGGTTGGGGTGGAGTGGGGTGGGGTAGACTAGGATGAGGTGGTGGCGCGGCACCACGGTGAGTTTGGGCGCGGGGCATGCCTGACGAGGCTGTGTGTGGGTGTGGGAGTGCCTGGAATAAATGGGGGGGGCGGCGGGAAGGTGGTGGTGCTGTCAGCAGATTGCATTGGTGTCGGGCGCACAGGACTGATGTCACCCCCGCCCCGCGCACACCCACCCACGCGCCCACCCCCGCACACGCACACGCACACGAACACACAGGACCACCTGGGCCGCCGTGGGTCTGGCGGCGCGCGAGCTGCTGCGCCAGGAGGCGGCGGCGCTGTACCCGGCGCTGGCGGAGGCGGTGGGGCCGGAGGCGGCCAGCGCCGTGGAGGCGGCGGCGGCGCGCGCGGCGGGCCTGCAGGAGCGGCTGGAGGGGTGAGCGCGCGCGCGCGTGGAATGCGGCAGTGGCGGGCGTGTGCGTGGCGGGGGTGCTGGGTTGTTGCGATTTAGGGTTTGCTGTGGCGATGAACAGGCGCTGCTGAGGGCGGGCGGATGTAGCAAGGTTGTAGCAAGGCAGGTCCTGCAGGCGTGCCCCCGAGTGCCGTGCGACATGACACGTAAACCCCCGCCCGCAGCACCCCACCTGCTGCTTACTTACCCCTCCCCGCTCTGCTGCCCCGTCCCTCGCAGCGTGTCGTCCAAGCTGGCGGCCGCGGAGCAGCAGCTGCTGCTGCCATCGTTGTCGTCACCCGCTGCAGCCACCACCACCACCGCCACTCCCACCCCTGCCACTCCAGCCGCCGACACGCACCACCACCACGTGTCCGTGATGCTGGCGGCCCCCAAGTCCCAGGCCCATACGGCCATCCCCCGCGCCCCCGGCAGTAGCGTGTCTAGCGCGTCCACCGCCACCTCAACAGCTACTGCCACCACCACGGCCCTGCCGCCGCCACCCGCCCTGGCGGCGCCCAGCAACGGCGGTACCGACGCCGACCCCCTTGCCACCGCTACGGCCGCCGCCGCCAACGGCGGCCAGCAGAAGCAGCCGCAGCAGCAGGGCAAGGACGGCGGCGCCGCTGCAACTGCTGCTGCCGAGCTGCTGGCGGCGCTGTGCGCTGACGTGGAGGCTGTAGCTGCGGCTGTGGCGGACCACGTGGCGGAGGAGGGCGTGCACCTGGCGCCGCTGTGCCGCAAGTACCTGCCGCTCAAGACCTCCAAGCACGTGGTGCGCCAGGTGCGTCAGCAGGCCCCAGCACCGGGCGGCACCGGCGGGACGGGAAGGGGCGGGGCGGGACGGCACCGGCGGGACGGGGCGGGGCGGGGCGGGACGGGACGGGACGGGACGGGGCGGGACGGGACGGGGCGGGGCGGGACGGGGCAGGACGGGGCACAGGACGGCGCGGGACGGGGCACAGGACGGCGCGGGACGGGGCGGGACGGCGCAGGACGGGGCGGACGTGCAGGGCGGACGTGCAGGGCGGACGTGCAGGGCGGACGTGCAGGGCGGACGTGCAGGGCGGACGTGCAGGGCGGACGTGCAGGGTGGGCGGGCGGGTGGGTGGACGAGTTTGCACACAACACGGACTCCCTTGTGCCCTCCAACACACGCACGGCATGCACACAGATGTGGGCCGCCACGCCGGCCGCCACATGGCACACGCTGCTGCCGCTGCTGGTGGAGTCGCTACCCGGCGGCACCGCGGGCCGCTCGGCCATGCTGCGCGCGCTGCTGTGGGCTCTGGACACGCGGCCCGCCGTGCTCGGCCTGATGCTGGCGCGCCGCCTGCCGCCCGTGCAGTGGCGGCTACTGGTGGGCGCGGTGCCGCAGCTGCTGCCGCGCGGCGCGGGCGTGCGCGTGTGGCAGGTGTACCTGTAGGCTGTAGCACGTGTGTGGCGTGTGCAGCGTGTGGGCATGGCTGGGTGGGGGCCTGTGGCTCGTTGTGGCTGTGGTTGGGGGGTGGGCGGCGAGAATGAATAGGCTGGTGATGGCTGGAGCCTACCTTCTGCTGCTGGGGTCCGCTCATACATTACAGCGGGACGACTGGAATAATGCAATTACTGCGGCAGCTGAGCTGTGTGGGACTAGAAATGAGGCACCAGATACGTGCATGTGTGCATGGGTGCAGCATGGCTTTATTTGCATCTGCTTGCATGATGCAGCATGGATTCGCAACTGCTAACTGGAAATGGATGGTGTGCACCAGGTGTGCATGCCTTGCAGTCATCGCTTCATCTCGTCAAGCGTGTGGTTAAGTGCCAGATCTCGCCATTCATGGTGATGTCCTACATTACTTTATACCGTCTCATTAGTATTCATGGTCGTGTGCAGCTTCGATATTAATAGCAATCTTACTTCGGATGCAGTCGTCTGCACGCACCGTCGCGTGGCGGCGTGCGTGCACGCGCGTGTGTGTCGCTCGGGTGACGGATGATAGATTAAGACTGGAGCAGTGCTTACTTGCTAGTGAATGCAAAGCGCAAGACGCCGCCGAATTCTTCGGCTGACATGCAAGGGGGTGTTCGAGTTCGAACACTGCTGGGTTTGGGTGCGGGTGCGGGTGTGGGGGCTAGCGGGCGAGACAGGAGAAGGAGCCGCGACGCGGCATGGGTGGTGTCGTGGATATTGTGGGCGAAGGTGCCTGCTGCTAAGGATCTATTGGGTATGCATGGGGTGTCATTTAAGGGTTACACTTGGTGGGGGCGAAGCCACTGGCGACTAGTCAGCAATGTGTGCAAGTGAATGCAAAGCGCACGACGCCGCCGATTTCTAGGGCTGACAGTCAAGGGGGTGTTCAAGTGCGTGTATGATTCGTAGCTACTCGTAGGTGATTGCGGACGGTGCAGGAACCTTGGCCGCCCTGGCCACCTGAGGGAGGGGGTCGGTCGCAGTGCCCGTATCTTCCATCTACGCTGTAGAACTTTGCCCCAAATCCGCCGAAGGCGGAGAAAACTTTTTGGGGTTTGGGGCCGCGCATCTACGGAGCGCAGACGTTTTGGGCGGATTTGGCGGTATTTTAGACAGGGAGCGTAGATGGTTTGGGGGTTTTGGAGGCGTGCCCCTAGGAAAATTTTTCCGGGCGTAGATGGCGCGGGAGGGGTCATCTACGCTGTGTAGACGCCGGGGGCCAAAAGCCATCTACATAATACGGGCACTCGGTCGCCAACCTGATCGCGCGACTGAATGTGTGGAAGTGCCCCCGCTTCGCCTACCGCCCGGGCGGCCACGCGCCCTCTGCGCGCAAGTGCTGGGCTGCAGTGGGCTGCGGCTCAATTCCCTCAGGGGCCTGAGTCCATGCCACAATGTCTCCCCTCCCTAGCGCCATACAAACTGCGCAACTAGTCGACTGCAGGGTACGCCCCGACGAGGGCGGCCGCTATTCGGGCAGACCTCGCGCCCGCCGCAGCTCATTCTAACCGAGCCATTACCCCGCCAGACACATGTACGTATCAAATTAAGGCGTTCACATATACTCCCAGGCGCGTTGGAGGGGCCGGCGCGCTTGAGCCGTGGCTCGAAAGCTGCGATTAAGTCAGGAGATGCTCGTTGGCATGGACAGAAACAGGCATGTGTAGCGAGCTATTATTGTTTTATTTCTGCGTTGATACTTAAAACATCCGAGGAGGGTGGCAAGTCCATGCGCCAGACCTTCAATGTCTTCCAATTCTACATATATGGGGCGTCCAGCTTTATATGCTGGATATTTCCTACTCCTTGACGCTCTGGCGGGGTCGACGCGCCAGCGCGTTAGCTGAAAGCCGAAGCCGCGTCCCAGCGAGGGCCTGTTGTAAGTGGACAGAGGTGGATTCTAGTATTGTACCGCTCATCAATGATGTCTGTGGCGATTGCCCCAGACATCGGGAAGTATTGCTACGAGTTGCAACACGCTCAATCCGGATCAACACTAGCGCCTCCAGAGATGCTGCAAGGAGTTACAGGTTCCCACTGACCCGGTTTATACGGTCGTGCCCAGCAAACAACGCCGAAGGCCCGAAGCGGTAACACAAATCAGCGCCCCGCCCCAAACACCGCCGGATCGGCTTGTAACATGATGTGTTCAACAGGCGCGAAGACGCTGTCAGTGGCGATGCAGAGGCCAACGACTGAACTTAACGTTCCACGCTATGAATAGTAGATAGCAGGATTACCGTGGACGCAGCGACCGAGGTGCCGACTTCCATTGCCATCGTGCGAGTCCGTGCGGCGCGGCCAGAGCGCCCCGCCAGGCCCCGCTAGAGGGTCCCTTGGAGGGAGCCCCCATCTACAGCAACGCGGGAAGTGCGGGGATGTCATGGCGGGGGAACCAGCCCCAGGAGCCTTTGACTGCCGATGCGAGCAGCGGCCCCGGCAGCAACAGCGGGATAGACGCGGGGTCAGAGGTGGGCGGAGACGAGGAGGGCGCGGCAACTAGAACGTGTAGGGGGGGGGAGCTCGCCCTGCCGCCGCCAATCTGGTCTAAACGTTCCGGCGTAGTGCCCAAAGCTCGTCAGCCGATATCAATCAGCTGGGGAGTGGTCTCAGACGCCTGAGCACGTAAGTCGCATATTACAACGTCCCCACGCACACCCGGCACCTGCCGTCCGAAAGACTACCTTCCCGCGTAACAGCCACGGCAACAGCTTCCTGAGTCCGGTGCTTGCGCAAGTGGCGCCCGTCCTGATTACGGTACTGCTTTCACATCGCTTGCACGCTAGTAAGACCAGCAGCAGCCACATAATCGTGCTGCGCACGGTCCTCAATGGATCCCGGTACTTGCCGGAACTACTACTCCACACGCTACCCCGAAACAATCCTTGGCAAAACCCATCAGTATGTTTGATGGCCGATTCCAAACCACACAAGCATCAGCCCAGCGTTCCCCTGCCTGCTCGCGCAATCAACGCGGCATGTGTGTATGCCTGTATCGAGTACGTATGATATACATGTGCGGCTGATGACTGTGCATGTCCACACTTATGTACAAAAAACAGCTATCACGCGCGGTTTTTCAATCAAGCGTTTGTGCTCCGTCCACTGCCGTACTTTCGACCCGATCTACCGTATCATCTACTTGACGCTCAGGCTGATCACGTGCTTCACGGTGGGGCAGATCTTGAAGATGAAGGTCAGGGTGTAGCACCGGCCGCCGAACACCTTGGTCTTCAGCTGGTAGTTGAGGTGGTAGGTGGTGGAGGAGGAGTCGTACTGCAGCAGCGAGCTCATGTCGGTGGGCGCCGGCACGCCCGACTGGTCGGCCAGGGGCTGCCACGTGCCGCAGTCCACTCCGGTGAGGTAGGGCGTGTTGTCGGCCTGGAGGGGGGGGCGGCGCATAGCGCGCACGGTGACGGGCGGCAGGTAGGGACGGGCACAAGGTGTTAAACGTACCGTGTGGCATGCACCGCTGGGTACCGGTACCCAGCTTCGGGAGGAATGCAGAGGTTTTCTGGTATGCAGATCGGGAGGTTTGGCCACGAGGTTTCGTCCGGTGATGCGGCACCGCCCGCCAACACGTCATCACCCCAAGTCACCCCATGCACGCACCAGGAGCATGCCGTAGTCGCCGCTCACGCTCCACTTGACGGGCAGCGTCTGCGTGGCGGTGACCTTGAAGACCTGGGTGTCGCTGTTGGTCAGAGGCGGCAGGAAGCCGCGGAAGTAGCATTGCGCTGCCATGTGTGTGGGGCAGACACACAACAGCAATAATGTTAGTGGGCTATCACCTGCTTGCTTGATGAGGGGCCGAGGCAAGGACACCATGAACAGGTGCCGAATTCTGCGGCGGCAGAGGGCGGCGGTCACCGATTCTCACCAACTGTGACCTTGAAGGCCGTGGTCGCGGTGTTGCCGCGCGTGTCAGACGCCGTGCAGGTCACAGTGGTGGGCGTGTAGCCAAACACGGTGCCGGAGGGCGGAGTGCACGTGACCGTCCGGCTTCCGTCCACAAGGTCCGTTGCGGTGGGGAGGGCGTAGGTGACAACGGCGCCATTGGCATCCACCCCAGTGACACTAATGTCCGCCGGGGTGCCGGTGATGGTCGGAGGCGTGGTATCAACTGCATATGCACAGCAGTGCAAATGGGGTGTGTTAACAATACTTACAGAGCTGCATCATAACGTCTCAAACACTTGCGAAACTGCCCATGAAACGTACGCATGTCCGGAACTCGAGCCATGCATGCCACGAATGCAGCGCGCTTACCCACGGTCACTTTGAAGGAGGTGGTAGCCGAGTTGCTGTGCGCATCGGTCGCCGTGCACACCACGGTGGTGGTGCCAAGGGCGAAGGTGGTCCCGGACGCCGGCACACAGCTGACCGCGACGGCGCCGTCCACAAGGTCGGTGGCGCTGGGCGGCGTGAAGGTCGCCACTGCGCCACTGGCGCTGGTGGCCTCTAGGGTTTGGTCCGCCGGCGTGCCGGTGATGGCGGGTGGCGTGGTGTCCTCTGCAGGTATGGTTGCGCGGGCAACGGACGAGGGCAGGCGCGGCGTTTCAGAGAGCGGGTGCTGGCCCTTCCAAACGATGCGTGCGTGCGTGCGTGTGTGGGCCGCCCCATCCATGGACTCGTGGGGGCCCGGGGTCAGGGCCCAGCAAGGTTCCCGATCGGTGAACACCCTCTCATCGTCTGCCGCGCCGCTGGCAACAAGTAAGCTACGCCGTGACAATGTGTGTGCAAGCACGAGCGACTCACGTACGGTCACTTTGAAGGAGGTGGTAGCCGAGTTGCTATGCGCATCGGTCGCCGTGCACACCACGGTGGTGGTGCCAAGGGCGAAGGTGGTCCCGGACGCCGGCACACAGCTGACCGCGACGGCGCCGTCCACAAGGTCGGTGGCGCTGGGCGGCGTGAAGGTCGCCACTGCGCCACTGGCGCTGGTGGCCTCTAGGGTTTGGTCCGCCGGCGTGCCGGTGATGGCGGGTGGCGTGGTGTCCTCTGCAGGTATGGGTGCGCGGGCAACGAACGAGGGCAGGCGCAGCGTTTCAGAGAGCGGGTGCTGGCCCTTTCATGCAATGCGTGCGTGCGTGCGTGTGTGGGCCGCCCCATCCATGGACTCGTGGGGGCCCGGGGTCAGGGCCCAGCAAGGTTCCCGATCGGTGAACACCCTCTCATCGTCTGCCGCGCCGCTGGCAACAAGCAAGCTACGCCGTGACAATGTGTGCAAGCACGAGCGACTCACGTACGGTCACTTTGAAGGAGGTGGTAGCCGAGTTGCTGTGCGCATCGGTCGCCGTGCACACCACGGTGGTGGTGCCAAGGGCGAAGGTGGTCCCGGACGCCGGCACACAGCTGACCGCGACGGCGCCGTCCACAAGGTCGGTGGCGCTGGGCGGCGTGAAGGTCGCCACTGCGCCACTGGCGCTGGTGGCCTCTAGGGTTTGGTCCGCCGGCGTGCCGGTGATGGCGGGTGGCGTGGTGTCCTCTGCAGGTATGGTTGCGCGGGCAACGGACGAGGGCAGGCGCGGCGTTTCAGAGAGCGGGTGCTGGCCCTTTCATGCAATGCGTGCGTGCGTGCGTGTGTGGGCCGCCCCATCCATGGACTCGTGGGGGCCCGGGGTCAGGGCCCAGCAAGGTTCCCGATCGGTGAACACCCTCTCATCGTCTGCCGCGCCGCTGGCAACAAGTAAGCTACGCCGTGACAATGTGTGTGCAAGCACGAGCGACTCACGTACGGTCACTTTGAAGGAGGTGGTAGCCGAGTTGCTGTGCGCATCGGTCGCCGTGCACACCACGGTGGTGGTGCCAAGGGCGAAGGTGGTCCCGGACGCCGGCACACAGCTGACCGCGACGGCGCCGTCCACAAGGTCGGTGGCGCTGGGCGGCGTGAAGGTCGCCACTGCGCCACTGGCGCTGGTGGCCTCTAGGGTTTGGTCCGCCGGCGTGCCGGTGATGGCGGGTGGCGTGGTGTCCTCTGCAGGTATGGTTGCGCGGGCAACGAACGAGGGCAGGCGCAGCGTTTCAGAGAGCGGGTGCTGGCCCTTTCATGCAATGCGTGCGTGCGTGCGAGGGGCCGCCCCATCCATGGACTCGTGGGGGCCCGGGGTCAGGGCCCAGCAAGGTTCCCGATCGGTGAACACCCTCTCATCGTCTGCCGCGCCGCTGGCAACAAGTAAGCTACGCCGTGACAATGTGTGTGCAAGCACGAGCGACTCACGTACGGTCACTTTGAAGGAGGTGGTAGCCGAGTTGCTGTGCGCATCGGTCGCCGTGCACACCACGGTGGTGGTGCCAAGGGCGAAGGTGGTCCCGGACGCCGGCACACAGCTGACCGCGACGGCGCCGTCCACAAGGTCGGTGGCGCTGGGCGGCGTGAAGGTCGCCACTGCGCCACTGGCGCTGGTGGCCTCTAGGGTTTGGTCCGCCGGCGTGCCGGTGATGGCGGGTGGCGTGGTGTCCTCTGCAGGTATGGTTGCGCGGGCAACGAACGAGGGCAGGCGCAGCGTTTCAGAGAGCGGGTGCTGGCCCTTTCATGCAATGCGTGCGTGCGTGCGAGGGGCCGCCCCATCCATGGACTCGTGGGGGCCCGGGGTCAGGGCCCAGCAAGGTTCCCGATCGGTGAACACCCTCTCATCGTCTGCCGCGCCGCTGGCAACAAGCAAGCTACGCCGTGACAATGTGTGCAAGCACGAGCGACTCACGTACGGTCACTTTGAAGGAGGTGGTAGCCGAGTTGCTGTGCGCATCGGTCGCCGTGCACACCACGGTGGTGGTGCCAAGGGCGAAGGTGGTCCCGGACGCCGGCACACAGCTGACCGCGACGGCGCCGTCCACAAGGTCGGTGGCGCTGGGCGGCGTGAAGGTCGCCACTGCGCCACTGGCGCTGGTGGCCTCTAGGGTTTGGTCCGCCGGCGTGCCGGTGATGGCGGGTGGCGTGGTGTCCTCTGCAGGTATGGGTGCGCGGGCAACGAACGAGGGCAGGCGCAGCGTTTCAGAGAGCGGGTGCTGGCCCTTTCATGCAATGCGTGCGTGCGTGCGTGTGTGGGCCGCCCCATCCATGGACTCGTGGGGGCCCCGGGTCAGGGCCCAGCAAGGTTCCCGATCGGTGAACACCCTCTCATCGTCTGCCGCGCCGCTGGCAACAAGCAAGCTACGCCGTGACAATGTGTGTGCAAGCACGAGCGACTCACGTACGGTCACTTTGAAGGAGGTGGTAGCCGAGTTGCTGTGCGCATCGGTCGCCGTGCACACCACGGTGGTGGTGCCAAGGGCGAAGGTGGTCCCGGACGCCGGCACACAGCTGACCGCGACGGCGCCGTCCACAAGGTCGGTGGCGCTGGGCGGCGTGAAGGTCGCCACTGCGCCACTGGCGCTGGTGGCCTCTAGGGTTTGGTCCGCCGGCGTGCCGGTGATGGCGGGTGGCGTGGTGTCCTCTGCAGGTATGGTTGCGCGGGCAACGGACGAGGGCAGGCGCGGCGTTTCAGAGAGCGGGTGCTGGCCCTTTCATGCAATGCGTGCGTGCGTGCGTGTGTGGGCCGCCCCATCCATGGACTCGTGGGGGCCCGGGGTCAGGGCCCAGCAAGGTTCCCGATCGTTGAACCCCCTTGCCCGGACACCTCTGCCTTCATCAACAAACATTCATCGCCTGCCGCGCCGCTGGCAACAAGTAAGCTATGCCGTGACAATGTGTGTGCAAGCACGAGCGACTCACGTACGGTCACTTTGAAGGAGGTGGTAGCCGAGTTGCTATGCGCATCGGTCGCCGTGCACACCACGGTGGTGGTGCCAAGGGCGAAGGTGGTCCCGGACGCCGGCACACAGCTGACCGCGACGGCGCCGTCCACAAAGTCGGTGGCGCTGGGCGGCGTGAAGGTCGCCACTGCGCCACTGGCGCTGGTGGCCTCTAGGGTTTGGTCCGCCGGCGTGCCGGTGATGGCGGGTGGCGTGGTGTCCTCTGCAGGTATGGGTGCGCGGGCGACGGACGAGGGCAGGCGCGGCGTTTCAGAGAGCGGGTGCTGGCCCTTTCATGCAATGCGTGCGTGCGTGCGTGTGTGGGCCGCCCCATCCATGGACTCGTGGGGGCCCGGGGTCAGGGCCCAGCAAGGTTCCCGATCGGTGAACACCCTCTCATCGTCTGCCGCGCCGCTGGCAACAAGCAAGCTACGCCGTGACAATGTGTGTGCAAGCACGAGCGACTCACGTACGGTCACTTTGAAGGAGGTGGTAGCCGAGTTGCTGTGCGCATCGGTCGCCGTGCACACCACGGTGGTGGTGCCAAGGGCGAAGGTGGTCCCGGACGCCGGCACACAGCTGACCGCGACGGCGCCGTCCACAAGGTCGGTGGCGCTGGGCGGCGTGAAGGTCGCCACTGCGCCACTGGCGCTGGTGGCCTCTAGGGTTTGGTCCGCCGGCGTGCCGGTGATGGCGGGTGGCGTGGTGTCCCCTGCACGTGTGTGCGCACGGCGGGGAACAAGGGCAGGCGCGGCGTTTCAGAGAGCGGGTGCTGGCCCTTCCAAACGATGCGTGCGTGCGAGGGGCCGCCCCATCCAGGATCACGTGCGGGGCAGGGGCTTTGGATGGGGCACACACATCTTGGCTGGCCGGACACCCCAACCACAGCGGATGGGACCGGCACGCGTGGCACACGTGTTCAGCAGAGGGGGCTGTAAAACTGATTCGGGTCACTAGGCTGCGCCGCAAATTGAGATAACTTACGGACTACGACAGAAAACGTAGATGTTGCGGTGTTTCCAGCAGTGTCCGTAGCTTTGCAGTTGACGGTCGTCGTTCCAAGGGGGAAGACTGTACCCGATTGGGGGTTGCAGGTCGGCGTGATGGCACCGTCTGTGTCATCGAGGGCCGTGGCCGTGAAGGTCGCGACGGCGCCAGAAGGGCCGGTTGCCTCGAGCTGGATGGTGCTGGGTACGGTGATGACTGGAGGCGTGTTGTCGATGGTGTACGGGAACTGGAATGTGGTCTGCAGCCACCCAAGCAGCGGATAGAGCAGGGTCGACGGCATGCTCGAGCATGGGAGCAGCATGCATGCAGCGAAAGGAAGTCGAAGTCAAATAAAACTGGATCCTACAGGCTCCACCCCTGCCACACGCACACGCACACGCACACGCACACGCACACGCACACGCACACGCACACGCACACGCACACGCACACGCACACGCACACGCACTACGCACACGCACACGCACACGCAACACGCACACGCACACGCACACGCCACGCACACGCACACGCACACGCACACGCACACGCACACGCACACGCACACGCACGCACACGCACACGCACACGCACACGCACACGCACACGCACACGCACACGCACACGCACCACGCACACGCACACGCACACGCACACGCACACGCACACGCACACGCCACACGCACACGCACACGCACACGCACACGCACACGCACACGCACACGCCACACGCACACGCACACGCACACGCCACGCACACGCACACGCACACGCACACGCACGCACACGCACACGCACACGCACACGCACACGCACACGCACACGCACACGCACACGCACACGCACACGCACACGCACACGCACACGCACACGCACACGCACACGACACGCACACGCACACGCACACGCACACGCACACGCACACGCACACGCACACGCACCGCACACGCACACGCACACGCACACGCACACGCACACGCACACGCACACGCACACGCACACGCACACGCACACGCACACGCACACGCACACGCACACGCACACGCACACACCTGCAGATTGGTGTTGTCAAACGCGATGATTTGAATGACACCGGTCCTCGCGTGCGCGGCGGTTGGGGTGTAGGTCAACACAGGTGACCTGTAAGCACCGGTGCCAACGGGTAAGTAGTGGCGGGTGGTTGGCGGCTTGGCAGATAGCTGATAAATGGCGCCAATCAAGTCATCAGGGTCTGCAAGATATATGGGCAAGGCTGCTGGGTGTCAGTCTTACAACGCCGCCTTGCGCATCCGTACTCACAAGGGAGAGGCCTGGGGACCCAGGGGTGTGAGGGTGGCGCCGTAAGCCGTCGGGATCGTCGCACTGGCCACGTAAACAGTGGCGCCGACGTCGGGGTCCGTAACCTTAAAAAAGACCTGTGAGCGGGACGGCGCAGTAAGTGCAGGACGGCGGGGGGGGGGGGGGATGATGAAATCTGCTGTGAATGCGGAATACCGGTAGATTGGCGTGCCGGGTTGTGGGCAGATGTGAAACGCATATGGGGCCCGCGTAGGCTAGCTACAGGCGGCACTAACGTGGGGACCGGAGCAGCACTCGCTGAGAGATTGCCCACAACGGAAAGTCGGGGAAGGGCGCAGCTAGCGCAGCTGCACACTGCCCGAATTTGAGCAAGCAAAAGCAGAAACGATTTTTTTAGCGCACCAGACACCGAAACCCAGGGACCATGAGGAGGGACCGGGCAGGGACCGAGGGAAAGGGACCGGGGAAAGGGACCGGGGAAAGGGACCGGGGAAAGGGACCGGAGATAATGTGTAGTACAACAGCATGCATGGAATGAACCCACGCACCGTGTTGACCGTGTTGAGGTTGAACTTGACCAGCTGGTTGTTGGCGATGGCCTGGCCTCCGAACGTGGCAGTGATGACCGGAGCTGTGGTCTTGTCCACCACCTCCCTGCGATGGCAGGGTCAGGGCGGGCGGGCGCGGACCGTCGTGCGGTGCGGCGGAACACGCACACAGCCCCACGACCGGCACGCACGCACTACACGCACGAAGGCATGCACGCATGGGTTTGTTCGGGCTAGCTCGGCCGGTCATACATTTGATATGGATGGATACTGCGCAGTAGTACGTAGCAAGGCGCACTCCTGATAGATCTGTTACACATTTTGTGTGGCAGACTCACAGGATGATGTCCAGATCGGTGCGGTGGGTGGCGCCTGCCAGCGCGGGGGCCGCGGTGACTCGGATGGGCACCGGCATCTTGTCCTTCAGGTTACGGGCCGCGTTGTTCCAGTTGATTCTGTGGGGGCAGGCCGGGGGTATGCATGGGTGGCATGATTGCGAGCCGTACACGTGGCAGCGTGCGTACGTCGTCTATTACTCCATTGCACTGTTCCATCGAAGGTGAGTACGAAATGTCGCTAATTATAATTTTATCCACTTTTGAGGCCGTTTTGAGGCACATGTGGCACATGTCACCAACGCAGGCTGTTTCTATGTGGAGCTACTCACTGGCAGCCTCCGGCAACAGTGGACACAGTGACCTCAGATGGGTAAGTGCCGATGGCTGACTGGCTTCCTACGAAGCCCGCTGGCACGTTGAGGGTGCACGTGAAGCTGGTGAGTGGGGTCGGGATGGCCACAGGGATGAACGCCTGTATGTGTTGGGATGGAGGGTGTCAACAGGTTGGTGCGTGCGTGCGTGCGTGCGTGCGTGCGTGCGTGCGTGCGTGCAAACGCGTGCGCGCGTGCGTAACTCGTGACAACGCATACAATCGCAAAGCACTCACAGTGGCAGGGGAGCCCTTGGCAATCTGCAGCACACTCGGCGCGGTAACGGAAATAGAGCGGGCGAGGCTGGGCAGGATGGTCATTTCGCCATGCGTGCCTGCGCAATCAATCCGAGGGAGCCAGTCAAGCAAGAGAGGGCAGCAGGCAGGGATGGGGGTTTCATGGGGCCAACCCTGGCGGACCCCACCCCCACGCACCCCAACGGCCGCTTACCACCGCCGGTATTGGCCGCGGCATCGCCGGCAGCGTACAAGAGTCCCTCCACGCGGCAGCAGTTGTCCCTGTGTGCGCGAATAATCATGGGGACGGGGTGCGTGAAGGCAGTCATGACATGACGCATTGGTTGCGCCCTGGACCCAAACCTGCCCCAAAGGAGGTGAACATAAAAGCACGGTGGGAACCAAGTGGGTGTAAGATGTGTACCAGCGCACTTCTTGTATGATGTGACACGGATTCAGCAGCAAAACGGTGAAAGCAACAGGTGTACTCTCGGGAGTACCTACCAAAACACCGTGCACGCGGCGCTGGGCTGGGGGATGCGCTTGGTGACTCTGCAGAAGCGCAGGTAGGGGCGAGATGCGTATGGGCGTGTGTGCACGTGTGTGATGGTCGGTGTGAGGCTGTGCTCAAGTTAAGGTTGCTGCCTACACATGCGCGCGCTCTGGAAAACAACCTGGCAGACGGCCTAGACAGTGCCATTTGCGTATTGTTGCATCGCGGTCATCATAGTAGGCGGCATCGCCGGGAACACATGCCGTGTCTGGCCGGGTGTTGTACGTAGCTAGGTCGGTGGGACCCGGCAGTTCGCGGATGGGTGGGCGGCGGGTGCCCCACCCCATCCCACCCCCACCCCGCCATTTACACGACCAGTTGTTAACCCAGGAAGCCCGCCTTTAACTTACACAAACGTGTCATATGTGGAGCCGGCCGAGTCCGTGCCTGAGCCAGTCTGGATCCGGGACGTGTAACCACTGTTGACTGAGGTGCTCCATGATGTGACGCCGGGACTGCGCGCAGTGGAGCGAGTTATCGACGGCATGTAGCTAATTGGAGGTTACCCATAAGCTGGTGGGGCAAGGGGGGCAGGGGCAGGGGTAATGTGGGGCCAGGCAGCCATGCGGCGGGCAAACAAGGCGTGTTCGCAGCGCAGCGTGACCGACCGACCAGTTCGTTGTGAGGGCAACGGGGGCATTGACATCAATTGTGCCGGTGCGGTACGCGAACGCGAACGCGACGTCCACCTGCGCCATGCGTGCAAATGGCTTTGCTTATGAGACGAGTCACGAGAGAAGCAGACTGCAGCCGCCACACTTCAAGCAAACAGTTTAATTATGCATATGCTCTCTGACACCGCACTACCGGGCTTGGAACACGATAGTCGATGGCAGCGGTTGGTCGAGCGATCGCTCGATTTCCGGAAGCTCACCTGATTCGCTCCTGCCACCTTTATATTTATGGAAGCATTATAAGACAATTAGATTGAATTGTCAGGGCAGCAGCCGGAGTTGTGACAGGTGAGAAGCATCATTCGAGCCCGACCCGCTGCGCTGCTGCTGGCCGTGCGCCCCCAGCGTATAGCGTTGTAGTGGTCGACGTACCGGTGTATATGACAATATGCCGGATCGGAAGTGCGACGCGTGCACTTGCGGGAGGCTGAGCAGTCCGGCAAGCATCGCCGTGCCGAACAGCCACACGGACAGGGCCATGGTGGCCACTTATGATCGTGATCAGGGTGAAGCAGTGGTGCAACTTGTGTATGTATGTGCCATGCCTCTTCTGAGTTTGGCGCTTTAATGGATTCCGCGCAGCGGCGGTTGGCCCGACCCACGTTAAAACGCCTAAAGTTGCGCACCTAGAAGTGTAGCTGTGTCCACGAAACATCGCACATGTGACCATGGGGTTTCTGTGAATGCCCAATTCTGATGCAGGCTGCATCGCGTTTCTGTGAATGCTTACATGCACTCACCATGCACTCCCGGTTGCGGACGCGCGCGCTGGCTCGAGTAATGCGGGAGCCGCTGGCGGTTAACAGGGGCCCTGGCGGTTAACCTCTTTGACTCCAAAATCGCACGAACAGGCCCCAGCCCGCCCTGCAGGCAGCAGTTGCATTGGCGGACTCGGCACAGGGCCGACCATGCCCCTGCCTATTAGCCCGGGCTTTACTATGAGCATGTGCGGTTGACGGCGGCAGGGCACGCACTGAGCAGCAGTTACTCGCTCGTCTGAATTCGCAAGAGGACGAGAGGCTCGGCCAACAGTAGTTGATCGAATTCATGCATTCAATCTAACTGCTGAAAGTGGCGAGTTTTGGCCTGCTGGTGAATGGTGACTTGCGCGGGGAGCTGCGGGCAAGGCTGGGGGCAAGGTCGGAACGCGAGGACGTGGCCACTGGGTCTGGGCGGCGTCCCAATATGCCGAACTCCCGTCATTGTAATGAGATAAGGGCGTTGATGGGACTGCCTGTTAAAGTTTTCGCAGAGACTATAGCTTAACCCTTGTTTTTATCACTTTCTCGAGCTCGCTCCTGGTGATCCTCAATAATGTGCCTCAATATGATAAACTTCAAAATACAGTCACTGATGGCAACGTATGGCCACGGCGCACGCCGGGTCTGATCTTGAAGGTTGCATCACATTTGCCCGCGAACGAGGTGGCCCAGAATTTGAAGTTCGTAGACCGGGCAACTGCAGCGGCACCCCACGGCTGCAGCACCACAGGCGCGTGCCGCAAACCGTCGTCGTCGCCTCTAATTTCTGAGCCCCATCGGGCCAAACAGCCCTGGCCGGCGTCCGTCTTCCTCGCGCACCGGGGCCGTCCCGAGCCCTGGCGCGCGTTGACCCTGCCGCAGCGCCGGCTGCTTGTGTGCCTGGCCTCGTCCTCGGGCCACGCGCCCCGCCTGGACGCGGCCCTGGCGCACCGCGGCTGCAGCCTCAGGCAGCGGCCTTGGTGGAACGCGGCGGCGGCGGCGGCGGCGGCTGGATATCTTGAGGGCATCGCGCGCGAGGGCCGCCGCCGGTGGCGCCCCGAAGCTGCCGCCGCCGCGACGAGCGGTGGCCACCTGGCGTGCCTCATGCTGATATTGAAGAACGTATGGGCGCAAGACAGGCCCTTGCTGCAAACGTTCCTGTGCCGCGGACGGCGCGTGCGAGGGGCCATAGCTGGCGGTCCTGGACTGGCGGCGGGCCCGGGGCCACCGCCAGCGCATCGGCCTCGCCACCGCAGCGGCCGCAGCCAGGGCCGGCCAAGTGGCGCTATTGTATCAGCTGCTGCTGTGGCTGCCCCCAAGTACTGTGAGGACAGCATGCAGCTGCAGCTCAGGCTGCAATAGTAGTGCTGCTTGGTAGCCGCCGCCGGCGGGCGCAGCCGCGGACGCAGGGGCAGCAGCACCAGCGGTCGCGGCGAGCGGTACGGACGGCGGCGGCAGCTGTTCGGGGGCCGGCAGCAGCCATGGTGACGCCCTGGGGTGCTGCTGGGAGGGGCAACTGCGCGTGCTCGCGGCCGCACGTCGCCGAGGTGCTGCGCGCTGGAGGTGCTGGAGCGGCACTTCGGGGCGCTGCGGCGCCTGTGGGGCCGCCGCCGCCGCCACGGCCGCCGCCAGCTGCAGCATGTCGCCGCCACCAGCGGCTGTAGCACGGTGGGGGTGGCGGCAGGCGCCGCGGAAAATCACGGACCGTTGGCGGGCCGTGCTCGCGGCCGCCGCCGAGGTGCTGCCGAGGCGGAGCAGCGGCAGCGGCAGCAGCAGGCGAGGGACTGGGCGTCGGCGTTCATCACCCACGTGGCTCGAAACGGCGCCGGCCTGCCAGCGCTGCGCGCGCTGCGGTGCCGCGGCGCTGCGGTGGACCTGGCGGCGGTGGCGGAGGGCGGCAGCGAGGCTGCGCTGGGGTCGGCGGTGCGGCGGAGCTGCTGGCGGAGCAGGAGGCAGGGGGACGGCGCCGAGCAGGCGGTGCATGCGGCCGTACCATGCAGGGCGGGATGGGGCGGGCGGAAAGGCATGCACCCACCCTGGGAAAGGCCTGGTGACGCACGCACGGAGGCCTGTCTGCCTGCTGAGCTGCGGGGATCTTAGTCTGGCAGTGCTAAGCACGTGAGTTCCTGTGCCCGGGCCTTCGGCCCTCGGGGACCAGCCCTCGGGGGGCGGGTCTCGGTTCGGGCGGCCCTCACCCTCCCCTCCCGCCGCCCCGCCCCAGTATATCCTATATTGCCCACCCCTCCATGTTGTAACCTATACCTACTCCCGGCGAAGGCATGCATCTGCACAGGAGAACACACCGTGTTGTGTAGGTGGTAACGGTCTCACCTCTCCTGTTGGCACCCCCGTGCTGGGGATGCATGCTGCAGGCAGCCCCTGATTGGAGAGGCGGCTCGGTGTGTGGCAGAGTCAGGCAACCTGGCCGCCCTGGCGTGGCTGAGCGCGCGGGGCCTCATCGAGCCGTGCAATGAATCCGCGTTCGCGTTTCGAAAGCACTTCGCAATCCATCTGATGACGAGCAGCAAGACCAGGAGTTCACCTGGTGGACAGCAAGACCACCAGGTTCTAGGGGACAACCGGTCTGGCGTTGACCGCGGCGGGCAGCAGCATTTGATGCGGGTAAATGTGGGCGATGAAGAGCCACGCAATGATTATGGGCATGGGGTGGCGAAGTTCTTTCGAAACGCGAATGCGAATATGCGTGAGCATGTGGTGTGCGGCAACTCGATCGTGCCTGTAGCCTCCCGGCTGTCAAGGACACCCCCACCTCGACGGCGATGCGAATTGAATGTGGTTGAAGGCTGTGTCTGAATGGGCGGTTGAATACGTGTAGGCCCCGCCCCCAACTGTACCGCATCTGTGTACGGTACACTGCTACGGTATGGCCTCTGAACCTAAGTGTGGAGCGGCTGAGGGCGGAGGGCAGGCCGCACTGTGCGTGTGGCCTTGGAAAGTCGGGAGTATGCCCCTGTGCGCTCTGGTGCGCCTTTATTGGGGCGCTGTATGCGCAATGTCCATGCCTGCCCGATGAACTCATGAACAGGCCCAAAGGCGCAAGCGGCGAAATGGCTGGCTGGTGTCGCGATGCGTGAGGGTGGTCGATGGGCACGTGTGGGTTACACGCCTGCGGATGGGCCACACGCGCCTCGGCTCCTACCATCGCAATATCGCATCTTGCTGCGTTTGATCCGAGCGTACAAAGTCCCCTCCTGCCCTCCTCCTCCTCCTCCTCCTCCTCCTCCTCCTCATCATCATCATCATCATCATCATCATCATCGTCAATGAGTGCCCGACACGCGCGCCCAGCACTCCGCCAGCACTCTAGTATCAGGGCGCTTCTGCCCATCCAGTCACAGCGGCAGCGGCACCCGCTCCCGCTCGCTGCTCGCGTGCGGCGGCCCCGCCCCTGCTGTTGTCACTGCCGCCGCCAGCAGCGGCTTTATTGTTGTTGCTCCAATGCTCCTCCTCATGCACCTCCAGAAAGAAAGTTATGTGTCCACAGAAGATAGATGCAAAAGAATACCATTACTGCCGTATCAATGCCACTACCGTACATTCACACGGCGCGCGCGAGCGCCTCAAGCGGCCCGCCGCCGCCATACACACGGCGCGCACACCGCACGTGGTGCCGCCGGCGCCATCGCCTGCTGTCCGCACTCGGTTGCCTGCACGGCAACCCCTTTATTCCGCCCGCCCGCCCGCCCGCCCGCCTTTCGTCGCCCAGCAACCCGCCGCCCCACTCGCTCGCCCATGCCGCCGCGTGCTCATCATCCCTCCCGGCCCCGGCCCCGCACCCGCACCACCGCCTGCGACTGCTGCTCCTCAGATGACCCCACACCGCAGCTGTCACCGCCGCTGCCTCCACGATCTCGCGCGCCTGCCTTCTGTCTCCAGTGCCGCGGCCCCATTGGCCCCTTACGTGAAGGGCACGGCGCTGGGGTTGAGGCCCACGAACTTGTACGCCTGCACGGCGGCGGCGAAGGGCAGGCCCACAGACACCTGCGGCGGCGGGGGCAGACGGAGGGACGGGGCGGGAGCGGCGCCGGGTGGTCAATCATGTGCGTCAAGCATCAAAGCATGGCATGACCTGTCTACCTAATGGGCACTCAAGAGGCGGGGACGGTAATCATGCACGGACCCCCCCCCACCACCCCCAACCACGCCCTCACCCACATCCGCCCCCCCCCACACACAATGCCCCTCCCCTCCCCCCTACGCCACTACCCTTCTATGTACCATCCTTGCAACCCCCTCCCCCCCCACCTCGTTGCTCTTGCTGGCCGCGCAGTTGTACACCGCGTCCGCCACCTCGCCCGGCGTCTGGCTCAGCGGCAGGCCGCGCAGCAGCTGCCGGAAGCTGCGCCGGTCCTCCTCGCCGTTCTTGCCGTAGAAGGCGGCGCGCTCTGGGGAGGGGGCGGGGAGCGGGGGGAGGGGTTACGTTCATCATTAGTTAGGGCGTGAAGGCGTATCCAGGAACGGGAAGGAGGAAATGCAAGGATGGTTGGAAAAGCGGAACAGGATGGGGGGAGGGGGTGATGGGGGCTTGCAAGGATGGTACACCGTAGTTTAGCAGGATAGACAGGGACGAGCGAAGGTTGGCGGGTTGGCGCAAGGGGGTAGGGTCACGGGAGCAAGGACACACGACACAGAAGGGCAAGTCGCTTTTGAAAGTCGGTTGCACCGCGTGGGAGCCCGTTGTGTTGTGTCCCCATAAAAGTGCCAAACGCAGAAGCGGTTCGCACCAACGCCCGCATAGGTCCGATGCCCCGCACCCGCACCCGCACACCCTCCCCGCCTCCCCGGCGCCCCCCCCCCCCCAAACGGCAATGGTTCATTTGGGAACCGGAAAGGACTAACACCACCCCGCTGCCCCCGGCCCGCCCGCCCCCCCCCACCCCCCCCACCCCCCACCCCCCACACACACATCCGCCCCCCCGCCTCACCCATGAAGTTGGACTTGACCAGCCCCGGCTGCACCACGCCCACGTGCACACCCTGGCCCTCCACCTCCGTGCGCAGCGTCACGGCCAGCGTCTGGAAGGGGGTGGGGACGGGGGGTGGGGTTGAATTGATGTTTGGGAAAGCGGTGAACAGGATGCACTGAAGACTGCTGACGAAGTCGTTGGGCGTCGCAGTCGGGCGGGTGCTAGCGGTGGGCAGCCGCGGGCCGAGAGCCACGGCACGAACAGGTGCTGCGAGCATGCACGTGCTGCACACGTACCCGAGGGCACTACTCGCCCTTCTCCCCCCCATCACGCCCCAGCCTCATCTTCCATCTCGCCCGCTCTCCTCCCTCCCCGCTTCCGGTGCCATATCACCCCTGTCTAGTTAGGCTGGTTGAGCTTGGGCTGGTATTCACAACTCCTCCCCGCTCCTATTTACAACCCCATACACACACGCACGCACATAAACACACACACACGGGCTTGTCCTTCTTTTGTTGTTTTTAGCACACGCAAATACACACACGCACCTCCAGCGCGGCCTTGCTGGCGCTGAAGGCGCTCATGTACTTGGTGGGCACCTGGGAGCGGGGTGGGGGGAGCGGGGTGGGGGGAGCGGGGTGGGGGAGCGGGGTGGGGAGCGGGGTGGGGGGAGCGGGGTGGGGGGGGAGCGGGGTGGGGGGAGCGGGGTGGGGGGAGCGGGGTGGGGGGGAGCGGGGTGGGGGGGAGCGGGGTGGGGGGAGCGGGGTGGGGGGAGCGGGGGTGGGGGGAGCGGGGTGGGGGAGCGGGGGTGGGGGGGGAGCGGGGTGGGGGGAGCGGGGTGGGGGGAGCGGGGTGGGGGGAGCGGGGTGGGGGGAGCGGGGGTGGGGGGAGCGGGGTGGGGGGAGCGGGGTGGGGGGAGCGGGG